>JAUPFV010000001.1:28913630-29513630 GCA_036936605.1 Limnanthes douglasii subsp. nivea | reverse complement strand
AAGTCAATTGGACTTAATATAGGAAAAAAGAGGTAAGGCTCATCTTAGAGGCACCCATTATCAAGGCTTGATGAGGAGCATGTTTGCTTCCAAAATCAAGAGAAGGGATCTTCGACCAGGGGACAAAGTGTTGAGAAAATTCTTCTTGCATACTAAGGAGAAGCAGTTTGGCAAGCTAGCTCCAAACTGGGAAGGGCCTTATGAGGTCTCCGAAACACTTAAGCCTGGGACATACAAGCTTCAAGACAAAGATAGAAGAATCTTAAACCACCCTTGGAACATTGAAAACCTCCAGTTATATCTGGAAGGAAAGTTGTGTAAATATTTACTTGTTTAAAGTCCATGTAAATATTAGGGGGCATACTCTTTCCTACCCTGATGGCGCAGGGAGGTTTTAATGAGGTGTCCGGTTTTTTCAATAAAATTTGATGCCTTCTTAAAATATTTGGAGTGGTTTGATTTACAATTTCTTTAAAATCTTTTAAGGATCTTTAGCAGATTGGATTGATCTGGTCGAATGATGACCATTTAAAATTTGTCATCAGAGATTTTAAACACTCTCATCTTAAATACTTGTAAAATAAATAGGGGTTCTTTAAACATCAGCCATTGAAATTAAGCAAGTATAAAATAAAGCAAAAAGTTAGCAAAGTAAACTATTCGGTTAAAACTAGATGATGATATTAAAACATAAGATATGCCTTGGCCATCCAAGGGCTTTAAGTTTAAAGAAGGAAGGCTTAACCGGACTCAAACCGGATACAGTTACAAAAATTCCTTGGCCATCCAAGGACTTTAGTATTTCATAAGGATGAGGAGAACCAAATTAAGAAAAACTAGTTAAAACCTCAGTGCTAGTTTCCCTTGGATGTTCCTGCATCGTCTTTTTTCTTGAGATATTTGGACTCGTCAGTGGAACTCTCTCCGGTTCCTTTTTCTTTGTCAGTAGTGGAATATATTTCACTACTATAGCCATGGCAATCACCTTCTACCATAGTATGAAATGGGAGGTCCTCATAATCTACAAATCTCCATAAATCTCCAAGGGTCATCTTCGTAAATTTTTGATGGATAAGAAGTACCATGTCAGATTTAACCTATGCATCTCTTACTTCTACTTCCAGGGAGTTTATCACCTTATTGGTATACGCATCAATCTTGGCCTGGATTATCTTTTCCTGCTCTTTCACCAGATATTCTTTCTCCTTGGTAACCTTGGACACAGCCTCTTCGAGAGAAGTCTTGTCAACGGACAAGGTTTGGATGACATCGTCCTTGGTCTTCACATCTTCCTTCAAGGTGGAGAGATATTTCTCCAAACTCGAGCACTTAGTTTGGAGCTATGTGTTAGAATTCTTTGAAGTGACCAGCTTGGTTACCAGATCTTCTTTCTTCTTCTTCAACTCCTCCAGCTTGGACACAGCTTCAATACTTTGGTTGGCATTAAGGAGGTCAGTGGACAAACTCTCCTTATCTGTGTTGAGGGTATTGATGAGGTCAGACTGACTTTTTAATTGCCTCTCCAAGTTTAGAACTGGCTGGATATGGCCCAACAGATAGTGAGTCACCGTATCGTTTTCCCCTGAAATAATAAAAGTCACCATGTTGGAGGAGCTGGGGGAATGTAGGGACCAACAAAGTCGTATTTTTCAAAACTCTCTAAAATGAAGGCCAATGTTTTGGAGGCCATTGATGTCTACTCCTTCCAAATATCCTCCAATACCCTCTCTCGTGTGTAGATCGCTGAGGATTTTCTCTGCCAGGGTGGGATCTGTTGGATCGACTGGAGGTAGAGACTCCGAAGGGCGGAGGACTACTTCATCCCCCAGGGACACCTTCTTCTTCTTAGCAGTCCTCTCATCATTGCTAGCTCCTCTTTTCCGATCCTTTTTAGGAGGCTTTGGTTGATTTTGGGTTCATCGGCCTCCTTATTGGACTCATCCTCAACTACTTTAAGCAAAGTAGCATCAATCCCTCCTTGGACCTGCCCTATATGGCTCTCCGGAGCAGTCTCCTCTGCAGCACCCCGAACAGCCTCTGCAGTAGCCCTTTTTTTCTTGCCTTTCCCTTTCATTTTACTTGGGGCTTTGGCTCTGGAAGGCAAGGCCAATTTACCATCTTTCACCTCCGTTCTCTTAAGTATAACGGCCGGAGGAGGTGGTGTAGTCAACTCATCCCAAATAAGATCTCTCCGGCCCGTTGTGTTCCAAAGGTAGGATCTCACCAAGTTGCCTGAGGTAAAGCAGTTGTGGAAGGCGTTTCCCCAACGGTCAGCAGCCCAGGAATTTAATTTGGCACATGTGGCCTACCCCTCCTCCACATAGTCGGAGAACTCCTTCGGCAATACTGACATAAAAGAAGAAGTAATTCAAGAATAATTTTTTTGCAAAATGAAAAAGACAAACAAAGTAAAATGCTTACCTAAGATTTTACACCTGTTGGTGAACATACTATGGTTGACGACAGCCTTGATTTTTCTCTCATTCTCTCACATCCCGCTAATGAATGGAAACTGGGTCTTCCAGTTTTTCTCTGACTCAAGCAGGTCGTCCACCACTTTAAAGTTGTCACCCATATTGTAGTGGTAGAATGGGATATGGTGGTTTTTACAAAGGGTGGCCACTGCAAACTGCTCATTTGGAAGAGGAATACCGGACAGCCTTGATGCCATAATGCAGGCAAGGAGAGTATACCAAGCATTGGGACTAGGGATGGCAATGGGCCGTCCGCGGGCCAGGTTCGGGCCGGCCCGCTTGAGCCAGCTTTTTTCTTACACCTGAGCCTGAACCCGGCTCGACCCGCTTCCGGGCTCATAATTTCAAACCCCCACCCCTCCGCTAATGTCCGCCGGTCAACCCGGCCCGACCCGCAGACATTAATTTTAATATTTTTTTTTAAATATTTTTTTATTTATTTTAAATATATTAATTTATTTTTTAAAAATATTATTTTTATTATATATAGAAATATTATTTTTATATATATTTTATGATTTTCGGGCCGGAACGGGCCGGACAGATTTAAAACCCGAACCCGGCCCGACCCGGTTGCGGGTTACATTTTCTGAACCCGAACCCGACCCGCTCTAAGTTCGGGTCGGACAACACCCGAATTGCCACCCCTAATTGGGACTCAACTGGCTTGGATAGAGTTTGATCAGGTGGAAATACCTGACTATTTCTGGATCCAATAGGAACCTGAGCCTCAATTGAACAGCTCAGTATAAATGACGATCTCGTAGAGCCTGCAGTCCATCGGAGTCTCCGGTGTGACTGGTATCCTCACCTTAACTGATTTAGGGATTCCGCACTTGGTTCGGATCCGGCCCAGCTCACCGGTGTGAGTATAGAAATAATTAATGTTCTGCATGGTCAGCAGATACTTCACATTGACGTTGTGAAAACAAGGTTCCACTTTGCCTTCCAGACTCTCGGGCAGATCCGGATGGGTCATGAAGACTTTCTCCTTGCCTTTCTCCTTTTTATCAGAGGTAGCATCTCTAGTTTTCCTGGAAGCTTCAGTTTCAAATGGATCCTCTTCAACCCTATCCTCCATCACATCTTCCATCACTATAGAAGGTTTATTATTCGTTGTGGATGAGAGAGTGCTAGTTTTTGGCTCAGCAGTTTGTCCGGACGGTTGAGCGCCAGTCTCTCTTAAGGGTCTGGTGGCCGATTGGGGCTCATCTCCGGAGGACTTGGTATGAGAAGTGATTCTGGTAGCCTCGGATCCTGAGGGTTTGTCTCTTAAGGCTCTAATAGATGCCTCCGAACCGGAGGCTTTATCTTTAGCTGCAGACTTGGAGGGTCCCGTTTTGGAGGACTTGGGTTGAGAGCTGGTTGCTTGGCCTTTTACCCGGCGAGGGTTAGTTTTCTCTTGGGATTTCTCGATGTCTGACCCCATAACAATAAATGGAGAAGTCTTCCTAACACTCGATACTGCTTTCTCTTGCACAATTGAAGGCTGAGACTCTTGAACCGAGGAGCCTGACGGGATTGATGAGAGGTTTGGTTGGAATAAACGTCTAGGCTTTGTGTTTTTGGCAGAGGACGATCCTTGATCAGCCTCTAAGGACGGTGAATCAGGTTTACTGCTTGGAGAGACTGGAAGGCCAGCAACGATACGTCTCTCACGCTCAACTTTTTGCGCTTTTTCTAGTTCAGAAAGATTTAATCAGCCACCTTTCACAAGTGCGTTTCTCGCTGTGAACATAAAACTACCTAAGAAAATTTTTGAGAGGAAAAGTAAAAAATTATAAGAAAAGAAGTTGCAAAATGATGAAGATGGTGAAACAATAAAGGAAAATAATTTATACAAGTGAGGAAAAAGTTACTGATACCTAGGAGAAAACGAAAAGACTTGAGTAATGATTGAAGACGACGCTGACGTAAGAAACATTAAATGTAGGAGTTGCTTTTTGGGCTTAGTGAGAGCGCCGTTTTAGGACGAAAACGGCTGGTAGAACGAATCAAAGTGCGACACGTGTCCCACGATCCAAAGAAAAACTCTTGGAATTCTGAGAAGGAATCAGTCCGGATACACCTTGAACTGAATACAAGAGCGATCCAGAAAATGTTGTTGTTGGCTAAGTGAGTTTTTTAGTCTTGCCAAAGATCTTTGACAAAACCTAAAAAATGGGCTACTGATGAGTCCAGAATTATTCACCACTGCTCATTGGGAAAACCGGACAGGGGAAATTTGGACAATATCTGCCCACAGAGTTATCCGGACAGGACAAAAGTACTAAAACACTAAAACACCTTTGGACTAAGGTGGGTGCTAATCTACTTAAGAACTAATGGGTCTTTAAACTTGACCCGGTTTCACAACTTGACCCGAAAGCCCATGGGTCCATAATTAAGGGTATAAATACCCAACCACTTTCATTAATGAGGGTAATGAACATTTAATACAACAAGGCAGCTTAAATCTCTCACTACAAAACACCCAAACATTTAATACCTTTGAAATTCCTTAAAACACTTGACGAAATTACCCCCAGGTCAAAATAATTATCACTTGAATATAGTTATGTAAGGATTTACTCAAAACTGAAAATAATGTTTGGATAAAAGATTGGAGCTTAGTGGATGTTTTTTTTATCTTGAACATGATCACGCAGGCTTTAGTAAATGTTATAAATAGACAAGGTCAGAACCAAACTCATTCAAAATATTTCAAAAATATTTATCTCAAAGGAAAATAATAGTTTCTCTAAAATACGTTATCTTTTCTACCATAAAAATGTAAAAAAATAGACTTTGATCGAAAATAACTATATGCGAAGCGTATAAGCAAATCTCCGAAGATCCATATGTAGAAGTGAAACAAACAGAAAGTCGATTTTGGAAAAAAAATCAAAGATTAAATGTGATAATGATATGAAATGTTGAGGCCCAAAATATAATATAATTAATGTTATATGTGATATATTGTGTAGTTGAAAGAGAGTATTTAAATTCCTTGTAAATATAAAGGGTTAAATGGTAATTTACCCCTTTGTAAAACTAATTATGTTATACTAAGTCTCATGCGTTTATAAATAAAGAAAGAGCCAATAAATAAAAAGTGACGTTTTTATTAGACAATAGCTTATTTTCTATCTTACTTTGTCTCCCTACAACTAAACACTTCCTTTACTTTCTCTCTCAATAAACGAGATTTATACTTAACAAATTGGCGACCAAAGTGGGAATTCTATTCGATTGACACCCTGATTTCACATAAAAAAACTAGAAATTTTAGAATTTTTGCTCAATTATATCACTCTAGATCGATATTGAACCAAGAAGCGATGTTCATCCAACAGTTCAAAAACGATTAAAACTTTGAGATCTGATCTACAATGAAAGAAAGTGGAGAAGATGATTGAGCTCCACTACAACAAGTTCATTCAGATATCAAGGCTCGAATGAATCGATTGCTGGACAAAATAACAACATTGAATGAAAAATATGTCCAAAGAGAACATCATACTCAACCATGTAGGCTATAATCTGAAGTACGACAAGTTGAAGAAAAATACAAGATGGAAAATCAATTTGATCGATCGTATACAACTCATCAGGAAAGAATGTGCATTTTGAATCTGACAAAGAACATCGAACTTCTCGAAAAGAAAAGAAAAATAAGCATAGGTATATCACATCTAGTGATGAAGAGTTTGATGGCTTGGAATTTGAGGAAGGTTTGTTTAAGCAGAGAAAATATCAAATAATCAGGGACACACTTCGAATTATCAGCCACCTTGTCCAAGGAATACCGACAATTTTCCTTCTCGAATTAGAGGGTTTCCAACTCAAGCTACATGCTATCAGTTTCAAAGACCAAGGCCAAACTAGTGGATCAGACCAGATTATTATACTTATTTAACTGAGAATGTTGCAGCTATTTATGAAAATTCTAAAGGTTATATAAGCTTTCAAAATCCAGCTCCAATAAAAAAACCAAAAGAATAACGCAACAACAAATTTTGCAAATATCATAATGGAAAGTTATGAGATTGTATTGGGCACGACACTGCAGATTGTATAACTTTAAAGAATGAGATACATGTCTTAATAGAAAATGTCAAGTTAGTTGCTTTTGTTAAAGAGCAAAGTAGTATATCAAAAGCTTTGAGCACATCGACACCACAAGTTGTAAATCCGAATTTGAAGAAAGAAAGTGCACTGATGATTCTAGACTCTAAATGCGATGAGTTTGATGCAGCCTCAGAATATTTGGATATAGATCCAGATCAATTAATCTTGATGGTTGTGGGTGAACCGGTGTAGCAAGGACGAGTTCGGATCTTATGTGACTATTTTGAGCCCTAGTCAATTTTTGGGGGATATTCTATGACTAGTAACACTAATAGCTCCAAGAAAAGGCATGTTAGTTTAGCAACTCAGGTAGAAGGAAGAATATCTACACATTTATATGACAAGTATGATACTCCTTTTTTTTTATGAAGATGATTTGAGAGGAATAGTTGGTCCTCATGATGATGCAATTGTTACAATTTTTGTTTGATAATTTGGATGTTTTTGCTTGGAAAACTAGGATGTGATAAGAGTTCCATCTGAAATAATATGGCATAACTTAGCTATAGATTCGAGGATAAAACATATTATTAAGAAAAGATAAGCTTATTCTATGGAAATGTCAGAGGCTATTGTTCAAGAGGTGGATCCTCTCTTCAAAGTCGGCCATATTAGGGACGCATAATATCCTTTATGGACTCCAAATTCGGTGTTAGTAAAAAAATAAGAACGAAAAGTGGTGAATATCCGTTGACTTCACAGATTTTAATCGACCATGTCATAGAGATCCATTCCGTGTCCCTCAAATAGATTAGCTGGTTAATCTACTTTAGGGAATAAAATTATCTCTTTAATGAATGCCTTTGGAGGTTATAGTCAGATCCACATGGATCTAAAAGATCAGGAAAATACTACATTTATCAATGATCGAGGACTACATTGCTATAGGGTCATGCTATTTGGGTTAAAGAATGCTAAAGCAATATATCAAAGGTTGGTGTATAAGGATTTTTCTCCTTAGATCGAAAGGAATATGGAGGTGTATATTGATGATATGTTGGTAAAAATCTCCACATATGGTAAACACCTTGAAGATTTAGAGGATACTTTTCTAAGTTTGAGGGCCATTTGTTTGAAGTTGAATCTTGAAAAGTGTATTTTTGGTGTTCCATCAGGGAAATTTTGGGGATATATTATTAGAAAAAAAGGATATAAGCAGATCCTAAACAATTGGAAGCTTTAGTTTCGATTACATTGCCTCAAACTATAAATGAGGTGCAAGCCTTAACGTGAAAGTTAACTGCCCTTAATCGATTTATTTCAATTTTTTCTTTAAAAAAATTCATTTTTCCAAGTATTACGAAGATCTAAAGAGGTTGAGTTGAAATCATATTGTGAAGCAGTTTTTTCAAAGATTAAATAACTTTTGTTATCACCAAATATTTTGTTTAAGCCTCAAATTGGAGAGTAGTTGTTCTTATATATAGCAGTGTCTGATTTTGTTGTTAACGATGTTTTGATATGCGAAGACAAAGGAGTTTCAAAGCCAATCTATTATATTAGTAAAACTTTGCTGTCATCGGAGAAAAGATGTTTAAAGCTTGAAAAAATTGGCTTTGGCTTTGGTGGTGGCTGCTAGGAAAATGCGCCCTTATTCTCAAGCTCACACCATGTGGTTCGAACTCTCTCATTAAATATTGTACTACAACAACCAAACATTTCTGGTATAAATGACTAAATTATCAGTAGAATTGAGAGATTTTGACATCATTTGTACTCCTCAAACAGCTATTAAAGCTCAAGCTTTAGCTGATTTTCTGGTCGAATTTCATTTGAGCCGATCAGTTGAGAAGAAAAATAAAGAGGTCTTGCAAGAAAATTCGATGTGGGTGGTTCGAACAGATGATAGGTCTAGCATATTGGGGTGTAATGCAGGGGTTGAGTTAGTTTCTCCTTATGGGGAGGCAATGTATCAGGCTATTCGGTTTTGTTTTCACATGTTGAATAATGAAGCTAAATATGAGGTTGTGTTGGCTGGTTTAAGTCTTGCAAATATGTGTGGAGTAACAACCGTTCGTTTGGAAACAGATTCGCATCTAGTACCGAATTAGATGACAAGTGTTTCTAAGGCTAAAAAAGATCAATTAATTTTGTATATTCGTGATCTTTGAAATTTGACTATTTTGTTTGACAAACTGATTGTAGAGAAGATTATCCGAGAAAATAATACGATTGCTGATTCTTTAGCAACAATTCCTTATACAGAAAAATATCCATGGATACTGTTATATGAGAATCCTTCGATTTTGACACGATCAGAACAATATAAATATGATGAGGAAGTATTTGTCATTCCCGACATAATTCAAAATGATTGGAGGTCTGATATTCTTAATTTTTTTACTAAGAGTTATGTTACCTCAAGATGCACAGCTGGCTAAAAAATTAAGATATAAGGCCCATGGTTATGCTGTATTGGATGAAGTGTTATACGAAAAATCTTTAAGTAGACCATTGTTGCACTGTTTGGGAAATCAAAAATGTCAAGAAATTTTATTTGAGCTGCATGATGGTGAAGGTTCAACTCACTGTGGATTCAAGTCTTTGACGCGTGGGGTTTTGTTGGCAGGTTATTATTGGCCTTCAATTATAAATGATTCTAAGGTCTTAGTTCGAGGTTGTGATACTTGTTGGCGCTTTGCAACTCTATTCACAAACCAGCAGTATCGCTCTTTTCTATATCTGAAGATATCCCTTTTGATAGATAGGGAATATATTTAGTATGGTCATCTCATATGGATTCTGGAGGGCGTTATATGATTATAGTAGCGGTAGATTACTTTTCGAAGTGCGCTGAAGTTGAGCCACTATCCGGTACCAAAGCCAAGGATATTATTGAGTTCATTGTGAATAATATCTGTTGTCGTTTTGGAGTGCCTTAGAAAATCACCACAGATAATGGGTCCTCAATTCAACAAGAAATGACTTCTTTTTGCGCTCTGAGCGGAATAACACAATGTTCTCTACACCTTTTCATCCCCAAGCAGATGGAAAAGTAAAAATGGCTAATAGATTTATTTTAGAGGGTTGGAAGAAAAATTTAACAGGTGCTGCAGGGAAATGACCTAACTATTTACAAGAGGTGTGGGCTTATTGTACAACTTCTAAAGAGGCTACTCAAGCGACACATTTATCCTTGGTGTATGGTATGGATGTTGTTAGTCCTGCAGAGTCTACTTTACCTTCTTATAAAGTACTTCAATATTCTGAAGAGTTAAATGAAAAGACAAGAAGAACAGAACTAGACTTGATCGAAGAAAAAAGAGTTAGTGCTCATTTGAATATGACTCGTTATCAGACTTTGATGAGAAGTCGATATAATTTGAAGGTGAGAATGATGTATTTTAAAGTAGGTGATAAAGGTTTAAGGAAAATATTCCTCCACACAAAGGATAAACAACTTGGAAAGATGGCCCCAAATTGGCAGGGACCTTATATGGTGATACGTGTACGTATCATCTTTGTGATGAGCAGGGAATAATACTTCAACATCCTTGGAATATAGAACATTTAAAACTATATTGGGAATGATTTTGTCTTGTTAAGATTTTTTTTAATAATCGACACACTATTTCCTACCCCGTTGGCCCAAGGAGGTTTTAATGTGGTGTCATGTACATATTTGAGGTTATTAATAAAATTATTTTTTGCCAATAGTTTTTTTACATACAAGTATTTATATTATTTTGGTAATTGATCAAAGACTGATTATATTTGAAGTTGTTGACCAAGAGTAACTATTTTGATTCGAAGTATTATACAATTATTAAAAGCATTATTCGAAGAAACAACCATATTCGAGGTGTTACGTTTTCTAAACGCACTCATTTTTCTGAGGTGTTATGTTATCTAAACGTACTCATTTTATTCGAGGTACTACGTTCTCTAAACGCACTCAATTTATTGGAGGTGTTACGCTCTCTAAACGCACTCGTTATATTCGAGGTGCTAACATTTTATAGTGCACTATTGTTATTTGGTAAGTTACAAATATATATATATATATAACATATATATATATATATATATATATAACATATATATATATATATATATATATATATATATATATATATAACATACATTGGAATTTGAGGTCTTTATGACTTGTGTGTGAAATTAAAAGTGTACATGATAAGATAAAAATTAGTAAATAAATGTAGAAAGTTCATTAAAGTTACAATCTGATCTTACAAAAATATTTTTTTAAATGCCAAGAAATTAAGCATTCATAAAATAAGTCATCAGCAACAAAATATGACTTCAAAATACAGACAAAAAGAAATGAAAATTAACCATCCTCCTCGAAGTTCTCTTTGGATGAATCTTCTTTTTGTTCACTAGCATTTTCATTTTTTTTGGACTTTGTCTCTTCGGAAGAATTAGTTGGAATAGGGTCAAAGGCTTCACTGGGAGGTTGATATATGGGAATCAATTCCCTAAAGCTTGACATGTTTTCTTTTGGGAGCGCTGCGTGGAATAGAAGCAAAGTAATAGTTTGTCACTCCTCGGCATTTTGAGTGCAACTGAGATGTCCAGTCCATAATGAGTTTTTGTACTTTTCATAAAAACTTCCTTTTAATCTTTAAGTGCCTTCTTCAGTGCAATTATATCATCAATTATCTTCTTCTTGTATTATTTGCTCTTGTTCATATATTCTTGAAAAGATGAATATTTTTTTATGTTTTTCGAAAATCTCTCTTGCATGTTTAGTTTTAAGTTCATCTATCTGACCATGATTAGAAGTCTTGAGCTCTTTTGTTTATTGATCTTGCACAGAGCCTAGATGATGTTTGAGTTGGATGACTCCTTTAATATATTGCAACCTGTCAGCTTAAAACACATGAAATTGCTCATCGATTTTCCTACCAAATAATTCTCTCATTTTTTCTCTCTGTAGAATCATCTTTTTTATATCGGACCATCTATTTAGCCATGGTTTCCAAATGGCTTCGTTAAGAATTTAATTTTGTGCACAATGTTTTTTCTGTTGTTTCAATATTGGAAAAGGTTGCAGTGCAAGTAAAACTTCTTTGGATGGCTCTTGGACAGGGATGGACCATTGATTATTGTAAGGCACGAGAGCAGATGAGGAAGCCAGGGGAATATCTGAATTCAGAATTTCAGGTAAAAAATGAGCAGTAACCTGATGGCCAATTTATTGAAGCTGTTCTTGGATGTGTTGGACCCTCAGATCCATATCCTTGTATAGGTCTTGAAGCTTCTCTACATTAATGGGATCATCAGGAAAGAATTGGTCATCTCTTAGGTGATCTTCCACTGAAGTTTCCCTTTGATGATCTTCAATTGAAGTTTCTCATCGGTGATCTTCCACTACAACTTCTCTTTGATGATCCTCCACTATAGTTTTTTCCTCGATGATCTTCTACTATAGTTTCTTCACCTTTGGCAGAAGGCACTTCTAAGATAACTTCTTCAGAATTCTGTTTTGTTGTCTTAGCAGGTGAAGTTTTCGAAGTGCTATTTTTTGGGGGCAATAGTTTTCTTTCTTTTTAAGAAGTTTCAGCCTCAAATCCTTCTTCGATTGTTAGAAGGATAATTTAAGTTGCTTTCCTTTTGGTCTTAGTCTGCTTCTTTCATGACTTCGGTTTAGTTGAAGGGATAACGCCAGATGTACTAGCTGTTTTTTCTTTTTCTTTTTCTTTTTTAAGGGCAGATGACTATCAGATGTGTTTGACACATGCAAAATAAGCTTATTGTCAGGTGCTAACAATCTCTCCACAATAAGTTGTGTGTTTGGTGGTTCCATTAAATTTTTGGGGAGGATGGTACCCAGGGAGATCCTCTACAGATGACTAGTGATGAAGTTTATAGGTTTAAAAGTTGAATGTAGTCCATTGCCCCATTCATTTTCTGCCCAACTCGCCAATTTGACAAAAATATATAGTGCATCCTTCTTTCGAACATTGTACCTTTGTAAAATTCCTGAATACAGTAGCAATACATTTGAAAATTTGATTTGATCCATAAACTATTTGAAGAAATGATAAGGGAACTTACTGCTGCTTCTTCCAATAAGGTTGAGCTTTGAACGGTTATCTTCAAATATCTCTTTCCCATTCTCCAAAGCTCCATATATAAAGACAAATATTTGTTTCTAATTTTTTTTAGCTTCGAGCTAGATCATCGATAATTTTGAAATCATTAGTAAGTGTCAAATAGTAGAAAGACAATACCGGTCCCTTCGAAAGTCCAGTCATCACGACGAAGTCTTTGATAGAAAGAGGGGTTTGGCTTAGTCTAGAAGCCATAATTACTGACAAGAGTGTGAACCATAAATTTGGTGTTTCTTATATAGGGCAGAGATTTATGAGTTTGAAGTAATCCACTATCATCAGATCTAGTACGAACTGAAGACCCCGTTTGATGATCTCAAGATATACTATTAATTCATCTGCTTTACAATCTAATGGAGATTCACATTCTTTTAGTAATTGAAGCGTTATGGTGTCTGCATTCCCCGTTGTTTTTTTAAATGACCAGATTTAGCTTTATTATAATAAATACATGATATGTTTTTCAGCACCATGATTTATTCGGGGAGAAGCGATTTTAAATTCACATTTATTGAGGCAACAACATCGTCGAGAATTTCAACTGGAGATTTCTTTATCTTTTCTTTTTTTATCATCTTCTTCTTTCTTCGAAGTGTCATCTTCTGTATCGGATGCATCAGTACTTCTTTTAGCTTTGAGGTTAGATATAGTTGCCTTTGAATCAACTTCTTCTTCAGAAGCTTCGTTTATGAGTCGAGGGGGATTCAGGCTCAACGCTGGAATTTCTTCTGGTGTAATTGCGAGAGTTTATTGTGACTCCACATTGGTCTCAACAATCTCCCGCAGGTGAGGAGATAGTGGTGTGGGGTTATTGGTGATACTTTGTTAAGTTTTGTCAGTCTCGACGTCTCCCATAGCTATGAATGCTTTCTTTTGAATAAGAAAACTTTGAGAGAGATGAGCTTTTGGCTGAATTCGAGGATTTACTTTGCATGATTATCCAAGTGGATTAGAGTTGATGGTTGATGAAGCCTTTTTTGATCATCTGTAAGTGGATGTGCTTTGTGTTAATTTGCGACTATTTTGAGGATAAGAATTTTGAGGCACTAACTAAGAAGAATTTATTGGTAAAAGTTGTTGATTTTGTGGTGGTGAAGACGATTGTCGAGGAGATTTCGGTGAATGGATTCTTTATGGGTTGGATGAACTTGGAAACTCAGGGGAACTCTAATTGGGGTTGGAATTATTGTAAACAGTAGTTTTAGTTGAGGACTAAGGAGAATTATCTATTACCCTAGTAGCTTTGTACTCAGCAACCCTCTCACTGATACACAAGTAATCATAGATGTCAAAAATGGATTTTTTAGTAGCTGGAGATTTTTTCATAAACTAAGATGAAGATGAATCTTAAAATTACTTCAAGAAATTTGAAGGTTGGCTGGGAAATATGAGTTTTCCGGGGAAGGTATCCAAAAAATTGGGTTCTCATGTGAAAGTAGCTAAAGATTCTCTCGTGAAAAAATTGCTTTCTCTCACTATAAGGGATTTGTGAAACACAAATAATGGGTGGATAAGTATTTATAATAGAAATGAGAGAGGAGAGAGAGAGAGAGAGAGAGAGAGAGAGAGAGAGAGAGAGAGAGAGAGAGGAGAGAGAGATGAGAGAGAGAGAGAGAGAGGAGAGAGAGAGGAGAGTAGAGAGAGAGGGAGAGAGAGAGAGAGACTGAGATGAGAGAGAGAGAGGAGAGAGAGAGAGGAGAGAGAGATGAGAGAGAGAGGAGGAGAGAGAAGAGAGAGAGAGAGAGAGAGAGATGAGAGAGAGAGAGAGAGAGAGGAGAGAGAGAGAGAGAGAGAGAGAGAGAGAGAGAGAGAGAGATGAGAGAGAGAGATAGTGAGAGGAGAGAGAGAGAGAGATAATCAGAGAACTGGAAGAGTGGTGATGATTATTGGGTAGAAAGATAGAATATCAAACAGTTGTTTGCAAAGAAATAATGTGACACTTGTTAGCTGTCAGACCTAATGGCAAGCCTAGTGGGTCATCGCATGCGTAGTAGACCATTCAAAATGTTTATGACCGTTATGCGAAAGGTCAGCTCATGATTCCACGTATGAATATTCGAATCGCGAATAAAGGGTCAAACTATTTTCGAGGTAAACATGTGTACGAGTTCATTTGAGGGAGACAAGAATATGACCTAACAATCTTGAACCAGTTGATAAACAACTTATATTCAAGGAAAATCTGAATGTGTTTTATTTGAGGACAACAAATGATTGAGACAAATCCTTTTTAGAAAAAAATGATGAAAATGTATAATCCGAGGTAAATTAGATTTTGGCAAGAAATAGTTTTCGCCTACCATGATTTCCAATGATTACTATTTATTATTCACTAACCTTCATAAGAACTATGTGGGGGCTACTGATAAGGATATGAAATATTGAGGGCCAAAATGTAATACAATTAATCTTATATGTCATAATTTGTGTAGTTGAAAGAGAGTATTTAAACTGTTTATAAATATAAGAGGTTAAAGGGCAATTTACCCTTTTGTATAACTAATTCTGTTATACTAAGTCTCATGCGCCTATAAATAAAGGCAAAGGAAATGAATAAAAGGTGACACCTTTTTATTAGACAATAGCTTATTTTCTATCTTACTTTATCTCTTTAAAACTAAACATTTCATTTACTTTCTCGCTCAAGATACCAAATTCATACTTAACAAAATGTATGAATATTTAGGAGATGCTGATAATAACATCAACCATGTTTAACGATCATAAAAAAAGTATTAACAATCATTGTAAAACATTTTTTTTTGTTAACAAATGGAACCAAGATATTAAATAAGTTGAAAGAGCATCGATCAGTGGAACTGGCGTAGGGGATCAAGTAAGTATGGTTATTACAATTGATTTTAACATATTACAATTGTTAATGTTCGTGTGTATATACATAATAACTATTTTATTTTTCACATAGGAAATGTTTAAACTAGACTTAGTTTTTATTTTTTCATTGTTAGAAAATTCTAAATATTAACCACCATATAAATTTGTCGTAAATACAAAAGGATGATGTAAACCCTTGGTTGATTCAAAAAAATTGTGATATTAGCATGAGTTGGTCAGCCCTTACCTCAGTCTTCATCAACGACTAAGGGTGGTTACTCAAAGATTTTCAAAACCAAAAAAACAATTTACTCGGCAATAAAGAATCATAAAAGAGGATAATCAATGGATATAGTCATTCTCTCATCATTAACCAAATGTTTGTAGGGCAATTGAAGTACATTCAGAATAAGTTCAGTCAAATGTTCTTTTACAATTGCATGAAATTATCAAAGCAATATTAGCACTATATATTATTAGTATCCATTATTCCATCCTTAGGTAAGGAATATGAAGGTTTACTCAAACACAATCAATGAAGAATCGAAGCATTCTGAAACTAAGAGTAATAAAATGTAAGTTAGTAAATAATAAATAGTTGATACCCTAGAAATATATTGATTGTTGGATTATAATATATGTTTCCCTTCAGAAAGTTAGCGCTTTTTTATATGTAGTGGAGGTTTTGGATGGTGGGGTTTTTAATGAGGAATGAACAGTTAAGTACGAACTAAATTGAAGATGTCTCTGGAAACGATTTGACTATGGTAAAATAAAATACTTAAGCCTTCATGATCTTAAGAGTCTACACGAAGATGATTGGAATTAACATTTCAATGTGTATAACATGTAACATGTAATAGTTTTGGATGTAAGAATAGAGCTTCGTCTAAAACCGGGGTCAAATGTATAATCATCAGTCAATTCTAAGAGATGTTTCATCCAATGTAAAAGCTTCGGACAATCAAATATAGTCTTTCTTTGTTACTCGTGCAAGGAATACTAGGGGCTACTTATAATAGTGTAAATAGTGTGGTATGCTAACATTGGTCCATCAACAATTTAAATACTTAAAGTTAAGAAGACTTGGTCAAAGATATGCTAAGATATGATATCTAAGTGGTTAAAATAAGATAATATCAAATCTTCATAATATTTAGGACATATCTTCTATAATTGTAATCTTTGTAAATAAAGATGTAATAACCATCAATGAAATATACTATATTTATTTTTTAATATCTTGAAACAATAATAACTATCTAGGATTTTTTTTGTTTTTAATCGTTTAGAGATTATTGTAGTTTCGATTTCACTAAAATCATTTCAATTTTTTCACATCAATTATTAAAAAAAAAACTAAAAAAGATTGAAAAAACTATTTCGGACCGTTTCATATATATATATATATATAGTAAGTTACTCATAACCATCTGGATAGAAATTAAATTGCCAATAACCCACTTGACTTTAAAGTTTACAAACAACCATATACAACATAAATTCTTCCAACAATACAGTGAAACACGCAAACACATAAAGACTTAATAGTTAACTATTTTTAACCTTCAAAACTTTATATTTTTCAAAAACTTACTCAAATAAAATTCCAAAAAACACATATATTTCTATTTTTTAAGACGAATAAAACGAAATTAATTAGTGATACTTGTGGATATTTTTTTAAAAAAGTTACCTATAATTCCACAACTCAAACATAATTAGTTTTTAGCAACCAAATTATACGTAATTCTGCAACTAGAAACACATTTAATTTTTCCAGACTAATTTTGTAATCAAATTACACGTATTTCCGTAACTAGAACATGCTATATTTTTCTTAAGTTTTTCCAACATAAAAATGTTCATATTTTTGCACCTACAAAAAAACTTAGTTATTTCACATCGAATTAACATTTATTTTTGCAAAACAAGTTTGTATTTTGTTTTTTTTCACATAATTAGACTTATTTGGCAACCAAAATCCAATTTCTGCAACTATTTTCTCTTATTTTCTTCTTATTTTGCAACATATTTGCACGTAGTTGTGCAACTATAACACAATTGGTTTTTAATAACCAAATAGAACGTATTTTTGCAACTGAAACATAATCTATTTTTTTCTATAAAAAAAAGGAACACAAAAATGCACATAGTTTTGCAAGTAAAAAAAGTTGTTTTAAACCTAATTAACATATATTTTAAGAAAAACAAGTTGTACTTTATTTTTTTCACATAATTAGACTTATTTAGCAACCAAAGTTCTATTTTTACAAGTAATTTTTTTACGCAACATATTTGCACGTAATTTCGCGATGGAAACACAATTGCTTTCTAACAACCAAATTACACGTAATTCAGCAACTCGAATATATTTTCTTTTTAGCAATCAAACTATTTTATTTTTCTTTTTCTAAACTTATTTCACAATTCAATTACACTTAGTCACGTAACTAAAAAATTCAAAATGTATATTTGATAGATCTAGTTTTGTTCGTCTTAAAAAACAAAATCAATTTTATTGTTAATTTTTTTTATAAAGTTGTATTTTGAAAAATATATCATTTAAATAAACAAAAAATATAAAAAATAAGATGGTTAAAAATATTTTAGATTACGAATGCTATATATAAATATTCATTTTATCACCAAATCGTTATCAACATTTTATCAAACCTCAAAAAATTATTGAAAAATAAAATGGAGATTAAATATAGGCTTTGGCTAAATCTGGTCTCAATATGATAACCACCTCAAATTTTAAGTAGCCCAATTGAAATTTTAACAATTCCTAACTTTTTACCTAAAATACCCATCGCAGATTTACAAAGGTCTAACTCGAAATTCTAACCATTCCCAAAACAAAACGGCCACAAACTCTAACCCTAAACTCTATCTTCTTCCCTCTCCCTCACAAAACCTCCAAAAACCTAAATCACAAAACAAAGAGTTTCAGCTAACTAAAAAGGGTTCTTCAACAACTCCGGAGTATTCTAATACGATAAACAACAACAAATGAGAAAGGGAAATAGTAAGAATCTATTTTGTTATATTTAGTTTTTTTTATGGTTTTTGTAGATTTAAGTAATTTAGGGTGTTATAGTAGGTATATTTATGTTTATATAGGTGTTAGAAGTTATATGTTGTTGTTGGATGAATGAATTTATGTTAGAATAGAGTTTTCAGGGTTAGATTTGAGTTGGAAATTCGTGCAGGTGTTCTTGGTCTCCGTCGGGTTAGAACTTGTCAACCGACGGTGAACCTATTATTTACCCATATTTTTTATCCTTACCGATTGAGCCTGTGTAGCCCCGGCGGGGAATTTGTTGGTTTTTTGCAGAGTTCATATCTTCCCCGCTGGGTTTACCAAGGCTCACCCGGCGGAGAACTAATTGTTTACCAGCTCTAGTATTATTATTTTTGTCGTAGGCAGCGAGTATCGAGACCGGAGAAAGAGAAAGGCCAGAAAGGAGCAAGGCGTGAACAAGAAGAAGTTTATGCGTCGAGAAGAGGTAGTGCCAGTGGTAGTACCCCGAGTGGAGATCAGGCCGGCCATGGTGAGCGTATACACCATACCGACCGATCTATACACCGAAAAAATATGTTAATATGAGGGAGCACACTCTACATGCATCACCCCACGACAGACCCGTAACCTTAGGGACTCCGAGGAGGAGGAATATGTGAATGTCCCCGAGCTACCCGTGCGTAGCCAAGTGCGTCCAAGCGATCTAGAGTGTTGGAAGTACCTCTACCTATCACATAACAATATTATTCTGTTCCGAGACTATATACACCACGAGGCCTAATGCACTTTCGTGGGAGATGTAATTTATTTAATTTACGGCTTAAATAATTAGTTTGTTATTTTAACTTATTTACTTTACGGTATATTTATGTGTTTTTTTTGTTTTAGTCTCGTTCCAGCATTACCGTCCATTCCAAATACGGCCTACTAGGTCAATGGGACCTGAGTAAACAACAAGGGGTGAATGATCTATTGGAAGGTACTCCGTTTTGGCCACTTATGCGCCACTTACTAAGATTCAATACGAACGCGCTATTGGACGAGTTGTTTATTGAAAAGTAGCATCAGCATACTAACATCTTCCAATTCTCGTTTTGGCGAGAGACTATCACATTAGACGACTTGTTTGTGATTATCGGCCTCCCGGGCGATGGGAGATTTATCGACGCCTTCAGGACCAAGTCGATAGATCAGACGTACACCCGATATGCCGAGTTGTTGGAAGTTATGACCGAAGTAGTGCAACGAGAGATAGAGGTGCATGATGGGACTGGTTTTGGCCTCCGATGGCTAAGGGAGACGTACTCGGGAGATGCATATCTGGATTCAGTTATCGCACTTACTATAGAGATGAAAAAACAATTCATTCGTGCGTACATCCTTTTCTTTCTCGGATGTACCATATTCACCAACACAAGCCAAAAAACATCCAATGCGATATTTTTGTTCATCTCGAGCACTTAAAGATGTTTGATGAGCTTGCATTGGGTACATGTATATTGACTTGGTTGTACAAGAGCTTGGGAGGAATTTTAAAGCACTATTTGAAGAGTTTAATGGGTTTCTCAGCTTTGTTGGAATGTTGGGTGTATGACCACTTTTCCCTACCTTCTAAGTTTACGGTAAATAGTGGTTACAGCCCAACCGATTCAAAGATGTTTTCGTGGTTTCCAAAAAATCTTACCGCGACAAACACTCATGGGAAGCCGTACAACCGGGATCTCTTGCGGCTCAAGAATAAATGGATGTAAAGTGTGTTTGTTTGTTTATGTTATCGATTAATATATGTGTTTATTATTACATATTTTTATGTGTGTTTTTTTTATATGCAGGTGCTTTTCCAGCCTTACAATAATGTTCGTGCAGCGTTCCCGAAGCAGGAAATAAGGTTGTATCGCAACCATATTCGCTTTATGTTTGTTACCGAGGCATACCACCCAGATCGAGTAATGCGACAATTTGGTTGGGTCCCATTACCATTAGATATGGTCTTACAAGAGGCTACAATCTATGTTATGATGTTGAGGGTAGGCATTTGACCAACTAGAGTGAGCATTTGTTTGTCATCGATAGGTATTCAAATCAGTTTGAAACAAACTGTAGGACATTCACCCCTTAGTACGCAGTGTATGTCGTAAAATATGGTTGGTTTAACATCATGCCTCGTATCCTAGACGAGCAATCCGCGGTTGGTGTGATTAATACGATAAATCGTGTTTGTTCTCTCGACGATAGTCTAGATGAGTTCATGTCCTTTTCTAGGAAGATGTTTCAAATCAAAAGTCAGCGGGTTCTTATCATGCTTGTCTTGTTGATTGTTTGTTTTTATAGTTTTTCGAACAATGTGTTTGCTATTTTGACTCACGCTATATTTTTTATATTAGTGGTTGAGCGGTTTAAGTTTAATCGGTATAAGTTTGAATCACAATATTATATATATATATATTATATTTTGAATCACGATATTATATTTGTATTAGATGTTTGTTTTAGTTTGTGTGTGTTGATCTATGTTAGATGTATTTGTGTTTTGGAACTGTAGGTTTCGTGAACTTCTTTAGGAGGGTTAAAACTTGTTATATATAATACTATATGTTCGAAAAACTGGCCTCACCCGCGGTTTAATAATTTTCAACCGATGGGGAACTTTCCACCCCGTCGGTTGAAAATCACTCAATCCTCGGGTGACAATTCACAAATGAAATATAAATCCTAGTATGAATCTGTTCTCCCACCACACCAGTTGAAAAATTCTCAATCGACGGTTGAAAATTACTCTGATGGTCAAGAATTTTTCAACCGTTGGGTGAGATGTATTTATATCCCGCCGATGCTGAATACACGATCCGACGGGTAAATACCCGGTTGTTGAAATTTTTTCAGCCGATGGGGATTTTCCCAACCACTGATTGAAAATATACACCCCTCCGGGCAGATATCGGAACATGTGATGCAGGAACTACAAGAGAAAGCGAACGTGATAGCCATCAGTATTAGAACTTACCCAACTCCTGAAGAAAGTAGCGAGGATGAGATCCTTCCGAGAAACGCTTCAAGCATGGATAGAAATATCCCATAAAACTCATCTTTAATGTCCTCTGTCTACTATCTACTATTTCTGTCGTTTGCATTTTTATTTCTAATTATATAATGTCTTAAATTAATGTGTAATGTCTTAAATTATTGCGAACCACTAATGAATAAGTCTATATCTTGATTTTTTTTTAAATTAACATCATCATAAACTACAAAACATATAATTTTTAAGCGTGAGAAATCTTACATATGTTACAATGACCGAGTGTTTAAACAAAAACGGCTAAATCGGTTACTTTGAGGCTATGATTTTTATTTCTTAGTTTCTCTTGCAACGAGAAAGAATCGGTAATGCCAACTTTCTGGTTCTGGTGAACACAATTTTAAGCAACAAGAATGTATCCTCGTACACACGGCATCCAGAAAGATTCTAATCTGCAAAATGAAAACACGATAAAATGGATGTTGAAAAGTGTTAACTAACCGATTAATGTAAATAAAAACTTACGTTCTCAAAGTGGTTGCTGTTGATCCTACCCAATCCGATTTCCAACCAGTTTGGCATCTGAGGGGGTGCACCGCTTAACGGAAGAAAGGTGAAGCTAACATCCATGGTTTGATACCGTCTTAGGAGTATGCATGATCACATTGATGTGATCACGACTCCCAACTCGAGCATGGACATCCAATGATCAATAGTATCCACATCGCTAGAGCACCTCACACGCTCTGAAATATCTATAAATCCTCCATGCTTGTAAATATCTTAATGTACACGGATGTATAATTCATAAGCTGGTTGTATAGGGTATCCCTAATCAACCTCGACCCATCTTGTTGCCCGTTCAAGGCAAACACAATCGAGCGGTACCCACATTGCTCATTGGATTTAACATCGATGATGGACGTTACGAAAGGCTAACATATATGAGGAGTTGGTTTAGGTACTATTTGGGATCAAGCAACCTTGACTTAGCTGGCAACATAAAACTTGTCCTAAAACCGATCATTCCACTAGAAAACACCGTCTTACTTGCTTGCGTTAGAATATTGGCACTTTTTTTTGGAGCGGGGGCGTTTTCCCTACCAAGTTTTGGACCCAATATTTCTTTCCCTTTAGATTTTAAGTTTGCGGTTGGAGGTTTGAATGTTTTCGTAAACGATGGGGAACTAGCATTTTCGGAATCTAGCACGTGCTCGTGAAAACATTTGTCGCGTTTAGTTGATGATTCAGATGCGATAATAGATAACTTACGTTTAAAAGGTGAACGACCGCGTACTTTTTGCTTGACCAATGGCTCTGATAGGGAATTTGTTTCCGGATGGACGGCGATAAACCATTTCTTATAAACGTGCTCTATGCATGTTTCGTAATTGGAGTTCATGACATTGCATACTAGTTTATTGATTTGTTCTTTCAGTTGCTCGATCGTTGAGATATTAGTACATACAAAAATTTCTAACCTTTTCCAATGATCGTGAAATAAATTTAGAGGCACCTTTAAGCCGTTGGTAACACATTTGTAGATATCGTGTGCGCAAGACATACCGTGTGTAGTTCGTATTGCACAAGTGCAAGGCATGTCGTCCGCGACTTTCATGTTGTATGCACATTATACTTCTCTTGAAAAACGTTCCAAAGCATAATGAGAGATGTTGTTTTTAAGTTTACCGTACACAATATTAGCGAATTTATATAGGGCTAACAATCGGTTATTTTCAAATGATCCCTTGATGTCCTCATGTTGCAATTCGATCAAAGTATGCAACTTCAAACAAAAAGACTAAAAGATACCTTTGCTTGTACCGAGGAAACACTTGAGGCATGAATAAGAGCTCTCCACGGGGTTTGTGGTTTGGTTACGAAAATACAACCACTTGTTAGTTCTTTATGTGGCGAACTTATCACTGTACGAACTAACCAACTTTCGGTATATTAAAATTTATTTCGGATACTCTTTGAAGTCACAGTGCAATTCCAACCGATAGTCGTTGAAGGATACCTCCGTTTCCGCCAACATCCTCTGATTCTACACTTTCAATAAGGAGTTGGACACTTTCTTCTTCTTGATGATTTTTTCCGTTTTCCCTATGACGTTCATGTTAATGTGTCATCGACACAACATGTGTGTTGCATTGGGGAACACTTCCTCCACCCGCCATCACAAGCGTTAAGTCTCTATCCGTCAAAACAATGGAGGGTGGTTCGCTAAAGTGAGTTACCATCAACAAATGTAAGCATTCTAACACCCATTTGTAGCTCTTAAATTTTTCTCCAGACATAAATGCAAATCCGATGTATAAATTTTTTCCAGTACAAGTGACTCCAACGACATCCCGTATTTAATTACCTTATACGTGTTATCAATTTCAATGACATTTGGAAAGGTCTGTAACAAATCCAAACTAACCAGGTGTGCAAAGAAAAGCTCACCTATGATATCGCTTCCATCTTCGAACCTTTTATGGATTTCGTAATAATTTAACCTCTTTAGTTCACCCAACAAGTGCTGCAATTATGACCGACCGCCTTTCTCGATCTTCCATCGTTTTAGTTGAGCGTAGTACACGGTGCGCATGGACGAATAATTCTTAGGGTTCAAATTTTTAACTCTACCGAGAATGTCAAGAGGACAGGGTCCCATTTTCGTAGAACTAACTACAAAATCCATATGTTATTTGTTTAATCGTCCCAAGTACGAATGACCTTCTTTGTACGATGTATTATTGTGATTATGAACACTGCATGCGACCTTTAAGCCTCATAAATCATCATCTACCTTCTTTTCTTTAAAAGTGAAAGGGCATCCACTTTTTTGTGTCGGTAGACAATTTCTGTATCTCTCGCACACAAAAATAATTCTTAGAGTTTTTAGAACAAGTCTATCGCGACGAGGTAATAAACCACAAACCCGTTGTCTATCGCGGTTTTCTTAACTCAATCGATCAATTCTTGTTGGGTATAGTGAAATTTCGTGTCAAACAAATGACTATAATCGACGAAGCAAGGTCTGTCATTATCTTCTCTTGTACTATGCACAAATCATTAGCTCATCCTTCTCCTACATTCACCAAGCATAAATGATGTCAATACTTTGTTTTCAACCACACTTGTCGGTTGACCAATTTTCAATCATCGGGGAAGTTTCCACCCAACGAATGAATATAGGTCTCCCACCGAGGAGATGATAAAAAAAATACCAACATTTTCTAAATATATGGGTAACTACAACACCCTGGGATGTTCTCAACCGGCGGCTGACAATTGTACAACCGGTGGTTGATACTATGTCAACCGTCGGGGACCTACTACTTAATAAATTTATTTTTTTCAAAAATCAGGCCTTCTTAAACCCGGCGGGAAGAGTCCAAATCTAGATTCAACCGGTGGGTGGACCTAGATTCAACCGGTCGGTGGACCTGGATTCAACTGGCGGGGTGGGTTCCTAGATCTAAAAGTATTTTAATGGTTCCCCGTCGGGTTAGAGGGTCTTAACCGGCAGGAAAAAAAAGGGTTGAGTTCTTTCCAAATTGGGAAGAACTTCAAAAATAGAAACTTTTTGACTAATTGGTTAGAAAACTATTTTATTTGGAGTTTCATGCTCCCACCAAGGTTTTTCTTACCGATATCCATCCGAAAATCAATTTAGTGTTTTATGAAGATTTTATGGAGGCTTTGGAGTTTTTAAACTTTTGAAAGATTTTTAAATTTTTTTAAAATTTATAAAATATTATATATATACAAAAGAGATGGTGAGAATTTTTTTATATTTTTTAAATTTAAGATAAGGGCACCCAAAAATCACTACAAACCAAAATAAATTCTACTTCATTAAAAACAAAATAAAAACCTATTAATTAAAAACAACCAAAAGATTTAAAAATGATTTTAATTATTTATAACCAAATTTAACCACAACTTTAAATATATTATCGACATCACTTTTAAATACGTAACCTAATATATCTATAGATTAAATATAAAATCTACCAGTATAGCTTTATTGCTTCCCGACTACCTGGGCCTGTGGGTAAGAATTCCTTCTCGTACATAATGGACACTAGTCAAATATAATAATACCATTAAATACTAGCCCATTTTTCACGTGGTCTCATTAATGCAGTACCATATGCTCCATTGATAGCATTATACTAAACGACTAATATTTGGTTTCAGTTAGTAGTAGTACTACTATTAGGTGGGCATATTTATCATACGACTGTTATCCCTGATCAGAGATGTCCTGGTTGGATTTGACGGGTCATGCTAGTTCTGTTATGGTTACGATCTGTTTAATTCTCTCTCAGTTTTTTTCTAAAGAAACTTTTTTTTATATTAGAATTGAAGACTTGATTGAATGTTTAACGAAAAACAAGGACCATACTGAAATACATCTCTTAAAAAGTTATATTAGAATTGAAGACTTGATTGAATGTTTAACGGAAAAACAAGGACCATACTGAAATACATCTCTTAAAAGTAAAAAAATAAAATTCACACGTTTGTTTGGATCACCCTATATAAGGAAATTGTCCACAAACTATTACCTCCTAGTATCGTCTAGGAAGCACAAACTAACTATATTAAATTTCAATTTTTTTTTGGAGGGAATCCGCAGCCGCTATTCAGAGTGCAATGAGTGCGCACAGGGTAAACCCTTACTCAACCAACTCGGCTATCTTTTGGAGACTAAATTTCAATTTATACATATATTGATACGATAAAAAAAATATAAAAGCATTTTTTCATTTTAGTTATTCAACAATAGTACACAAGATTTGAGTAAAATTTTTGAAGAATTTTTTTTAGCATAAAACGAATTATTATTTTTTATTTCTATTTTACCAACATCTCCATTTTCATTTGGATACTCGTGTATTTTCAAATCGAAACCACGATCAATTACATTTAGATCAAAATCTCTGACCATTCTTTTTTGTTGAAAAAATTTCAATGGGATATATATTTTTTATATCTTTAAAATAAGAAGTCATAACCATGTTTATGGAACTACCATTTTATTTATAACCACCAAAGAACCATTTATACAAAAATCATATTTACGTATTCTAATTAACAATATTTTTTAAAACTGAAAAAAAAATATGAATAACTGAAAGTCATTGAAAGACAATAAAAAAGAGTATTACCGGTAAAAGAAAAAGAAAACAAAAACAAAAAAATGTGAATGAAAACATAAGGATAAAATGAGAAAAAATGACATTTATACATGTGTATGATACTCACTCTATTTTATAATATGGATCTTTCTACCATATATTTTTTGTTTCATAATAAATGTCGTTCTCATTTTCCACTTCAATATTAATTAGGTATATTAGACTTTAAACCAATAAAATAACTAATTTTCCCCACAAGTTATTAACTCCACCAATCAAATTTATATTTTTTTATTCTTTCAAAATCATTATTATTTTCCTTAATATTGATAATTTGTTTTTTAAATAACACATACAATGAAACAGAGGAAGTAGTCAAACGTCAAATATTTTGGGAGTATTTTTTTTACTAAAACGTCAAATAACTTGGAACGAAAGGAGTATGATAAAGTTTTTTATGACATCATGTTATGATGGATGATCGATATCACGTGACAAACCTAAACCTGATAAACATGATAGTTGTGCATGGCATACCAGATACATTGGTGGTTGTATTATCTTTTGGATTTAACTTATTATTTACTATATTTTTATATGTTTATTTAGAATTAATTTGTATGCGTAAATTTATTCTAATTTGAATAATTAAGATATGTGAATACTTTAATATTTATTTGATATTTTTAGTAATTATATTTAAATATTTTAAATAGTTTATTTTAAAAAAATTAAAAAAATATTTATAATATCTAACTATTAGAGATTTGATATTTTTTGTTATATTTAAATTTATTTTATATGTTTATTAAAAATTAATTTGTATGCGCTAATTTATTTGAATTTCAATAATTACGATATGTATATCATAAACAAAATACTATTTTTTAGAATTATATTTAGATATTATAAATAATTTATTTAAAATATTCTAAGAAATTATTTATAATATATAACTATTAGATATTTAATACATTTTATATGTTTATTAAAAATTAATTTGTAGGGAATACTTGATATTTTTTGTAATTATATTTGATATTATAGATAGTTTATTTCCAATAATCCAAAAAATATTTATAATATCTAATTATTAGATATTAGATATTTTTTGTATTTATTGGTAATGATAAAATCCCAATCAAAATACCTAAATCATCTGGAGAGAAAAATAAAGAAAAAAGCATAATAGTATTATTGTGTATATAAAGAATGATCCGATTATAATTAGGATTTTTCACCCTTACTTATACTAGTTACAAACGAGCTCTGCATTTATCTTCGTCTGTTATATGTTTGACGTAATAAATACGGAATAATGTTTTATTGGTAACTTACAATGTAATTAAATATAAATATAATTTTTGTGCTTTATTATTACCCAGATATTAGGTATGAAATATAGCCTTATCAGGAGTCCCCTAGTCCTTGAGTTGGAACGAAACTTAAAGACTATATAATGGTCGAATATAATATCTAGATAGTGTAATCTTCTTGTTCTTCTTCATATTTGAGGGAACTTCTCTTTCTTTTTTTTCTAGTCGTTGTCGCAGCTCAATCTTAATTTATCTTTTATGTTGAAGCGTCGTTGATCATGCCAAAGAAACTATGCCAGCCATGTCAGCTAGAGAAAATAAGAACCCATGAGATGACCTCGCAGACGATGCAGTGCAGAAACAGATGACGATCAAAGTAAGGCTGTCTGCGAGTGTAGACGCCATTGTTGAGGTGCTGTAATAGATCAAATTCAGATCCAGAGTTTTTGCAACACGTTCAGACTCTTGCAAAGCACGCCTTTCAGCTCTTGTGGTCTTCATTTTTAGTCAGGAGGGGGAATTTTTGAAGATGTGTTTAATTTGGTCAATGACAATGATACTCATGTTGTTTATGTCGGTGAAGGTCACGATGTGTTTATTTTCTAAGTAAGAAATGGTGAAATTTGGGTGTAGATGATGGAACCATAGAAGAAATTAATGAGGAAATGCTTGTCATTGGTGGGTGTTCCCGTCATTCCATCAACTTTATCGCCTTGCTTTAGTGTGTTGCAATGGACCGATGTAAGTAGCGATGCAGGGAGAAGCTCTTGTTCTATTTTGTAATCTATGCTTGGAGAATATATTTCGACCTCTAATATCAAATCAATCTTAGGTAGTAGAATGAGTTATCTGTAGGCAATGGAGACTGCATTGACCCTGTTCATGTGGAGCAGTTTGCTTTTATATCGGATTCGTAGGAAATGAAACAAATTGCACATACACAGGAACTGAAACAATAAGCACACAATAGTTGATTTTATTACTTGAAGAATGAAACAAAAGAGTTCAGTACTTATAGAAAGAATGATTCTCACTACCCACTAACATCACTTAATGATTTGAGACTTTCGGACTTCTTAATATAACTTACATTACTTCACTAAGTCATTTAATAGTTGAGAATTGATTTGGAGTTGTCTGCTTCTTTGTGGGTCCTTAGTCTGTCTGCTTCTTGTAACTTGGATTAATGAGTGCAATAATTTTTTGACACTCCCCCTTAGTATATTATTTCGATTATCTAGACCGAGAGATCCTTTGAACTCTTTGAACTTTGATTTGGGAAGAGCTTTAGTAAGACCATCAGCAACATGTTCATTAAACTCATCTGCCAAGTACTCGACCAGGCGCAGCTCTCGGGTTTGACCTCAAAGTTCAACTTGTCCAAAATAAGGAGGAACAGAAATAAGCATCGTTAACCAAAATTTTGGAATGGAAATCTGCTAGATCGGAGGTATAGCTCAAAATGATACCCAACAACTCCTCAACAGAATAAATAGTATCGTTGTCATCAACTTTAAAACCAACAGCACCTCTTGAATCTTTAATAATACCAAAAGGCAAGTACATAGAATTCTTCACGTGCTTATAGGATTTAACTATCATATTTCATGAGCTGTGAATACACCTTCTCGGGATACCAAACCACTGTCCCAGCAGTTTCTTCACCTGTAACAGTTCTTCGAGTGCTTCTGAACATAACTTCATTTTTAGTTTCTTCTTTTTTGACAGTTTCTTCTCCAAATCATTCACTCGATGGGTCAGGCTTGATATTGCATCAAGTCGCTCCTTCCCTGATCCCATAAGCTTCTACATCATCTTCATTAGACTTTGATTATGCTCAATCAACTTTTGATTCCCATCAATTTGTTCATTATTTTCGAGAGCAGTCTGTCCCTCACCAAACGATTCTTGCTTGACTAAGTCAGCAGGCTACTGAAACAATGTATTCTCACCAACAACAACGTATGCGTCTTCACCTCTTGATTTCTTCTGTAACTTTACCTCCTCCTGAACTGAAGTCATCTTGTCCATCTGCAATGTAGTTTCAATGAGTGTGGTTTCTTCAACTGAAGGGTCGCAAATACTCTTAAAGTCCAAGATGCTAACTGTTCCATTATCATATGACTCAGTAACTCTTTCCATTGGAGACCCCATGTGTCGCGTAGGTGCTTCTGTGATTGGACATCTTCCCTCCAGCTTGGATGATTGTGCAGAAAAAGGTTATGATATTCATTTTTATTTGTTTTAGTTACATCATTATCATTTTCATTGATATTTTCTTCTGTACCCACAGAGCTAAAAACATATTTATTGTTAACATATAGTAGGGGACATTTCCATCTCCTCGTTCATTGGTTTAGACACCTTCAAAGAGTCAGGTGCCTCTTGAAGGTTCACAAGCTCATTTGCCAATGATTTTCTAATTTCTCGTAGAGATGGATGTAAACCCTGAATTGTGTCGAGTTGTAATAGAAGGCTTATTATTGTCTCTCCAACAACTATTTTTTGCCTTTCCATCTCCTGTTTAACAGTTAAAGACCCAAGCGCATGCATCTGAGTTTTGATCTCATCCACCTGCTCACGAATTCTGCAGGGTTGCTTCAGCTTTTTCAGTGATTCACATCTTCTAACTTTATACCCACGGTACACAGACAGGATGATAATAGCTACCTCTACATCTGATAGATTCTTTCTTGCTGTTTCCAATTCATTGTTTTTGTCTGAACTTTGCCTATTATGACAAGGGATAAGATACCTTGAAGTGTTTCTCTTTTTCGACAAGGGATGTACTCTCAGACAAACAGGAGGTAACTTAGATTGTTTCTGTGTAGATGATGATCCTCTTCTAGTGTCTCTTCTAGCATCTCCTGCTTGTTTCGAAACATCACGATCTTCGTTGACTTTCGCTTCTATCTGCTTACGAACCAATACCGCATTCGACTTAGATAAACCGGCTTCAACTTGACCATCATGGCATGTTGCCGTACTAGTACTAGTTTTAGAATAGCCTTGCCAAACCTTCAACATAACCTTGGACGATTTGTTTTTGCTCTTACGCGGACCATTTTAAGTCATGATACCACCAGAAAACACAACCGAACCATTTTGTACCTTCTTTGGTGTTGGGTGTGCAGGTAGACAAGGCCCGAGTCCAGAAATCGGTGCACCGCGGATAGCTGAGGCACCAAGAGCAACCGGTTGATTAATAACCAAAGCCATGTTGCCTGGTTCATTAACAACCTCAATCAAGAAACAACTTTCCCACTGTCGCTCGTTTCTCTCTTCAACATCATGTGCGACATTTGCATCTTATTCGATGATTTTCGAAGAATAATTTTGTTTAATGTGGCCTGGTTTTCCACACTTCTTGCAAATAAGCTTTGCACGACACTCCGATTTATGTGTCCAGTCCTTCCACATCTAAAACATGTCAGTTTAGAGTGGTTTGCTGACTCCCCTCACATGCGATTGTTGGGTTTCTTGATTACATTTACGATGCTATACACACTAACAAAACTATGTAACAAACCAGGAATATTCACATGCGATTTGTTACAAAATTCTATCCACTAATGTATGTTTGTTTGGAAATAGAGATAAAAAATAGCTAGCTAGAGCCTTGAGCTTTAGGTAGAAGTTGAGAAACTTTCTAGACCAAGGCTTTAGGTGTTGACCCTTTTTTATGTTTAAACGTAAACCACCTCTGTGTTTTGAGTTAACCCTAAGTGAGGAGCTCAAGTCATTGTCTTTCTCGACTAGTTCCTCAATCTCACAGTTGTTGCCTTCCACGGTAGCTTCCTTCAAAACTATACATCTGACATCCTCCCTCAAACGCAGCGACGAGTCTTAGATCCCAAGTTTTTACGAAGGAAGAAAAAACAAGGGAAAGAAAATTCTTTGGTGAGAGAATCAACGATTTGCTATTGTGAGGGTACATACATAATCCGCCCCGAACCCTGAAGGATCTGATCTTGAATGAAGTGTATGTCCAACTCAATATACTTCGTGCGAGCATAGAAGACAAGATTTGACGCTATGGAGCTGCCCCCAAGTTGTTGCACCACATTATAGATGGTGGTGTGAGAGAAATTTGAATCTCAATGAGCAGATATCTCAGCCAAATTAATTTAGACGATAAGTTTGCCAAGGCTCGATAATCAGATTCAGTAGAAGAGCGATAGACGACGTTCTGCTTCTTCAAAAACCAAAAGATTAAGGATTCACCAGGAAAGACCCAGTAGAAACCTACGCTTCAATGATCATCAGGCGAGGAGGCCCAATCAATATCTAAGTAGCCATGGAGATGTAAGTGGTAGCAAGGTTTTATGTGAAGACCTAACCATCGAGAACTAGATAAGTATACATAGCACTCGCTTAAGGCTTTGCCAATGCATAGAAGTAGGATTCTGTTGATAATGACTAAGTCTGTTAACAACATAAGCAATATCAGGTCTAGTGTGAGTCAGATATTGTAACACACATAACAAACTTTTGTACTGTGTAGGGCAAGCAAGGGGAACACCATCAAAACTGAAGAGTCGAGTGCCAACAACCATATGAGTAGGATAAGGTTTGGACATCAAGATCCCTTGAGCAACTAGTAATTTTTCTATGTATTTGTGCTGTGTTCAATACATGCTTGGTGCGCCATGATGCTTGGGGATGATCAGAATTTGTATGCGGTAATAAGAACCGAAGATCAATATGTGCAATGTATTGATTGGAGGAATTCTTCGTTGACAAACGAGATTTGATCTATCAAGCTTTCGAAGCGTTTTGATATTTCAAAAGTGGAAACGCTAGATGGGATGCAGGATCCAGAAGATCACATCGAACAATTCAAAAATTATATGATGAATTTCGAGGACAACGAAAGGCTGGTATGTCGGGATTTCTTGTAGACTTTTCAGGGAACGAATTTGAAATGGTATAACCGAATTCCAAGGGGATCCATTTCGAACTTCAGATATTTTTATACTGCCTTTCGAATACAGTTCGTTGGGAGTAAGGAGATGAGAGAAAATGGAGACACAATTATCCAATGCAAGCAAACAGTTGGAGAAAAGTTGAAGGATTATACGAAGCGTTTTGTTTTAACAAAAACAAGTTTGGATAATTATGAAGAGTTGGTGGCGATGGCAGCTTTTCGCCAAGGATTATATCCAGGAGATCTGGCTAATGAAACAACAAAAAGAAGAGCCTTAACTTTTGGGGATTTAATGGCTCAGGTTGAGAACCAAATCATAGTTGAAGAATCGAATAGGGTTCAAGGAGCATCAGTTAGCGTTCTAAAGAATTCAGGGTATGCGCCACATAAGCAAGGGAAATCTTCAAATACTACTTAGCAAGCGCGCCCGAGGAATAACAATCTACCACCTCAGACTGGGGAATATTCAAATCAAGATCCGTGATACCAATTCAATAGGTCGGGACTAAATTAATTGATAAGGCCTGAATATTATGCATATTTGACTGAAAGTGTGGCTGCAATTTTTGATGAAACTAAGGAATACGTAAATTTCAGGTAGTCCGCTCCAATCAACAGGCCTAGGGAGGAACAAAACAAATTCTGTAGGTATCATAATGATATTAGTCATGATACCGCTGATTGCATTTCTCTGAAAATGAAGTCCAAGATTTGATTGAGAATGGGAAGCTATTGACTTATGTGAAGGCACATAGTAATGCATCGAAAAATACCTTAACATTGACTTCACCACCAACCAATCCAAATGCGCAAGCCGAAAATTTAATGATTCTGGATTCGAAGGTTAATAATTTTGATGCTGCCTCAGAATATTTGGATATGGATTCAGATAGATTAATCTTGATGGCAGTGGAAGAAGATCCAGTAAAGAGGGGGCATGTTCGAAGCTTGTGTGAGTATTTTGAGTCATTGGCCATTTGGGGGCGATTCAATGACTGGTAATACCGATAGTTTGAGGAAAAGACATATTGTAAGCTTGGCTACTCAGATAGAGGGAAAAATGTCTACCCATTTGTATGGTAAGAGAGATATTTCTTTTATTCTTTTCGATGAGGATGATTTGCGGGGCACTGCATGGCCACATGAGGATGCAGTGGTCATTGGGGCAGAAGTTGCTGGCGTTGAGATTCGACGCGTTCTGATAGATACTCGGAGTTCTGTGTGATGAGTTCGGAAACTTCAAACACTGCCCACTGCATAATCCGGACAAGGGTAATTTGGACAATGACACACCACTAAAAAATCCGGACAAGACAAAAGTAAAACACATTTTGACTAAACTATTTGCTAATCTAGTTAAATAAATGGGTCCTTAAACTTGACACGGTTTCATAACTTGACTCGTAAACCCATGGGTCATAAACTAAAAATATAGATACCCCACCGACTCTCATTAATGAGGGTGATCAACATTTAATACAGGCAGGCTGCTCAATTATCTCACCATTCTTTACACTAAACACTAAATACTTTAAACTCTATAAAACGCTTTACCAAACTACACCCAGCCCAAAATAAACCAAACCACTATGGACGTCCGTTTTAAAGAAACTTATGATCGGATGCGTAATCCTCCTTGGATTTCCCAGTCAGAGCACACCATCATCAGTTATACTAGAGTAACGACGCGAGTAATATGAGAATGCGTGGGGGAAGTAAGTTTGGGAAATGGACCTATTAAGAAGAAATTTCAAATGCTTTTTATGAAGGTGGACTGTCCAACAAGTTATAATGCCATTTTATGGAAGATCCTGGTTGTCAATGATGTATGGTGTTATATCAACAGTCTATTAGTGTTTCAAATATGTCGTCGAAGATCGTGTAGGGGTCGTTCAAACCGACCAAAAGGTCGCAAGGGAATATTACGCCACTACACTTTGAATTCAAGGATCCAACAGTGGTGATATGATAAATGAATAACAATCAGGCGGATCGATCTCGGATTCTGATGAAACGGTTGACGATCCGAGGGAAACCCAAGGGTCATTAACACTAAGTGAAGAGATAGAGGAGTATATATTTTCTGAGGGAAGAATACTTCGAATGTGAACCTTACTAACCTCAATTCTACGTCAACAACCTTTACAATTTTTGTCTCATAATATGGATGTTTTTTCTTGGAAGACAGATGGCGTGGTAGGAGTATCGATCGAAGTAATTTTCCATAACCTATCTGCTAATCCGAAAGTGAAACCTGTAATTCAAAAAAGACGGGCATTTTCATCAGAAAAGGCAAGAGCTATTGTTTTTGAGGTAGACCGCTTATCCAAGGTCAGACATATAAAGGAATCACAGTGTCTTTTATGGACGACGAATCTAGTAGTGGTCAAGAAGAAAAATGGGAAGTGGAGAACGTGTGTTGATTTTACGGACTTTAATCGAGCATGTCCTCAAGATCCATTTCATGTTCCTCGAATAGTCCAGCTGATTGATTCCACTTTTGGAAACAAAATATTGACTTGGATGATTTTTCAGGTTATAATCAGATTCATACGGACTCGAAGGATCAAGAAGGTACCACTTTCATCACTGTTAGGGGCTTGTATTGTTATAGAGTTATGCCTTTTGGATTAAAAATGTTGGGGCTACCTATCAAAAATTAATGAATAAAGCATTTACTACCCACATCGGAAGAAGCATGGAGTTATACATTGATGACATTGTAGTAAAAATCTTAGTGGGTGATGCTCACTCAGAGGATTTAGAGGAGAAATTTCTGAATTTAAGGACAATAAGACTGAAATTGAGTCCAGAAAAATATACTTTTGGAGTTTGATCAGAAAAAATCTGGGATATGTTATCAGTAAAAAAAAAGGATAGAAGCTGAACCACGACAATGAAAAGCTGTAGTATCTATGAAATCGCCTCGAACTAACAGGAAGGTTAGCAACACTTAACATATTTATTTATAGGTTCTCTGATACATGTTTTCCTTTCTTTCAAATATTGTGAGGACAAAAGAAGTTTGAGTGGACTTCAGATTGTAAAACAACGTTTACAAGAATCGAGGATTTATTATCATCACTAATAATATTATTCACCCTCGAAGTGGAGAACATCTCTTTTTATACATTGCGGTATCGAATTTTGAAGTAAGTGTAGTTTAATAAGTGAAAATTCAGGAATTCTGAAGCTGGTGTATTATGTCACCAAAAGTTTGGTGGTAGTATAAAAAAGATATTTGAAGCTCGAGAAATTAGCATTGGAATTGGTGGTGGCAGCTAGAAAGATGCGCCCTTATTTTCAAGCCCATACCATCAAATTTCAAACCTCATTTCCATTGACAAATGTTTTGCAACGTCCTGATATTTCAGGGAGAATGACTAAGTGGTTAGTGTAATTTGGGGATTTTGATATTATTTTTTCACCTCGAATTGCAATTAAAGCGCAAGCCTTGGCAAATTTCCTTGTTGAATTTCATTCAAACAGATGAGATAAAGAGGATATCAAGGATGTCTTACTAGTTAATTGGACATGGGTTATTCGAGCTGATTGCGGTTGTAGTATTTTAGGATGCAGCGCTGGAGTTCAATTAATTGCTCCAACTGGAGAAACAATGTTTCAGTCTATTAAATTTGGTTTTCACGCATTAAATGACGAAGCTGAATATGAAGTTGCTCTAGCTGGATTGAGACTCGCGAAGATATGTAGAGCAACTTCAGTACTACTAGAGACAGGTTCTCAGTTAGTAGCATACCAAGTGTCTGGACTTTCCAAAGCAAAAAAGGATCGTTTAATTTTGTATCTTCAAGAGTTTCGAAATTTGATGCTTTTATTTGATTGTGTTGTTATGGAACATATAAGTCGAGCAAGTAACACAGTGGTTGATTTCTTAGCAAATGTTGCATACAAAGAAGAGTTTATATGGATCTTGTTACAAGAAAGTCCTTTGATTTTAACTCAATCAGACCAGTGTGAATATATTGAGGAACTACTTGTCACCTCAGATACAGTCTGAGGCTTCTAGAGAACTGATATTTTGAATTTTTTTATTAGAGGAGAGTTGCATGGGGATGCAAAATTGGCCAAAACATTGTGAGGCAAAGCTTTTGGTTACATAGTATTAGATGGATTTTTGTATAAGAAAGCATTGAGTAGGCCATTACTACGAGGCTTGAATAGACAAGAATCACAAGAGGTTTTATCAGAGCTGCATGATGGAGAAGGATCAGCGCATTGTGGGCTTAAGGCATTAACTCGTCGAGTTTTGTTTGCAAGGTTTTATTGGCCCTCGATTATGAACGATACGAAGTGAGCGGAAGCAGAGCCGTTATCTGGAACAAAAGCTAAAGATGTGATTAAATTTATTATGAACAACATTTGTTGTCGCTTTGGAGTTCCTCGAAGAATCACTACAAACAATGGCCCTCAATTTAATAATAAAGAAATGGTTTCGTTTTATGTTTCGAAGGGAATTCAACAATGTTTTTCTACCTCTTTTCATCCGCAAGCAAATGGACAACTGGAGGTGACAAATAGGGCTGTTTTGGAAGGTTTGAAGAAGAATTTAACAGGGCAGCATGAAAATGGCCTAATCATTTGTAAGATGTACTTTGGGCTTATCGAACAACTCATAGGGAGGCTACTAAAGAAACTCCTTTTGCTTTAGCATATGGAATGGATGTTGTTAGTCATGTGGATTCTACTTTGTCGTCTTTTAGAATAATTCAATATTCCGAAGAGTTGAATGACAAAGCTAGAAGGACGAGTTTGGATTTAATTGATGAGAAAATAATTCGAACTCATTTAAATGTAATTCATTATCAAACTCTTATGATGAATCTATATAATTCGAGAGTGAAAATGAGAAAGTTTAAGAAATGTGATAAAGTGTTCCTACATACCAAGGAAAAGAGCCTCGGTAAAATGGCCACGAATTGGGAAGGATCTTATATGGTTGTTGAAAGGATATAGTCGAGTTCTTATCTTTTTTGTGATAGTCAGGGAAGGATGCTTCAATATCCATGGAATATACAATATTTAAAATTATACTGGGAATGACTCTGTTCTATTTTAAATTTTCTTCTGTGATTGATCAGCGCACTCTTTCCTACCCTATTGGCCCAGGAAGGTTTTAACAAGGTGCTATGTACATATTCCAAAGTATCAATAAAATGCATTTTTTAGCCAATGGTTGTTTACAATTGTTTATTTAAACTATTTTGGTGACTGATGAGAGACTGCTCATCTTTGAGGTTGACCAAGAGTTAGATATACCGAAGTGTTGCATACATTTTTCGAAGAAACAACCATGTTCGAAGTGTTACACTCATGAAACGCACTATGATGTTCAAAATGTTACGCTCATTAAACGCATTATGATGTACAAAGTGTTACGTTCATTAAACACTTTATGATGTTCGGAGTGTTACGTTCATTAAACATCTTACGATGTTCGAAGTGCTACATTCATCAAACGCATTGTAAATTTTGAGGTGGTATGAATTGTCATATTATTATTTTGTTGATCTCAAATGAATAATATAAATAACAATCGAATGTGAGCATAACTTGAAATGAAAAATGAAGCATAACAAAGGCCTCTGTCATTCAAATTAATTCGATGAGCATAAAAGTTATAGTAATGATATGACAGGTACAAAAAATAAAAAGATAATAAAATTACTCGTCCTTGGAGCTCTCTTCGGATTCTTCCTCTCCGGATAATGAACTTGGAATATGATCAAACGCTTCGCTAGGACGCCTTTCGACGGGATTTTCACCCCAAAAGTTGGAAAGATCCATCTTATGAGACGTGGCCTGAATTTCTCGAATGAGTGCTGGTGTGGATAAAAATAGCCTGAGGGTAGGCTAGTAATTTTAAGTGGAGTTTCAGGGTGGTGTATGGGTGTTTCAAGGTGGTGTATGGGTGTTTCAAGGTGGAGAGATAATTAAGCAGCTTGGTAGCAGTTAATTTTCATTACCATAAGTTAATGCTGGTGGTTGAGTATTTATAGTGTGATGTTTGGGCCCTTATGGGCTTTCGGGTCAAGTTTAATGGACCCGGGTCATGCTTAAAGACCCATGAGTTCTAAGCAGGAGGACTGGTAGCTTAGTCAGAAAGTGTTTAGGTCTTTTAGTACTTTTGTCATAGTTCGAACAACCTTAGGCTCACATTGTTTCGAAGTGATCTGTCCGGTCCAAATGATCTGTCCGGTATTCGGAGAGAATTTACACTGACCTGTCCTTCCGGGGAGATGTCCTGGATTCAGACTTATCAGGAGCCCCTTTTTTAGGTGTTTGAGCAAGTGTCCTTGTCAAAGAACTAAAAAACTGTCAGATTACAGGAAGTGGTTCTTAATTCGGAGAGAGTTATGGGTATACCCGGACAGGTCAAATGTTACGAATTCCAAACGGTTTTTGCCAGAGTTAATGGGACACGTGTCACTCCCTGATTGGTCACTCCAGCCGTTTTTTCACCTTGAATTTCACACCACCTTCTTTAACAAGTTACCTCTTTAATTGCCAATAATGACATCAGCACCGCCTTTTAATCATTGCCCAACTTTTCGGATTCTCCTAGGAATCAACTCCTTTTTTTCACATTTACTATAAATTCTCATTCATTTTTCACTGTCTCACTATCTCTTTCAAATTTCACTCTGCATTTTCACCCAGAGCTTTATCTTTCTAGAACGAAAATTTCCTTGGCTGTTTTATTTTTACAGCAAGAACAGCTTTGATCAAAGGCGGTTGGCTCAATCTTTCAGAGTTGGAGAAAGCACAAAGGGTCGAGAAGGAGAAACGACTAGCAGCAGGGCTACCATTGTCGCCTGTTGAGAAACCAGCCTCCTCTGTTGCAGAATCTGATAGAGGCTCATCATCTTCCAAAGGTACCAAGCCTAAAAAGCTCTTTCAATCCACCCTTTCTCCCATAGTATCTGGCTCTTCAGTTCAGGAGTTAATCCCTGCTGTTGAACCGGGAGTTACTGCTACAAGTGTTAGGAAAAAATCGTCTTTTATTGCCATGGGGTCTGACTCTGACCATTCCCCGGAGAAATTAGTCATCAAGAGGCCAAGCCGGTTAGTTAAAGGGCTAACCTCTAAAAACACTCCCTCGAAATCGGGGGCAAAAAATAATGAAACTGGGTCTGGGGCACCCATTAGAGTTCATCGGGAGAGGCCGTCCGGTCCGGAGGCCAGCAGCCCAGTACCCCCCAAAGAATCTTCTGCCTCAGAAACTCAACTTGAGGTGAGAAGTCAAATTAACACGGGCAGCCAACAGTCCGGAGGCGCAGCTATGCCAAGCTTCAATCCTCCCCGGACTACTTCTACAGAAGCTCCCCTAACAATTATGGAGGAGAGAATGGAGGACTCTACTGAGGAGGTCCGATTTGAGTCCGAGTCCTCCGGACAAGCTGATACTGCTATTGTTGTTGCCAAGAAGGGCAAGGAAAACTTATATCTGAGGCATCCGGACCTGCCGGAGAGCCTTGAAGGGAGAGTGGGGCCATGCTTTCATAAAGTTGAGCTCAAGTATCTCTTGGCCTTGCTGAAGACCAAGTATGCGTTCATCCATACTTCAGATCTGGGTAGATTGCGCACAAAGTGGGGGATCCATGAGAACGTAAAGATAAGGATTCCCATCGATCCGGAGACCCCGATGGATTGTAAAAGGAATGAAATAGTCTTCTTTACGGAGCTATTCAACTGGGGACTCAGGTTCCCACTGGACCCGGAGATAGTGCGCTACTTTCACTTGGTCAAGCTCTGCCCAACACAGCTAAGCCCCAATGGATGGTTCACCTTAATGTCATGTATCATGGCATCTAGGTTATCTGGGATCCCTCTTCCCATGGAAGAGTTCGCAGCAGTGGCCAACCTGTGCAAGCATCATCAGTTCCCTTTCTACCATTTCAACATGGGGAACGACCTTAAAGCTGTTGATGATCTCCTGGAATCGGAGAGTAAATGGAGGAGCCAATTCTTGTTTGTCAGTGGCTCATGGGAAAATGGTAAGAGAATCAAGGCCGGAGAGAATCCAAGCCTTCTCAGGAGTAGATGGAGGAGTGACCGTAAGTTTTTTTCACTTTAAGTTTCTGTTCGATTTTTTTTTAAAGTTAAGTTTGTACTAACCAATTTCTCTTTTGTTTTAACAGAGTTGCCAAAGGAGTTCGGGGACTACCTGAAGGTCGGACAGACTACATGCGGCAAAATTAACGCTTGGGCCGCAGAGAACTAGGAGAATCGGTTCCACAAGGCCTTCACTCCTGGAAACCTAGCAAGGTCTCACCCGTGGAACACCACAGGTCGAAGAGACCTAACTTGGGAGGAGTTCACCACCCAACCTGATGAAGACATCGTGCTGAGAAGGTCCCACGAACTGGATGGGACTCTCTATCTGCCTGCCCGGGCCAAAGCCCCAAGAAAAATGTAGGGCAAGAAGAAGAAAGGCAGGAAGGTGGTAGGTGATACTGAGAAGGAGGCCCCAACAGACCCAGAGGGACTGGCCCAGGTTCAAATTGATGCAACCCTTTAACAAGTGGTGGAGCAGGAGAGCGAAAAGCAGGAAGTGAACCTCCCAAAACCTCCAAGGGCTTCCAAGAGGACTCGCAAGCAAGCAAGTGAAGGTGCTGACAGGGAAGCCAAGAAGAAAAAGACTTCCCAAGGAGATGAGATTGCTCTCCGGGATCCGGAGCCCTCTTTCCCTACTGACCCAACATTGGCCGAAGAGATCCCAAGGGACTTTCAAGAAGAGATTCCAAAGGAATTCCATACAGATGAAGTTGAGGGGGGAGAGCTTAACTTGGATGAAATGGACATCACCGGTCTAGGTGGACTTGGTGAATATTTTCTTGGCCTGCCCAGAGACGAGTTCGCAGGGCCCTACATCCCTCCGAGTAGCTCCAACACGGTCAATTTTAACGGTAAGACTTTCATGGTTTCTAGCGAGAAGGATATTATAGCCCATTCTCTACTTAGCAATGTACAACCAGTACTCACTTTGGAAAGGCAAGTCCGGAGTCAAGCAGACACTATCAAAGACCTCAAGTCTGATAAGGAAAAGCTGTCCGGAGACCTCCGTACTGCCACCACCAATGCTGACTTGCTTAAGGAGGCAAATGAGGAGCTGAAGAAGAAGCAAAATGAAAGCAACACAAAAGTTGCCACCCTAGAAGAAACCATAAAAAGGTCTTCAGGATAAGCTGTCAGGACTGGAGAAGGACCTGACAATCTCAAGGGGAGAAACTGCAGCGAAGGAGAAGCTCATCACCAACCTGACCACTGACAAGATCGCTTTAGAGAATGCAGTGACTCAGGCTGCTGAAGAAAAGGCTGCTTTGGTGAGGGACCAAGAGGCCACAATCAAGGCCAAGATCAACGCCTATGCCAGGGAAATGATACAAAGCGAGGAGCTAATGATTCAAAGGGTGAAGTCTGATATGGTTCTCCTGTTCCACGAAAAATTCCCGAAGAGGAGATTGGGGGGATTATGGCGCTATGTGGATGATGATGACCTTCCCTTTTATACTATGGTTGACGAGGGATATTCCAGTGAGTCCTCGTCTGATAATGAAGATGAAACCGGAGAGAGCCCAGGTGAAGAAGAGATTGATCCCAAGGGCAAGAAGATAGTCGAAGAGAGGAGCGACATCAAGGGCAAGAAAGCAGATGAGGGCGAGCCATCTTCAAAGGCTCAACCTTAACTTATAATTTATTCTGTTTATCTTTTATTCGAACTAAAGTCCTTGGAAGGCCAAGACACTCTTTTTGTGATGGTGTCCGTATTATTCAGACAGATTTTTTGTACTGTGCCCAAACTTGTTCAAAAAGTCCTTGGAAGGCCAAAGCAATATTAAGTTGTTGAATGTTTTTATTCTGCTCAACCATCCTCTTCTTTCATTATTTGTTTAAATAGCTGGAGTTTAAGTAGTTTTATTGTATTGTGAGAGTATTAAGACTCTCCGGCTAGAATTTAAATAGCCCTTAGATCTTTTAGTCCGGGTAGTATGATAAGAGATAAAATTTTGAAAATACTTAGAGAATTTTGAAGAAGGCACCAAATTTTATTGAAAGCTCTCCGTGCCACCGAAGAGGGGAAGGTATGCCCCCAAATATTTACATGGATGTTTAAACAAGTAAATATTTACACAGGTGTTATTCCAAGTACATTCGAAGGTGTTCAATATTCCAAGGGTGAGTTAAAACCCTGCCATCTTTGTCTTCCAACCAATAAGTCCCAGGCTTGATTCTTTCAACCACAGTATACGGACCCTCCCAGGTTGGGGCCAGCTTTCCGAAGAGCTTTTCCTTGGTGTGCAAGAAAACTTTCCTTAATACTTTATCTCCTGGTTGAAAATCTCTTCTTTTAACCTTAGAAGCAAACCTGCTTCTCATCAAGCCCTGATAGTGTGCAATTCTAAGATGAGCTTTAACCCGTCTTTCTTCGATCAAATCGAGCTGATTTCTAATTGCCATCTCATTAGCATGTCCGGAGAATTTATGAACATGAAAGGAAGGGAGTTTCTTCTCTATGGGGGCTACTGCATCCATTCCATAGACCAAGGCAAAGGGGGATTCTTGTGTTGCAGCCCCAGGTGTTGTCCGGTAGGCCCACAAGACTTCTTGTAGATAACTAGGCCACTTCCCAGCAGCCCCTTCCAAATTTTTCTTTAAACCGGACAGTATTGTTCTATTAGCCACTTCAACTTGCCCATTGGCTTGTGGGTGGAAAGGTGAAGAAAATCAGTGCTGAATACCCTTGAGGCACAGAAGCTTTCCATTTCTCTGTTGTCAAACTGTGGCCCATTGTCTGTTGTTATCTTCTGTGGGACACCAAACCTGCAACATATGTTGGACAGAATGAATTTTATGACAGCTTTCGAGGTTGTCCCTGCCAGGGGAGCTGCTTCTACCCACTTTGAGAAGTAGTCAATGGCCACAATTATAGTTTTACGCCCTCCGGACGCCACATGGAGAGGCCCAACCAAGTCCAATCCCCATCGAGCAAAAGGGATGGGCTCAGAAATTGACTCCAAGGGAATGGCTGGTACATGAATTTCATTGCTGTACCTCTGGCATGGGTCACACCTTCTTACCAGCTCCTTAGCATCTTTCATGATTGATGGCCAATAGTATCCGGAGAGTAACACTCTTCTTGTTAAAGCTCTGAATCCACAATGGGCTGATCCCGCACCATCATGCAATTCGGAGAGGATCACTTGTGACTCATCATCCCCTAAGCAACAGAGGAGGGGTAACTATAGGATTTTTTGTACAACACTTCTCTCAACATAATGAAACCACGAGCCTTGTGTTTCAACGTTCTGGCTTGTGACTTATTTGAAGGCATAATACCATCGGACAGATATTGTATGAGAGGAGACCTCCAGTCTTGAGGCCGATTCACTTGTATTTCAAAAACTTCCTCTTTTCCACCCTCATCAAGTTCAATAGAAGGGCTTTCAAGCACATGGATCCATGGGTAGGACTCCGTATATGCTATTGTTGCCAATGAATCTGCTAGCTCATTTTCTTCCCGGGGGATGTGCTCATAGACAACAGCTTTAAACTTTAACGCTTCATTTTTGAGGAGGAGTAAATACTTGACTAATTGTTCCTTTCTAGCCTCTGATAGGCCCAAGGCATGGTGGACAAGCAACTGGGAGTCACTTAGTAGCTTGACCCTTTTAGCTCCACAGATATAGGCCAACTTTAACCCAGCTATGGCTGCTTCGTACTCAGACTCATTATTAGACGCCCTGAAAGCAAAACAAATAGCTTGGTACATGTTGTCCCCGTAGGGGGAAGTGAGACATATTCCTGCCCCAGATCCCATGGTACTAGATCCTCCGTCTGTTCGGACAATCCACACTTTCTTGTCTCTTGAATCAGTAGGTTTCTCTGAATCCCTATCAGAGTGGAATTCAACCAGAAAATCAGCCACAGCTTGGGCTTTTACTGTTGTCCGGGGAGCAAAGTCTATGTCGAAGTCCCCCAACTCTACTGACCACTTTGTCATTCTGCTTGAAATGTCTGCTTTTTGAAGGACATTCTTTAAAGGGAAAGATGTCCGGACGACAATAGGATGAGCCTGGAAATAGGGCCTCATTTTTCTTGCAGCTATCACCAAAGCCAATGCCAGTTTTTTGAGTTTCAAGTAACGCCTCTCAGCATCAATCAAGCTTTTGCTGATGTAGTACACTGGGTGAGGATGCCCATCGACCTCTCTTACTAATACTGCACTGATGGCACAACTTGAAACAGCCAGATACACAAAGAGAGTCTCCCCATCAACTGGTTTGAACAAAGTTTTGGGAGAGGAAAGATGTTTCTTGATTTCATTGAATGCTTCATCACACTGTGGTGTCCATTCAAACCCCTTTGCACCCTTCAAGGTTTGAAATAATGGAGCACACCTGTCCGAATACCTGGAGATGAATCTGTTCAAGGCAGCCAATCTCCCCGTTAATCGCTGTACTTCTTTAATGTTTCGAGGAGGCTCCATCTGGAATAAGGCATCGAGTTTGTCCGGGTCAGGCTGTATTCCATGCTCACTTATGATATACCCTAAGAATTTCCCGGACTGCACTCCGAACACACACTTTTTAGGGTTTAATTTTAAATTCACCTTTGCTAAGTTGGCAAAAGTTTCTTGGAGTTCGGACAAGTGCAACTGCTCATCCACACTTTTTACCATCATATCGTCAATATAAACCTCCATATTTCTTCCAATTTGATTAGCAAATGCTTTGTTAACTAACCTTTGATAAGTAGCCCCAGCATTTTTCAAGCCAAAAGGCATCATCTTGTAGCAATGTAGACCCCTATCAGTGACAAACGTGGTGTGCTCTTGATCTTTTGGTTCTACTTGGATCTGATTGTACCCGGAGAAGGCATCCATGAAGGAGAGCAGCTTGTTCCCAGAAGTAGAGTCTACTAACTGATCTATCCGGGGAACCGGATACAAATCCTTTGGGCAAGCTCTATTGAGGTCTGTGAAGTCAATACACATACGCCATTTGCCATTCTTCTTTTTCACCAAGACAGGATTGGCAGTCCACAAAGGGTATTGAGATTCTTTAATATGCCCCATCTTTGTGAGTCTGCCAACCTCTTGCACTATGACATCAGCCTTTTCTTTTGAGAAAGCTCTCCTCTTTTGTACCACTGGTGCCACATCTCTCCGGACAGATAGGTGATGGGAAATCACCTCTGATGGAACTCCAGTAACATCAGCATTGCACCAAGCAAAAACGTGCTGATGGCCTTTCAAGAATTTTAACATCTCTTCTTTCAACATTGGTGGCATTTTGGACCCTATCTTGACACTTTTTCCTTCTTCCAAGCAGTGCGTTTCAACCTCTTCAATCGGAATCAACACTCCAGGGGTCTCTCTGGGGTCATCAATTTCACCCTCACCCCCAGAAAGGCCCTCAAACTGCTATTGATTATTTATACGGACTGCCCCCAGCGTTCGTGGAACCAAGGCAGTGGCATAGCATTCTCTTGCAATCTTTTGGCTGCTCTGGATAACCCCAACCTGTCCCTGAACAGCATACTTTAAACACTGATAGACTGTCGAAGCCACTGCATGCATCATAGAGAGCCAAGATCTCCCTAGAATAGCATTATAGCAAGTGGGACAATCCACCACAATGAAGAGTATTCTAACCATTTTCTTGAAAGGGCCCCTGCCCAATAACACTTCTTCTTCAAACTCCCCGATCACATCGGCTGAGCTGCCCGTGAAGCCCACGATTGATCTGTCCGACTTCTGAATCACAGCTGGATTTTTCATTTTCTTGTAAGTGTTTAGAAAAAGGATATTGGCAGAGCTTCCAGTATCCACCAGAATTCACCTTATCTCATTGCCCCCTATAGATGCTCCTATGACAACAACATCCTCATGAGGGCCAGCAATATCTCTCAAATCATCCTCATCGAAGACTATGAATGGGAATGAGTTTGGTGATTGATAGGATGTCATGCCTCCTTCTAGCTGGGAGGCTAAATTATGAACATGCCTCTTTCTTGAAGAAGCAGTATGAGCAGTCATTGTGTCCCCTCCGAAAATCGTCAGTGACTCGAAGAATTTAATGAGCCCGAAGACTGTCTTAGAACACTCCTCTATGGCACCCACCTTATTTCGTGTTGGATCAGGATCCAAGTATTCAGATTCCACATCAAACCTTTCAACTATTACCATGGCCCCCTCCGGGGCAGCATTACTTGGACCAACCCGGTGAGTGTTGTCAGGCCTGTTGCCTCCTCTTCTTTTAACGTATGCACCCAACTTTCCCATTTCAATCAAGTTTTGTACTTCTTGTTTCAATGTTATGCAATCATCAGTGGTATGGCCAATATCATTGTGGTATTGGCAAAAGGAGTTGTTACGATGTACTCGGGGAGACTGCAAGGTTGTTGGTCTCTGGTAGTGTACCTCATCTTTTGTTTTATCGAAAATGGTTGCCACACTTTCTTTGAGTTCTGCAAACCACTCCGGTTGGACCCATGGCCCCCTTTTGTTTCTTGATTGCTGACTTTGAGCAGGAGCTGCTAGCTGAGACTGAGCTTTTGCCCTACCATGCCCCTGTCCGGTTTCTCTGGCTTTATTCCCGGACTGGTTTTGATTTGGAGTTGGTGCCACCGGGGTGGATCTTACCTGTCTGTGCACCCTGGTCTTTTTTGTTTCATCAACGTTTATTTGCTTGCCAACTTGATTTAGAAATCCTCCCCAGGTCATTGCTTTCTTTCTGGTCACCGAATCAGCCAGGTTGCCTTGGTTCAAACCTTGTCTTAGGGATGCTATTGCCACCTGTTCGAAGCAATCAACCAACCCATTCTTTGTATTCACAAAACGACTTACGTACTCCTTTAATGACTCATTTGGTTCCTGGGCGCAATGGATTATGGTGTCTCCATTACCCTTCAGCTCCTTACTCCCCACAAACTGCCTTCGAAAGGCCACCCAAAAAGTATCAAAGTCTTTAATACAACCCTGAGGCAGGCTGTTGTACCATTTCAGAGCACTCCCCGTAAAGGATTGGGAGAATGCTCTACAGAGTAGTTTATCATCATCATCAAAGTTCATCATGAAGTTCTTGAATTGCTCCAGATGATTGTCCGGATCAGTACTGCCATCGTACTTCTCCATCTTAGTACTGTCAAACCTCTTGGGGAGGTTTCCGGACAGAATTTTAGAAGACAGTGGAGACTGCCTCCAATTCCTTCCACGACTGAACACGGTATCCTCATTGGGAGTTGCAAAGATACCTGGCTCATCGTGGAAAGCAAAGGGATCCATCAGCATCTTGTCCACATGCCTCCGGTTGTGAGATGACCCCTTGCCAATATGCCTTTTCATTCTTCCATGGTGATCTTTTTTTCTTGAATATTTCTTAACTTGCTTTTGCTTTTTCCTGGTTCGACCCTCATCACTGCTGGAGGACAAGGATTTTTCATTCCCCTCACTGTCCGAAGAGCTACTTGAAGATTCTGAGCTCGAGTCAGAGCTCTCCACAGGTTTGGACCGGTGAGACTTTTTAGAACTAGCATGTGTCTTTTTGGTGCTCACATGAGTTTTCGAAGCCTCAGGCTCCCTAGGGTTGTCGGTGTGATGAACAACCGATGCCTTGGATTTTTCTTTCATGCCCATCTTGGCCTTTTCAGCCCTCATAGCTTCTATTTCAAGCTTTAACCTGTCGCGCTCTTGGACATTATACTCATCGTTTTCTTCCACCACTTCGAGCAAAGCTGGTGGGAGCTCTGGATTATCCGGATTCATTCGGACAGAATTTCTTGGCAGGTTTTGAATGCTTGATTCAGGCACCTCTCTCCTCCCACTGTGGTCGCCAATTTGGTGTGAATAAAAATAGCCTGAGGGTAGGCTAGTAATTTTAAGTGGAGTTTCAGGGTGGTGTATGGGTGTTTCAAGGTGGTGTATGGGTGTTTCAAGGTGGTGTATGGGTGTTTCAAGGTGGAGAGATAATTAAGCAGCTTGGTAGCAGTTAATTTTCATTACCAGAAGTTAATGCTGGTGGTTGAGTATTTATAGTGTGATGTTTGGGCCCTTATGGGCTTTCGGGTCAAGTTTAATGGACCCGGGTCATGCTTAAAGACCCATGAGTTCTAAGCAGGAGGACATGTAGCTTAGTCAGGAAGTGTTTAGGTTTTTTAGTACTTTTATCAGAGTTCGAACAGCCTTAGGCTCACATTGTTTCGAAGTGATCCGTCCGGTCCAAATGATCTGTCCGGTATTCGGAGAGAATTTACACTGACCTGTCCTTCCGGGGAGATGTCCTGGATTCGGACTCATCAAGTGCGATGACTTTTTGTTCTTTTCCAAATGATCTCATCGCTTATTTTTTTATTTTCTGCTTCACTGTTGACAAGAGAAGTTTGAAAGTCATCAAATTTTTTATTCTTAGCAGCTAACTCTTCAAGATGTTTAGCCTTGAGTTTATCAATTTCTTCCTAGTGCGAGGTGTTGAGATCTTCTTTCTCGATTCGATGATTTTCTCGAAGATACTTTTTTATATACAAAAATCCTCTAAGAAATTCAGATCTTACAATTTAGAATTCATGAAATTGATCTTTCACAAGGTCACCAAAGATATCCCTCATCTTTTTCTCATATTTAGTAGCACCTTCATAGTGAACCATCTCATTAGCCATACGTTTAAGATGATTTTGAGAGGCTTTGATTTCTTGAGTAAGCTTTTTGGCTGCAGTGTCAAGGTTAGAAAAAGGTTGAAGAGCAACTAGGAATTCTTCAGAAGGTATCTCAAGAGGAAAGACCATTGGGCTAGGTCGATCAATAAGATCTAAGGAAGTTGTAGTAATAATAACCTCGGGAGATGCGGCTTCAGAGGTAGCGGGTGCAGATCTCATACCAAGATTGTGTAGATGGGTTTGAATCTCCTGAATGATGGGATTTTCTTCTCCATAAGCTCTTGCGATTCATAAAAGTTAATGAATCTGTCAGGATCGAGGTGATCATCACCTTGGTTATCTTCTACAACAACAGTTTCTTTTTGTTGATTGGTAATATCTTCAGCATTCCCTTTATTTTCCTTTTGACGACTTTGCTGATTCTATATAGCTATAACTTCGTTGTCATCAAATAATATCTCTTCGACGATCTTCACTATTTTTTCTATTTCTTATGAGGACTGGATATAGTGGTACCTTCCTTTTTCGAGGGCGCAACAGTTTTCTTCTTTTTAAGATAAGGTCCCTCTTCTATTCCTTCTTCGATTGTGGAAAGTGTATTTTCGTTCGTCTTTCGCTTCGAACCTTTTGGCTTTGGATCTAATGAAGGGCTAACACCAGATTTACTAGCTTTCTTTTTATTTTATTTTTTCCTTTTTATTTTGGGGAAGATGGTTGTCTGATCTACTACGAATTGGAAAGAACACTTTGCAATCGGGATAAACTAACCTTTTGACAGCTTGTCGAGGATTAGGTGGCTCCATCAAGTTTTTGGGAGGAAAATCTCGAGGTGTGATCGGAAATAGGTGAATGTTGAGAAATTTGATGGGTTCGAAGGTTGTATGGAAATCATTATTCTATTCCTTTTCAGCCCAGACATCAAGCTTAATGAAGGTTTCCTTTGTTTTTTCTCAACGAATTGCATAACGCCTCAAATTTCTGATCGGAACTTATAAGTTGATAATGAAATAGAATAACATCAGTTAAAAAGTTAATTTAGAAAGATAATATTAAAAGACTTACGATTACTCCTCCAGACGAGGTTCAATCTTGATGGTTAGGCTTCAGATATAGCTCTACCATTTTCCCATGCTCCTGGAATAAAGATGAATTTTTGCTTCCAAAATTTATCTGCTTCTAGAAGATCGTCGATGATTTTTAAGTCATCATCCAATATAAGATAGTAAAACGGAAGCACTCTTTTGACAATTTGGTTAAAGATATAAAATCCTCGATGCAGATCAGAATTTTGGATAAGCGGGAGGCCATGATTGTAGAAAGAAGCGTGAACCATTGGTTTGGTGTCACTTGGGCTGGGAAAAGATTCAACAATTCGAAGTAATCAACTATCATGGGGTCTAGTGAGAATCGAAGAACCTAGTTGATGATTTGTGGGTAGACTATCAGTTCGTCGTTTTTGCAGTCTAAGGGTGTTTTTTTTTTGGGAAGACGAATTGTAATGCTGTCTCCCATTCGCATTGCTTTTTCAAATCATTTGTTTGGCTCTCTTCGTAATATATGTATGAAATGTTTTTTAGAGCCACAACATAATTTGCATCAAGAGACCTCAAATTTTCAGCAATTGATGCCCTTTCTTCTTCGGATATGGTAATAAGAACTTTCTTTCATCTCGGTATACAGATTTTTTATTGTCTAGCATTCTCTGATTCTTTCGAAGCTTCTTCCTCTGTATCAATCTCATTATTTGACTGAGTAGCATTGGAATCGAATTCTATTGATGTTTCGTCTCTCAGTCGAGGAGGATTTTTCGAGGGACTTTGTTGAGATGATACAGTTGTCTCAACAATTTCCATTTGAGGAGGAGAAATGGTTGATGAATTTGACGTAACATCTGCATCGTCTCCCATAACTATGAAATTATTTTTTCTAAGAGCTCGTGAGGGACAGGTTTTTAAAAGGTTGGTTGAGGAATGGGTTGTTTCAGATTGTTTCAAAGAAGATTTTCCTACTTCACAACTAATTCGAGGTGATGCTTTAGGATGAGCGTGTGAGATTCGAGGTGCGTTTAGCGTTCGAGTTTTTTAGGATTGAATTTCTTATGTATGAGGCGAATGTTAAAAAATAAGAGTTTTAGAAGGATCAAAGTTACCGTAATTAATGGTCTTTGTGGATGTTCCAAGGGGAGCTTTGAGTTGCTCTATATTCTTTTGCCCTTTCACTGATGCAGAAGTAATCGTAAGCTCTGAAGACGTTGTTTTTTACTTTGGGGATTTAGGTTCTTTGGGAATTATGGCTTTAGATCTCTAGGATTTTGGACGCTTTCTCAAAAATTGGTTGAAGATTTATCGAAAAAGATGAGTTTTTCGGTGAAAGTAACCAGTAGTTTGAAGAAGCCAGTGAAGGTAGCAAAGTAGTTTTGAGTTTTTACGCTTTCTATCTCAAGAAACTTTGTTTGTGAATCAACAATGGGTCACAGTGTGATTTATAAGAAGAGAGAAGTCATGTTGAGAAGTGGAAAATATGGGTGTTGATTGGACATAAGTTGAAGCGATTACGTAGATAAGAGTTTAATATCTGTCATACTATGGGCCTAGTTATAGACGTGGCCCTTAGAGTGTCATTATTTGCTGAGACGTAGGTTGGACACCTAAGATTATTAGCTATTGCTTCGAATTGCGATATAAATGGTGATTTTCTGTTGAAATATTTTGATGTACTTGACACAAATAATGGTATAACAAAATGATCAACGTAGTTCGAAATATAAAAAAGGAAATTATCTTCACTTCTACCTATGTTCAAAGTTGATTACTTCTCATTCATTTACTGATACGAGAAATAAGGGAGCTACTGATAGGAAAGTGGAACTTTGAGGACTAAAATGTAAATAATAAAAACTTATATAACATATTATAAAGTTAGAGGATGAATTTAGGATTATGTAGTTTCATCAGGGACTAACATGTAATTATCTTTTTTATGTAACCATTTTCAATTGTACACTAAGTCATTATGCCTCTATATAAAGGCCAAGGCTGATCTAATAAAGGGGTTGGATTTTTTAGTTAGAACATTTGAGTACTCTAATTTTCTCTCTCTAGAATCTATTTCTCTCTCTAAAAACTTGACGTCATTCATTTACTAAGGCGATTCACATAATCAGACTCACCAGAATCCCTGAAACCCTAGTTGAGAAGTGTGTCCCTTAGTTTTGAATACCCAGGCTTGAGGAGCCTATTTTAGGCCATAGATAGAGTTGTGAAGTTTACAGACGTGTGTAGGGTTACTAGTGTCCTCAAATCCCTGTGGCTATATCATATGTATAGTACTTGTAAAACCTCATTACAGAATGCATTATTAATGTCAAACTGCCTAACTACCCAATTTTTGGAGACAACAATAATTAGTATTAGTCTGACTGTAAAAGCTTTAATGACCGGACTGAAAGTCTCATAGAAATCAACGCCATCGGTCTGGTGAAACCCCTTCGCCGCCAACTTGGCCATGTAACACTGGACAAAACCATTCATAGTATATTTAACCTTGTATACCCATTTTGCAGCCTATAACACCAAAACAAAATGACACTAGTACCAAAGACCATGTATTGTTAGCCATCAAAGCCTTGTATTCAGTAGTCATAGCCTCTTCTCACTTAAGATTTCCCACCGGCTCAGAAAACTTAGTAGGCTCAACCACAACTTTGTTAGTAGTAACAAGAGACCCGATGTAAGGAATTTTAGGCTTGCATATTCCACTTTTGTTTCCCGTTTGCATGACATGTGTATTGTTTTGTGTTTTGAGATTGAGGGGGTGCTTTGGGCTAGACTAGAGTAGTTTAACATTTAACGGACAATGTAGGTGTAGATAATGGATCAACAAATATGGGACCAATGTGTTGATTGTAATGGCTGACAATGTCTTTGTGTTTTGTTATTGGACTAGTGTTTGTTTATTGTAAATGATATGATTATTGGTTAGATAACATATGACTATTAGGATGATGTTGAGAGACTTGAATAGGACTCTGTTGCTGTGAGGGGGTAGGACACAGACATGTGTGTTGTTCAATTAGAGCATCAGAGTTTGACTCCAAAGAATACACCCTTTCATTTGTCACGGATCTTTTAGGTAGGTTAGATAACCAAAGATTGATAGGTATAATATAAGGTTGTTCACCTTGTTAAGTGTTTAAAAACCAGAGTTGAAAGAACTTTTAAGGTGTCAAATTCTGAACTTCTTTTATTGACCTCTCAAATTGTGTCTCAACTAGAACTTTAAAGGTTTTAAACACTTCTAGAATTTGTCCCAAATCTTTGATAGGAAACATCCAGGTATATCTATAGAAATCATCAAGAAACATAACATAGTATTTAGACATCCCAGTAGATTAAATAGGTATAGGACCCCACACATCAATATGATTAGGTCAAGAACATTACTGACATCTGAATCAGACATATAATAGGGAAGACTGTGAGACTTACCTAACTGGCAAACCTCACAAAAACTGATGTCATTTCTCAAAACAGAATGTAGCTTACATGACCTAAGAACATTAGCTAAAACACTTTGAGATAGATGGTCAAGATTCCTATGTCATCCATTTTTAAGAGACTCATATAACTTGCTAGCTAAAACAGTTGGAAAACTCAAACTAGAATTAGAAACGTCGACTTACGGCTGGGGTATGGGTGGAATGGTGAACTGGGACTTATGAAATGTGTCAATCTTGTACAGTCCATCTTCATACCTCCCTATAAAACTCAACAAAATCATTATTGTAATTTGTAAGCTGAAAAACATATATGAGATTCTTATTAATTCTAGGAACATGCAATATAGCTTTGAGGCAAATTGATTGTTTAGTTAAAGAACTTAAGGTGGTTTTACCAATGTGAGAGATTGGAAGTCTCTTAACACTACCAACTAGAATGTGTTTGTTAGTGCTATATGTGATACGGTGTTTAACACCATGGTCAGCATACTAGACTCATTCTCTAGTTGTATCTTGAGTGGCAAGTAGAGCACTCTGTTCTCCTTCAGATCTGGGATGCTCTGAGGGTGTAGAACCCCATTCAGGGATCATCCCTGCAATAGTATACTGTGGCAGAGTGACCATACCTGTTGCAGATATGGCAGGTTGGTTTACTCTGAGAAAACCTTCCACATATGCCTATCTAGAAATTGCTTCTTCCTCTAGGATTGTAGTTGGAATTATAGTTAGATCTACTTCTGTACAATATGTTGGAGCCCATGTATTGACCAAAAGACCCTCTCTGATTAACATTGGTATACAGTTGTTTGGACTCATTTTTGTGTGTGAAATTGACACTAGATAGATTGATATTGGTTACTTAGTTTTGTAAGCTAGTGATATGCTCAAGCCTACTTTCAAAAGTGAGTAAGCTGGTTTGCAAGTCAAGCCAGTTTATCCCCTCTTTGTCTGCCAGACTTACTACAATAGGTGTACACTCTAAATCAAGACCTGCAAGTATTTGAGTTATCAAATCATCCATAGAAGTTAGACATCCAGCTAGTATAAGATTATCAAATATCAATTTTATTTTTTAGGTATTCTATCATTTAAGAAGAACTTTTGCGAGTTCTTTGAAACTCAACCTTGAAATATGTAATTTAAACTCTTATCTGTGAGCTATACAGTTTGCCAACAGCTTCCCAAAGAGATTTAGAAGTCTCTTCGTCCATCAGAGGAATGCTTATTTTATGCCATTATCTTCCTACCAAACCAACTAGTTCGATCCAACCCAACGGACTTAAAGCTAGAAATGCGTACTTTTTGAATGAGCATATCATGTTTAAAGAGTTCCAACCTATTCTAAGAGCAGATTCGCCGTAAACAGATGAATCATTGTCTCCCACTGATTCAAGGCCTAGTTGAATTACAACTATTCTCACTATTCTTTACATGTATTTTTTCCTCTCCAGTGAAACAACTAAAAACAGAATCAAATCCAATCTAGATAGTAATATCCACAAATCTGAGTGCCATAAAGCTCTGGAAAATTCTGACATCACCACAAACTACTTGGTTCTCTTGCTCCTTGCTCGCGGAGCGACATTTTGTGAGTATCAATTGAATTGAACGTTCTAAGTGCATGCAGCAGTAAGCGAACCTACAAATTTTTCTCCTTATTATGTTGGGCGCTTTAACCATTCAGCAAAAAAACTTATCAATAAAACTAAGAGGATTTTGTATTCCTTATTGAGTTGTCTCTATTTTCAAAGACAGACATAAAAGTCAGAAAGAAACACTTTCAGTATCACTTATTCCAACAACACTCTTATGGATATCACCGGAAGACTTGCAACAATTCAGCAAGAAATTCAAGCCGTCGAAAACGAAAAACAACAAATGGAGCAAATGTTTGGTCTTTTCTGGGAACACCGCAGTGGAGATATTTGTAAACAGATTTATCGAACACCAAAAAAGAGAGCTTAGACCGGCATTTATTTTTTAAAAGAAGAACTGGATTGACCAGACAGCTCAATTGTTGACCAACCAACCGACAAATACATTTATACAGAAAGACCAAGCTGTCGTAGTTAATCGAGTATCTCCAGAAGCATGTGTACAAGCTCGTAACGAGGGGTGTGATCTTGCTGTCAAGGGTAATGAAATTATTCATGAGGCTTGCAAATGGAGTCATGAACTCATCTGAACTAAAAGAAGTATACTCACTGGCCTCTGTCGATTTATATCATTGCCCAGATATTGCTCGTCTTTTGGAAGATCTAGGACTTTTCTCCGATGACTCTCCTCGGATTGATTGAGATCTTGGCCTTGATCTACCATGGTCTATTCTCGTCGGACTTCTAATTTAATTCTGCGCAAACTGAAATTCGTGGAGAGATAGAGACAGATCTGAAAAACAGTGTGACTCGTCTGGAGATCCTATTATGGAAGAACAAGTAACAAATAAAGAAAACAATAACAATCAATACGCTGAAGAGCTACTTGAAGAATCTGTTTTGGTAGCTAAGCGGAAAGAATTGTTAAAATATATTGAGAGGCTAAATGGTGAAAATAAAGCGATAAGTTTTTGGAGTTAGCTCACCCTCGCGGGATCACGCCCTTTTGTTCTAGCCATTGTAGCACGTGTGTCACCCAGGGCATAAGGGTCGTGTGACTTAACGTCAGGATGTTGTTGAATATCACTTGATTCTGCATCAGTGTCTTCATTCTCTAATGTTTGAGACAAGCTTGGGGACGAGACTCATATATTTATTTATATATATTTCACAAGATCGTCTAAAATACGAGCATACACACTATTCTTAGTAAGAAACTTGCCATCTTTTGTAGTTTAGGGGATGTCATATCCTAGCGAAAATGAGAAATTCTCCTCATTGGGTGATCTTTTGTCCAAGTTGCCAAGAAATAGTTCCTTTGCACGAGTAAAGAACTGATGTATTTACATTCAATATCATTGAAATCTAATTCATCCCAATGAATTTAGAAGCGAAAGATTTAAAATCTCTTTTATCTCTAAAAATTTCTCATTTATTCATCTCTACGGGATTAAATCCTCCCAAAAGGAAGGACGGGTTCGTAAGATATTTTTGTTGAAGCAATTGCGCCCACAACGCGTTACTTCTCCGGGCCATTTCTCACATCCTTCTTTCATCAAACCACGTTGAGCAAAGATGCACGGTTCCAGTCTCCCAACCTTCTCACACCAGACGTCCGTCGAGGTACTATAGAATAAAAAACTTCAAAATCCAATCCAATTTATCATAATCGATTAGTTAACATGTTGGTTAACCGTATTTTGGAACACGGAAAAAATCATTGGCTTATCATATCTCAAGTCTCATTGTGAAGTATAATTAGGCAAGTAGTGGCTGGTCTTTAGCTACCCAATCTTCATATTCCAAGTTATCATAAAAATTTCCCTCAATGTTAGCAATGAACCTAGTACAGGTATTTTCCCCGTGATGAAACCTCTCAGTTTGTTACCTTTAATCATAGATAATACACCATTATTTTCCACATAAAATAGTTACTCTGTCAAGCTTAATCTTGTTAACATTATTGATTGAATGCAACTACAGGTTCTTTGGAGCAATGGAAGATTTGTTTGGATAAATAGATCTCAATAAGTCTGAGCTGAAGAATGGTGAGTCAATGGAGTTTGCAATTGAAGGCTTAGAGAAGCTCTGATACAAAGTGAAAACTAAGAGAAAAATGTAATTTTATTCAATTATATTTTTTATTACACTTACAGCCATTTACAAAATGTTATATACACTAACAAAAATATGTAACAAACAGGAAATATTCTCATTTATTTTGTTACAAAATTATATCCACTAATGTATGTTTGTTTCGCTATAGGGATATAAATGACTAGATGTTGAACACAAATAGAGCCTTGGGATTTAGGTAGAATTCCAATAACTTTCTCGGCCGAAACTTTAGGTGTTTACCCATTTTTTATGTTTAAGCGCAAACCAACTCTGCGTTTTGAGTTAACCATAACTGAGGACCTCAAGTCAGTGTCTTTCTCGACTAGCTCCTCTATCTCACAGTTGTTGCGTTCCATGATAATTTTCTTCAAAGCTATACATCTAATACTACACGACTACTTATACTACACTTTATATATGAAAAAATGGACAACGACTAATGTAGTAAATAAATATTGGACACATAATGATGTTAGTATACACACTACACACAAACAAGGGTTAGTAAATCGGTAAGGGTAAAGTAGGAATTTTTGAAATATTTGGTATTAAAATGACTTAATTTTTTTTAAACATAAAAAGAAATAGACATTTTAGGATGGACTAAAAATTGGATTAGGAACTTATTTTGATATTATAATAGAAATAAACCTATAATATAATAGATATTATAATAAATGATATGATCCTCGTTTATATCAAATGTATATAAATTAACAAAATCACAAATCACATATTTACATAATAACTAAATATGTGCAGATATATTTAAATATCTTTCAAGTATATCTAGATACGCATAGTCACAAAGCACGGGTAAATATATCTACAAACCACTATTTAAGATACTATATCTTTGTTTATATTTAAAATTAAATATCGGTAAATATATTTATATTTAATTTATAAGTGAAATTATTCATCAACATTTAATAGAAAAGAAAAATCGGAAAACTTATGGTATAAAAATTTCAAGCTGCAATTTAGGTTCAAGTTTTTCTTGCAACAAACGATTTCTTCGATATGAAAGACAGATTTGAATGTGATTTGAAATTTTTGGATTGGATCGGATAGTATAAGAACTATTCTCACGCTTTTTCTTCAAAAAAATGAAAAATAGTTATCTCAAATATGAAAACTATTTAGGATTTATAAATGTAAAAATTATATTTTCTACAGAGGCGCCAATTTTATAATGATAAAATCCTAATCAAATACATAAATTATCTAAACAAAAAAGAGAAAAAAGTATGATAATATTATTGCGTATAGAAAGAATGATTTGATTATAATAAAAGTTGTCACCCTTACAAATGAGCTCACTTATATTAGTTAGCTCATTCTGTTACATGTTTAGCGTAATAAATGCGGAATAATGTTTTATTAGTAATTTATGTACTTTATTATTATGTATGAGATATAGCCTTATAATTTATATTTAATTAGATTTTATATATTTACTAAAAATTAATTTGCATGCTTCTGTCATTGCAAAAATAACATAGGAATGCGATTCTATAGGAGCCTTGATAGATCCTTGAGTTTATTTCCATAAACGACTTCAAATGGGTTGATGCATAGACCGATTGACTGAATTATTGTATGCGAAGTCTGCAATGCGTAGAATAGCATGCCATAACCTGATATGTTAACAACTTATATTTAGCCTCTTTTTACGAATGATAGGGTGTGGAAAATCTCACGTTACTGCTCGTTATAATATATCAAAGAGTTTTCCAAAAATAGTTCATAATTCGTACATCTCTAGCGCATACTTTTTTTCCAGTCCGTGTAGTCTAACAATCTCCACCATGAAAATCTTTGCCCAAATTTTGTTACATTTGCCTAGGTTTCGCGTCCTTCGCTTTGCCCTAATTCCAAATTCAGTCCAGATTTTATTACTGAAAGGCTTTGATACATCCAATTCTATCCAAGCGTGACAGAAGTTATATCTTGCCCGATAGGTAACCATATTTCTAAAGGTCTTTCTATAGTTTTATCTATATCTATAGTACTTATTGTGTCTTTATTATAAAGAAACTCATGGATTTTTTGGAAATGTAACCCACACTAGGTTACATAGATTCTTTCATGGGATTGAAGTGAGATATGTATATCATAAATGAAATACTTTATCTTTTTAAAAATTATATTTAGATATTATACATAATTTTTTGAAATATATATTTTGATATTTTTTGTAATTTTATTTAGATATATTTTATATGTTTATTAAAAATTAATTTGTATGTGCTAACTTAATTACAATAAAGTTAAATATTCTAATTTCAATAACAAAAATATATATTTGAAATATTATTTGATAATGTTTTAAAAAATTATATATTATAAATAGTTTTTTAAAATATTCTAAACAATTCAAGCAAATAAATTCAAACAAATCAAAAAAAATATTTAAACTAATAAATTAATGAATTCAAACAAATTCAAACCAATTAAATATTTTTCATAAAAATCAATTAAACAAAAGCAAACAAATTAATCAAACAAATTGAATCACTTTATACAAATTATAAAATCAAACAATAAGTCAAACAAATTCAAGTACATTCAAACACACAAAACAAATCAATTAAACAAATTCAAACGTGTAAATTAATTTTGAATTATTTCTAGTAGTATTTGTAAAATTATTTGTTAAGAGATTTTGTAAGAAGATTATTTTTTAGAGATATTTTAAAATATGACTAAGTTTGTACAATATTAATAGAAAACAAATCTTGAAAAAAAATGGACCCAAATCCTACGTAACCTCTGATTTTAGAAGTCGGACATCGAGTTTGGCTACAACTATTTTTTTAAATAACTGACTGAATCAGACGACAATTTAGTTTTTTTTTGTTAATTTTTTTCAAATATTCTCACAAAATCTCGAATTTTAATAAAATCTCTAAAATTTACTTAGTTATTAGTTTTACATGATTTATATATAATATCTCTTCTACTTTCTTTTACTTTATTTTTTTCGATCATAATTTACAGTCGATTGAATCAATCAAATTTTTTACTCATGTTTTTGCTTGCGATGTTAGTCTCAAGGAGCAGCCAGAAGATGAATCAAATTTACAGTCGATTGAATCAATCAATTTTTTTTGTGATGGGAAATAATATTGGAACAATAAGGAGCAGCGAGAAGATAACCAGAGAATGTTACCAGATAGCATTATTTACAAAGTAAATTTGGGGAGGCGAGTCGGAGAAGGCATAGCAGCTAAAAGGGACTCTCCCAAGAATAATTCATTGTGATGATCCGAGAGAGTCCCCCGGGTTTTTAGTTCCGGACGATGATTACGAAGAATACGAGTATCCTGATGGATTTTTTTAAAAAATTGGAATAAATCTTCCTTTTGAGTTTAGAGAAAAGTTAATTGTGTTTTTATCCACAAAGCTAAACATGTTTGTTTGGTGTGCAGAAGACGTAACAGGGGTGCCCCCAGAAATAATTTGTCATAAGCTGTCAGTGCGGAATAATGTTAGGCCTATCATACAAAAAAGAAGACCTGTTTCTCAGGAGAAATCTGCAACTATACTTACAGAAGTCGAGTGATTACTAAGCATAGGCCATATTCGAGAATCGCAGTATCTTGTGTGGGCTTCGAATCCAGTGTTAGTCAGAAAGAAGAACGGCAAATGGAGAATGTGCGTGGATTTCACGGACTTGAATAAAACTTGTCCAAAGGATCCTTTTCCAGTTCCTCGAATTGATCAGCTAGTGGATTCTATGTCATGAAACCGATTATTGTCTTTCATGGATGCCTATGCAGGATAAAAACATATGAGATTGGATTCGAGGGATGAAGAAAATACTTCATTTATCACCGGGAGAGGTTTATATTGCTACAAGGTAATGTCGTTTGGCCTAAAGAATGTGGGGGCGACTTATCAGCGTTTGGTAAACAAAAATTTTATGGATCAAATTGGGAAAAATGTGGAAGTTTATATTGATGATATGCTGGTAAAGAGTTTGAAAGATGAAGATCATTTTTCTGACTTGGAAGAGACTTTTAATAACTTAAGAAAGGTCAATTTAAAGTTAAACCCGGAAAAATGTACGTTTACCGATAGATATGGAAAATTTCTTGGGTATGTGGTAAGTTAAAGGGGAATCGAGGTTGATCTAATGCAGATAAAAGCTCTAACGAAAATGACTCCTCCTCAAAATATTAAGAAAGTTCAAATATTGACCGGAAGATTAGAAGCGTTGAACAGGTTTATTTCTCGTTCCTTGGATAAATGTACACCTTTCTTTCAAGTATTCAGAAATGCCAGTAAGTTTAGTTAGACATAAGAATGTTCTGAAGAGTTTCGCCAGATTCAGTACTTGGTATCCCCGGAAATACTTTCTAAACCATTGCTGGAAGAAAAGTTGATCATTTATATATCGGTTTCAGATTTTGCAGTCAGTGTCTGTTAGTTCACGAGGAAGAAAATGTTTTAAAGCCGGTGTATTATATCAGTAAGATTTTTCTAGATGCATAGAAACGATATTTGAAGTTGGAAAAGTTAGCTTTGGCTTTGGTAATAGCTGCTCGAAAAATGAGACTGTATTTTCAAGCGCATTCCATAGTAGTTCGAACATAATTCCCTCTTAAAATTTTATTGCAAAGGCCGGATATCTCGGGAAGAATGACAAAATGGTCGGTGAAATTGGGATATTTTGACATAACATTTGAGCCTCAGACAGCTATTAAGGCTCAAGCCTTGGCATATTTTCTGGTCGAATTTCATCCGGAACGAGTAGATATGGGGATTGATGACCAACATGGTAAGTTTGAATGGTTAGTTCGAACTAATGGAGGGTCGAATGTTTCTGGAAATGGCGCTGGAGTACAGTTAATTTCCTCGGATGGGATAGAAATGGTTCAGGGTATACGTTTTGGCTTTAAAGCAACAAATAATGAGGCAGAATAGGAAGCGGCGTTAGCAGGGTTGAGGCTGGCTCAAGTATGTGGGGCAAAAAGGGTTAAGTTGTTGAGAAATTCACAACTTATGATTAACCAGGCATTGGGAGAATCAGAAGCAAGAAAAGATCAGCTAGTCAAATACTTGAAAGCGTTGAAATATTCGGCTATTCCTTTGATGAAGTTAGATACGAAATTGTACGACGAGAAGCGAATTTGATTCTTGATTCCTTAACAACTACTTCATGTTCAGAAAATTACCCTTGGGTCATAACTCAGGAATTTCCTTCGATTAGAAGAGATGCAGAGCAGTTGATGATAATAGATGTGGAAAATAATGTTTTTAGGAACGATTGGAGGTTGAATTTTTTTGAATTTTTGGAGAAGAATGTCTTACAAGCGGATAAGTCAGAGGCAAAAAAAATACGTTTCAAGTCCCACGGTTATATCGTCTTAGGAGGAGTTTTGTACAAAAAATCCTTAAGTAGGCTTTTGCTCAGATGTTTTGCAAAGGATGAGTCGCAAATTATTTTATCAGAATTGCATGACGGAGAAGGATTTGCACACTGTGGGTATAAAGCATTGATCCGAAGATTATTTCTAGTTGGTTATTATTGGCCGACTATATCAAGGGATGCTAAAGAATTAGTGAAAAGGTGTGATACGTGTCAGAGGTATGCTAATATAATTCATAAACCGGGAGTTTTCCTTGAGAATAATCTTGAAGCCTTGTCATTCGATCGAATGGGGAATTGATCTGGTTGGCCCTTTGCCAATGGAAACCGGGGAGAGACAAACAATTATAATGGCGGTTGATTATTTTTCCAAGTGGGTGGAAGCAGAGCCTTTAGCGAGAACAAAGGCAAAGAAAGTCATCAAGTTTGTTATTTCAAACATTTGTTGTCGGTTTGGTGTTCCAATGAAAGTTACAACGGATAATGGAGCCTACTTTGACAATAAAGAATTTAAGAATTTTTGTGCTACTAAGGGCATACAACTATGTTTTTCTGCTCCATTTCATCTGCAAGCTAATGGGAATGTGAAGGTTACTAATCAACGATTCTTGACAGTTTAAAGAAAAATTTGGAAGGGAATGCTGGAAAGTGGCCAGATTATTTACAAAAAGTGCTTTGGGATTACAGAACAACACCGCGAACAACGACTTTGGAATCTCCGTTTGCTTTGGTTTACGGAATGGATGTGGTGGTTCCCTCGGAATTTATTTTTCCATCATACCGTGTGGCAGCATACACAAAGGAGTTAAATGATCAAGGCAGAGCAATAGAACTTGATCTGGTGGAAGAGAAAAGAAGGCGTGCACAGTTGAAATCCATACATTATCAAACATTAATGAAAAGTAGATACGCTTCATGGGTAAAACAAAGGGAATTCAAGGTGGGAGATAAAGTGTTACGAAGAATTTTTCTTCACATTAAGGAAAAAAGCCTCGGAAAATCGGGGCCTAACTGGGAAGGTCCTTCTGAAATAACACTAGAATGTAAAACAGGGAACATATCGATTGAAAGATAAAGAGGGGAGAAGGTTTAAGCATCCTTGGAACATAGAACATTTGAATTTGTATCTTGAGTAAGAATGAAAATCTTGTTATGTAACTTTTCTTTTATGATCTTTTTTTTGTAAAATAGCGAAGGCATACTTTTTCCTACACTGATAGGCACAGGAAAGTTTTAACGAGGTGCCATTATTAGCTGATAAATACATGTGAAGTTTTGTCTCGAATTATTGTTTATTTCTTTTGAAAGCTGTGGTCAGGCAAGCCGATCAACAATTATATCAAATGCTAATTAAAGTTAGTGCACAACTATTATCATGTCTGACTAAAATCAGCATACAACTATAATTATGTCCAACAAAAGTTGGCATAAAACTTTTGTTATATCCAACAAAAGTTGGCATACAACTATTAGTATATTCAATGAAAGTTGGTATACAATTATTATCATATCCAATATGAGAAGTTTGGAATATTATAAGTAGGTTGGTGAATGATATTCCAAGTAAAGTCATACAAAGTAAGTTGGATTAAATAAATACTCCCGGAAAACATTGAGAGTATTCCAAAAACCGCCTCGGAAATAATGAGGACTTATACAAAAAAAGGTGAAAAAAATAGACAACATTAATTACTTAGAGCTTTTGGAGGAGTCACTGTCCTCGAAGTCTGATGATTCACTATCACAGACAACAATACTAGGTGGGCAAAGTTCTGGAGGGACAAGTTTCCAAAAACTACCCAAGTCATAATCATGATAGTTTTCATGGATTTCTGTGATTAACCCTGATCGGATGGTAGCATCCCTAGCGTTCAATTTGTCTACGCATTTGTCAGCTTATGCCTCTACAGCCGCGTCTTTTTCTTTCTCAAGGTTCCTTAAGAGAAATCGTTTTTCTTCAACTATCCTCTCGAAATCTGCGAGGCACTCCTTGAAACATTTTGTTGATAGTTGATGTGCTTCTTTGAGAGCTGTAAGAAGTTTTTCTTGAGCATCAATCTTCTTGTGATAGAGGTCTTTTTCTTCTTGACAGCATTTCTCTAGAACTAGAACATAATTTTCTAAAGCAACCAGTTTTCCGAAGAGAGCATCAGCCTGTTTTTCCAAAGAAGAATGATGTTGTTTCATCTATTCGAATTGGGATGAAACAAGGGAAGCTTTAAATTTGTAATGATTTTTCATGTCTTCCAGATGTTGCATCTTTTTCCCTATTGTGACCGAGGAATGAAGCAGCCTTCGAACACTAAGGGAAAAGTCATCTTCCTGAGGAATTTCGAAGGATATGCTTGGAGAGCTCATTTCAGCTGAGTTGAAACTTGAAGATTCCCCAATCAGTACGATTGTGTCAATAGTTTGTGGTGGATGACTTTGGGTAATATGGAGAGGGGCCAGTTTTGGAAGAGGATCGTTGTTCGAAGAATTTGGAGAAAGATTAGGTTGAGAGTTTGGTGGTTGCTCAGCATTGTCTCCATCTTGATCTCCAGTATCCTCATATATTTCTTGGATAGGTTCCAGAATTACTTGTTTTTTCTTTGGCTCTTTTTTATTTATAGGATGAATAGGAGTTTTTTGAGGAGAAGTTGAGGTTGTGGTTGCAATGACGTTTTTTTAGGATGGGGTTTCTTTTGGAGAAGTTAATCCTTCAGAATCTGAGTTTTGATCTTTTATTGATACCTCTTCCTCGGAATCGTCCAGGTGACTATTTTCCCGAGAACGCTTAGGGAGGTAAATAACGATGTCTTTGGCCTCGAGACGGTCGAGGACTTCTTGTTTAGAGGGAGGAGTCATCATCTCTTTCATAGATAGCCTATCCAAGGGGTTTAGCCTCCATAATCGACTCTTGGCTAGGTTGGTGTTCATGAAGCATAGCTGAAATTTGTTTTCCAAAGCTTATTTGGCCCACTCGTTTAGTTTGGTAAAGACCTTTGTGGCACTTTCCACAAAATCAGCATAGGGCTTAAAAACACCAGTCATATATGCAAAAGAATTCGAGGAATAAGTTTGAGAGATAGTTGTACGAAGAAAATTAAAATGTGAGCTGAAAATTTTACCTTTGTTAGTCCACCGAAGGGAAAGCTTGTGTCGGTTCGAGGGGGTTGAATCAGAGCCCGTCTCCTAGTGACCGGAGAATAAAAGATATTGTTGCTTCTATTTTTTATCAGCTTCTAGTAAGTCTTTCACTACCTTTTGCCCTCGGCCAGTTAGCGAATTAAATGGGAAAAAAAGATTTTTGGCGAAGCCTGATAACCCTATAAGCTCCTCTAAGGAAAATTCATGACCAGAAGTTCTTGAGGCCATGATACATGCCATAAGTGTGTACCACATGTTTGGACCTGCTTGGGTAGGGCAGAGTTCAATTTTAGCAAAATATTCGATGAAGAACCGATCCAAGGGATACCGTAAACCCCAATTCATAACTTCTGTATATACGATCAGCACGTCGTCTTTAACAGACAGATGAGTCTCGCCTTCCACCTGAAATCTGATTGTAATGTACGAAGGGATCCCCCATCAAGTTCTTAACATAGTTTCTTCAGATGGAAGGAAATATTTATAATTAATGTTATGAAGTATCACTAGATGTTTTTTTTTCTATACCTCGGATATTTTTGCCAACAATAGCACCGAGTTCCAAAGGAAGCGTGATGTCACCTTTTGATTTGGGGGCGATTCTGGCAGATCGTCCCTCGAAATTCTCAAGAGGGGTTGCAGATACTTGGCTTGAGGAGGCCAATGAAGGACCATGTGATTTTTTTATCTACTTTGGGAGTTTCTATTTGATTAGAGTTGTTTTCAGATACTACTGCTTTTCCTTTCAGTTTCAGGGGCCTCTAATTTTGCTGAATCCACTTCCTTGTCAGTGATTGTGACTCTGGATGGGGTAAATCTAGGACTTCCTTATCCTATAATCGAGGGGTAGCTGGTAAATCTGACCCAGAGCCTTCGGTCTTTTGAGGTGGAGATTGGGTGTTAGTATGAATTTGAACAGGACTTTGAGGTTCTGAGGGGGGCTCTATGGAGCGTTTGTGCTCTTAGGAGTTCTTCTTGTCCTTATTATGCCTTTTCCTCTTGCCATAAGACCTTTTGTGGTGCTTATCCTTCCCCATTAATTCGAGGTTAGAATTGAGGGTTGAGTAGTTAGGATTGGAGGATTCAGAGCAAAGATCGAAGGGAATGATTGCAGAAGAACCTTCTGATGGAGGCCAGGCGCCGTAGAACGTGGTTATAGGAGGTTCATGGAGAGGTTCGACGTAAGTACCAGTGGCAAGGTTTTCCTCTAAATTTTTGCTAATGAATAGCCACTCTGGAATTCGACGAGGTTTGGGGGGGGCATAAGCTGGTTCTCTCTCTCTATAAACTTTTGTGAGCAAATGTTTTTCTAGAAATTGTGTGTAAGGTATGAATTGGAAAAGAGTATTTATAGAGAGAAGGTGGGCTTCTAAAAGGTTTAAGGCCCATGGATATTTCATTTGTTTGCCTAAGGGTATTATGGGTAAGATAGGTGCAAATTATCTTGTCTTGGAAAGTGTGAATGATTGTTTAGTAAATAATTGTCAAGAAAGAAGGCGTGATGGAATATGAATGGACGGATGACATGATAAAGTTTTTGGAAAATGTGAGAGTATATGTAAAAGATTTAATTACAGAATTTTTTTATTGATGATATCACTAAAGAAAAGACAGAAGAGTGATTGATTGGAATATGAAGGAGCGCGTTTGTAAATTCGAAGAAATTTATTGAGAGGGTGATATTCAAAAGACATTTATTATATTCTAGTCTTTGCAATATTTTAGCAAAGACTGGGGGGCTACATTTATATATATATATATATATATATTTAGAGAAAGATATGTTCGAGGATGTATCTTTGAAAATGTAAGGTTAATTGCGATGAGGTATTTTCGAGGAGAAAAATGTGTTTTCGAGGATGTATCTTTGAAGAGGAAAGGGTAATTGCGATGAGGTATTTTCCAGGAGGCAAATATGTTTTCGAGGGTGTATCTTCGAAGAGGCAAGGATAATTTCGAAGAGGAATTTTCGAAATGGAATGATTCGAGGAGGTTTAGAGGAGAATAAGTTCTTTTTTAGGAGGTATCTTTGAAGAAACTAACGACAAATAAATGGGAATTTTTGAGGAAGTCTACAGGTGAGAAGAAATCTGAAGAGTACATTACAGCCCTTTCCAAGAAACATTTTCACAAGGACTGGAGGGGCTACTGATAAGGAAGAATAAAAGATGAGGGATATAATTGCAAAGAAACATTTTAATTGGGGAAAGATTGTAAAATATATATATTAGAAAATGACTAATTATGAATAAACAATAAAAGTAGGGACTAAGTTTGCAATTATTAGGTAATTAGGAACGCGGGACTCATTATTGTACTATAAAATGACCCCCCATATCTCGGAAAATGGATGATCATTATTCAAATATATGTTCTCTCTCTACAGTTGTTAAGTTTCTCTCTCTAAAGATTAGTGACTAAGAATCTATTAACACGAAAAAATCCTTCATAGTTTTGTTTCATTCAAAATACTCCTCCAAAGTTTCTTACATCATCAAATATAAATTCTAGTTCAGACTCATCTTTATATTGACAAATCCATCATATTTAACTACTGAATGATAAATCAATGTCAGAGTGGCTACCAGTCTCTATATGGTAGAATAAATACTTCAAAGATTCAGACTTTATATCTAAAAACTGCAAAAACAAGGTTTATACTGGATTGGTTCCCGATTGTGATATGGATTCAGATTTGGTTGTCCGAAAATCGTATTTGAGTTGAACTTGGAAAATTATGAGCTACTATTTCAGATTTCAAATCAACAACAGTAAAAATAATCAGCGAAAAACAAAACAACGAGCAATATTTATACGTGAAAAAAAAAACTCTTCAATGTAAAGAGTAAAAAAAATCACAGGACAGATTATGAGTCCACCCTAAACACTCCTATTATTATAGCTGAAGGTACAAGTAATCTGAATTAATCTCACAAAGATCTACAAATCCACCAACAATTTTACAGAATAATAGATAACAAAAGAGAAGCACAAGAGGGAAAAATATCACCTAAACTACAGGTCTGTTACAGCAGCGATGTCTCCCGATCTATAGCACCAATTCATAATCCAATCGGTCAAATTAAAGCCCCTGATATCCCGAACATACTGTCAAAATTGAAGCACAAACGGGTGTCGTTAATAATCTTAGTTAACATATCTGCATTATTCTTGTTGTTGTGGACTTTCTTCTCGCAATCAATGATGTTTCACATCAATATGATTGGTGTTTGCGTGATACATAGAATTCTTGCTTAAATCCATAGTACCTGACTATCACAAAATACCACATACTCTCTTGCTTCAACCCCGACTCCTGAAGAAACCTCTTAAGTCAAACCATCTATTTGCTTGCTTTACTGTTGCAATATATTCTGCCTCAGTTGTTGACAATGCTACACATTTTTGTAGCTTGGATATGAAATGGATCCCCTTGAAAATGTAAACAAATAACCTGAGGTAGACTTCGAGTTATCAAGATCACCAGCCATGTCATCATCTGTATGACCTTCAAGTATAGGTTTTCCACCTCTATAACACAAACTCAAAACAGATGTATCCCGCAAGAATCTGAAAATCTACTACACTATTTCCCAATGAATTTTACCTAGATTCGATAAGTACCTACTCACTGAACCGACAACATATGCAATATCTGGTCTTGTACACATAATAACATACATCAAAGAACCAATAGCAGAAGAATAAGAAATAAATAATATACCTTCTTTCTCTTTCTCTGTTGTAGGACGCACTTCCTTGTTTAACTTGAAGCGTGTAGTTAATGGTGTATTAACCAGCTTAGCATTCTTCATATTGAACAGTTCAAGTACACGTTCAATATATTTCTCTTGTGGTAACCCTAAATTTCCTTCCTTCCTATCTCGAGTAATCTCATGCCTAAGATTTGCTTTGTTGGACTCAAATCTTTCATGTCAAATAATTTGGCTAAGTATTTCTGAAAACTGATAATCATCTCAGTACTTGCCCAACTCTCAACATATAAAATAAGTATGATGAACTTACCTTCATGGAACTCTCTTAAATATACACAAGGATCAACATGAGTTTGTTTGTAACCATTATTTTTCATAAGCGTTTCGAATTTCCGATACCACTGCATTGTCGCTTGTTTAAGCCTATAAAGACTCTTCTTCAGCTTACAAACAAACTTTTATCTCCATTTCTCTTCAAAACCTTCAGTTTTCTCCATCTAGATTTCTTCATGCAAGTCACCATGTAAAAATGTTGTTTTTACATCAAGTTGTTCAAACTCAAGATTTAGACTCGCAATTGAACCCAATAGAGTTCTGATATAAGTCATCTTTACAACAGAAGAAAATATAGCATGGAAATCAGTGCCCTTTTCTGGTTGCATCCTTATACCACAAGTCTAGTTTTCGCTTGATAATTTTCTCACCATCTCTTTTGTTCTTGAAAACTCATTTATTCTGTGAGATTTTATTTCCATTATGAGGTTTCACTAGCTCACATGTTTCATTCTTTTTCAATGAATTCATCTCTTCCTTCATAGCCTCAAGCCAAAGATTTTTCTTTTAATGAGATGAAATTTCTTGATAATTCTCTGGCTCGCCGTCTTCAGTGACTAAAATAAACTCTGAGCTTGGATAATTTGTTGAAATTTTTCTCTCTCTAGGTGACCTTCGAACCTATCGATCATCCATATGAGGGATAAGTTGCTCCCCCTTCTCATGAACTTCTTCATCAAGTATGGTCTCATCAGGATCATTGATAACAACATGATCTTGTAAATCACCACCAGATTGAACATCCTCAATATCATTATGAACCACCTCAGTATTATCATTTGATGTCTGATTTACATAAGAAAAAATAGAATAAAAAATATCATTAGTATTATTAAAATATACACCAAAAGTAGAAGTTAACCTTGTACTCAAAATATCTGTACCCTTCTCGTGCTCAAAGAATACCACATCTCTACTTCTCACTACTTTCTTCTTCTCATGATCATAAAGTCTGAAGCAATAATCTTCATCACCATATCCAACAAAAACACAACGATTAGTTTTTGAATCATGTTTGGATCATTGTTCTTTTAGAACGTGCGTGTATGTCTTGCATCCAAAAAACCTAAAATGTGAATATATAGGATCATTTCAGTTCTATACTCTCTAAGGATTATCAAAATCAAGAGTTGTTGATAGAGCTCTATTAATCAAGTGTACATCACAATTAACTGCTTCAGCCCAAAATATCTTAGGAAGTTTAGACATTTCTTACATACATCTTAACTCCATTGTGTTGTGGTGTACCTAGTATTGTCCTTTCATGTCTAATACCATAACGTGAGATATAATTTTTTTATAATAAATCGAAATATACTCACCACCATTATCAGATTGAAGACATTTCAACTTTCTTCCTGTCTCCCTTTCTACCATGACATGAAATATTGAAAAATCTCGAATACTTGGCTTTTTCTCTGCAACATGTATACCAAGTTGTTTTAGTAACTTCATCAATACATGTAACAAATTACTTGTTACCTCTAATAGCATCCACTTCCATTGGACCACGGACATCAGAGTATAATAAACTCCAGTTTTTTTTTTCTAGTGGACTTTTTAGAAATTGAAACTCTATGTTGCTTTCCTACCAAAAAAATCACATTAATCAACAATAATAGATATATCAATATGAATGAATGGCTTACTTGCCAAGGTTTTTATCTTTTTGTCACTCATGCATCCTAGTCTTTGATGCCACAAATTAAGGGAATTCTTTCCTCAACTGCATTCAGCTCACCAGAACATATACCCAAATATCCGTATTCAAAGAGCAACACAAATTACCCCGAACAACTATCATTGAACTTTTAGAAAACTTTCACTTATCATCACCAAAAGTGTGACGGTATGCACCCAACACAGGTCTTCACACAAATATCACTCAATCTAACAATACTAGCTAAGCTTTGATTTCCCATCTTGACACTACCAAAATTGTCACTTTTATGGTTAAAGAAATATTCGATATTCAGAATACAATGATATAAAGCACCTATATCTACAAGTTATTTTGAATCTGAACCACTAAGATGATAACACTCACCAATAACAAAAATTAATGATGCATCATCATTACTAGTGGAAGCACAACAACCTGCAATATTTTTATCATCACTTTCATTTTGTGAATCTCAATTGTTACCTTGATCTTTCTTCCATTTATAACAAAACTATTGTATATGACCATATTTGCCGCAATAATGGCATGTCCTATTGTATTTCGAATCTCTAGATTTGGATTTTCCCTTTAAATTACCACAAAATTTGGAACCTATACTTTTGTTTTTTCCTCTATTATTAGTAACAAGATCTTTTGAATTGTCAACTCCCAGATCTTTCTTCTAATCTCTTCGTTGAACATACTTTCTTTGATAAAGTTTAGAGATAAAACACCATCTCGAGCAGAGTTGTTAATAGTCACAACCATAGTCTCCCAACTATCCGGTAACGAACTCAATAAAAATAAAGCATGTAGCTCATCATTAAGAGCAATCTTCATAATAGTTAATTTGTTAATGAATCTTGAAAATGGCTAAGGTGTTCAGAAAATAACTTACCACTTTTTAACTTTAGGTTGACAAATCTTTTAATAAAAAAAGCTTTGTTATGAGTTGTCTTTCTTTCATAAAGATCTTCCAATTTCTTCCAAAGACCGTACGGGTCAGACTATTGAAAAAGATAGTTGAAGATACTAAGATCGATATATTGTCAAATAGTTCCCAAAGCTTTTTTTTCAACTTCTCCCAATCTTTTTCTAGCTTGTCTTGCGGTTTTACCGGTTTAGCAAATTTAACTTTAACATCTTTAACTACTCAATTAACTCAAACAAATCCTTGCAGTATATGAGATCCTCCATCATCGGTCTCAAAATAGAATAATTTGTTTATGTTAATTTAATCATGGAGTTACCATGACTATAATCCATATTCCCTAAAAACAATAGCTATGATACCAACTGTAGATCCCAAATCAAAAAACAGTAAAAATAATAAGTGAAAAACAAAAAACAACGCGCAAGATTTATATGTGGAAAAACCCCTTCAATGTGAAAAGTAAAAAAAAACACGAGACGGATTATAAGTCCACACTAAATACTTCTATTATTATAGTTGAAGATACAAGTATTCTAAATCAATCTTACAAAGACCTACAAACCCACCAACAAAAAAGAAACACAATCTGTAGCACCAATTCACAATTCACGTCCAACCGGTCATATTGACGCCTTTGATGTTCCAAGCACACTGTCAAAATTTTAACACAAACGGACGTAGTTTTCCTCTCGATCCAACTTTTTTAAAACTACTGCGCCTACGAGAATCGAAATCCAAAAATCGAAAAACACTCTTTCTATTTTGTATTTTTGAAAGTTTCTCTCTATTTGTTTTTGTTTGTGTGTATCTTATAAATGTATGTCTTTTATCTCTGGTCCTTATTTATGTATATAACCTTAAAGAGATTGGAACCCTAGATTATTAGTCGTTAAATATATAACTTTGTTCAACCTGTATTTAATCCCTAACAAAAATTTTGCCAACCTAATAAATGGTTAGGTCTTCGTGACTTAAATTTCTGACAGCACTTTTCCACATTAGCAAAGCATTTATGGCATTGTTGGAAGACTGAGTAAATGCCTATAATATAAAGTAGTTGGATTTTCACTATATAAACATTAAGGAAACATGTTCATATCCTGGTAAATTTTCAAAACCGAAGTTTCATAAAAGAGTTAGACAAAAATAACTAAACACTAAGCCCAATAACCAACAACCTAAATTTTCTCAGTTCCAAAAAAATATGGAAGATAAAAGTAACCAAATATCCAAACCAAACAACATAAAACATCAGCCAAGCGTTAAGGTCGAACACTTGAAAGTTGGTTACCGCTATATAATGTCGAGCACGGTCTACATTTTGCTTATTCTGCTCTTTAGCATTATATTGGTCCATCTATCTACATTATCCCGCAAAAATATCATTACGATAGAGGAGGAGCTGAAAACAAACATTATTTACCTGACTTCTTTTAGCACAGTTGCTCTATTATTTGTTTCCATGTGCTATTTCACAAGGAGACCCCGACCAGTCTACCTAGTAGATTTCTCGTGCTACAAGCCAGGACCCGAGAATAAAAAAGTTAGCACTCAGAAGAAGTTCATGGAAGAAACTATGCTGAAGGACATAGTTAGCGAACAAAACCAGATCTTTATGACAAAGGTAATGTTGAAATATTTTAGGAATATCACCTAATAAATATCTAGATTTCTAATTTGTTTTACTTCCTATTTCTCTTCCTGTCAACTGGTGCAGTTTATTTTCTGATTGTAATTTCATCCCAAATGGTACCTACAAAATAAAATCAATACGCTATAGATAAGGGTTTGTTTCTATAAGCACGTTTCTAAACTGCAGTTATTTTAGCTACCGGTGGATATTTAAATTTATCGTTGATATTCAAACCAAACCGACCCCATCCGATAAGTATTATAGTATTATATATTGATATATTTTTTGTTTGTTTACTATTCATGTTTGGGTTGATATGGTATTCTATGAGTGAAAAAGAGTACATTCGGTTCATGTTTATTGCATTGGGTTGGGGAATCTTTTTCAGTAAAAAGGCATATAATAGTTTTGTAGATAACCAGCCTTAGCCAGTTCGGTTGCTATAATTAAGCTTATAAGAAACAGTTGATATAAAATACAGGAAATACTATTTCAATATTATTTTATATTTCTACAGGTAGTGGAACTATCGGGTGTCGGAGAAAAAACATATCTGCCAGAATTGTTTATGAAGGTACCTTTGAATCCGGGTTTGGTAGATGCGAGAGAAGAGGCAGAGATGATGATATTGGATGTCATAGATGAACTGCTGATGAAAACCGGTGTTGAAGGGAAAGATATAGGGATACTCATAGTAAACTGTAGCATGTTCTGTCCAATTCCCTCTTTATCAGCTATGGTGGTTAATAAGTACAACATGCGAGAGGATGTTAGGAGCTTCAACTTTGCTGGAATGGGCTGCAGTGGCACGCTTGTGGGAATTGATCTCGCCAAACACCTCCTACAGGTTTTTCCTCCCTTTTGGGTTTTAATATCCCCAACATTTAGGACCCTGTTTCAATTACAGCGGAAATCTTGCTGAGCCGAGCAAGCTAAACATGCAAGAGCTCAAATATTTTTGTTTGGCTCAGCTCTAAATTATTTTGACTTCGAGTTTGGCTCGGAAATTATTATCGAGCCAGAGTTTGAACTCAAGCTCAAAAATTAAACCTGTTTGAAGAACAATAATATATACAAATTTGTAAAAGAAACATCTAAAATACTTGTGAATATAAATACGTCATAAGTCTTTTTTAAAGTTAGCCTAAACATTTCTCAAATACTATGTATATATACTCACTTGAGACCAGAATCACACACTAGCTTCGAGATTCTCGACCATTGAACTAAAATCTAACTCTTAAATATGTTACAAAACTTCGTGACATTTAATCTTCGTCATTAGATTAAATCTGATTATTTAGATTCGTCTACATGTTTGTTAGAAGTCTATCTCCATATTTGTAACAAATGGAATCTCACGGCTTAGATTTATCTAGGTTTAGGTTTATTTCAATATATATCATTTATATAAAATTAAACTTACAATAATTGGGTCAATCATATGGGATGTAGAAATATTGGACAATCTGGGAGGAGTTTTTGTTTTAGAAAACATTGACCCGCACCCGAGAGATTGCCCCGATATCCATTTACATCTCTAAGTTTGGCCTAATATCACAATATTATCTGTCCAGCCCGGATATTTAGACATGAAATATGATGTAACCGATTTTGTTCCGGATCAGACGCAATTTTGCCACCGCTATGATAACAGTTTTGACGTTTTTCTTGCTTCCCAATTTTAAAAAACTTCAGGTGCATAAAGATACCTATGTTCTTATAGCAAGCACAGAGAACATAGTCCTCAACTGGTATACCGGCAACAACCGTTCGATGCTTGTCCCCAACTGCCTCTTCCGCTTGGGTGCGGCCGCGATCCTTCTATCTAACCGAACATCTGAGCGCCGACGCTCAAAATACCAACTTGTTCACTCTGTCCGAACCAACCAGAGTGCCAACGATAGATCTTACAGCTGCGTAGAGCAGCGAGAAGACGAAAATGGCATAATCGGCGTAGGTCTCTCTAAAGACCTCATGGAGGTAGCTGGAGAAGTCCTAACAATTAACATCAAACGGCTGAGCCCTTTAGTTCTTCCGATATCAGAGCAGTTGCTTTTCTTAGCCAACCTCTTAATGAGAAAAGTACTGAAAATGGAAAAAATAAAACCCTATGTTCCCGATTTCAAACTAGCTTTCGAGCATTTCATTATTCACGCTGGAGGGAAAGCCGTCTTGGATGCAGTTGAAAAAAGTTTAGATCTTACTCCTTGGCATATGGAACCTGCAAGAATGGCTCTTCACCGCTTTGGTAATACTTCCACGAGCTCCCTTTGGTATGTCTTAGCTTATGCCGAAGCGAAAGGGAGGGTCCAGAAACGAGATCGCCTATGGAAGATCAGTTTTGGGGCGGGTTATAAGTGTAACAGTCTCGTTTTGCGGGCTTTGAGAAGAATCAATCCGGCAGAAGAAAAGAATGTCTGGATGGATGAAATTCATGAGTTTCCTATGAACGTTCCTAATTTCACTATTGCCACAACCTCTACTTGATGGTTACTAGTATCATTCTCTACTGTAATAAAATATTTAAGTATTTTAGTTAGTTAATGACTACTGTTGGTTTATGTTTCGGGGTTTGAATGAGTGTCAATGCAGACAAAAAGAGATAAATTCATTAACAAAACCGACCTCTTTTATACGTTCGGGTACCTCTCTATACGTACATGAGCTTATCTTGACATAAAGTAGTAAGTCTATAACAATCACAAGCAAATAGGTTGATATCTAAACTGATACATGGATCATAACAATTTACTTGTTTAAAAAAAAAAATCTATGTTCATATAGCAAGGGAGTGTTAATGTTCTTTTCAGGATACTAAAAGCAGAGTGCATACAGTACAACTCCTACCATGTAGCTAGATACTCAACCATAATAGGATCCAGGTTAACTAGTAACGACTCTAAATCACATGCCCCAAGCTCCCTGAGCTGATATTACTTTGCGGTTTGATCTAGATGTCAGTTCATACAATATCCTAGCAAAAATGTCAGAATGTTTACCTTCAGCAAAAAGTAGCTCCGCAGAGGCATTTTCATAAGCAAGCAGCAACGGTCGGCCTCTGCTAGCAGAGGTAGCAATACCAATATTTGCAGCTGAAGGTAGCTAGCAGAGAGGAGCTAGGGTTTGATAATCGTACCTGCGAATGAGTTATGGACCTGGAGAGAAGGGCGGAGTAGAGCTGAGGTAGAAAACGAGTCAGCGGCTGCACTGCCGCTTGCGTTGGTGAACGGTCAGCCTCTTCTAGAAGCCACCGCTGGATTGTGTGAAATAAGACATGTTTGTTCTTTAGTTCCTGGACTCGGTCCATTTCTTTTACTCTCTAATATAAAGATTATTTTTTGTTTTATAAAGCGCAATTGATAGGTTTTTTTTACTCATATTAGTTTTACTTTCACTAATACCCTTTGATTTTCCACGTCAGCATCCACGTCGGACGCTGATGTGGAAGCAGTAAAAATATTATTTTATTTTATTTTATTTTTTTATCTTTATTAATCTTAATTTATAATCTAAATCCGGTCCAATTTCATAAAAAATCCAACCAAAACCTTACTTTACTAATTAAAACTCGTTCATCGTAAACCTGAAATTAAGTCCAATAATTCGAAATTAAATTACCCAAACCATCCTCTTTCTTTTTGTGAAATTATTCTCTTTCCTTCTCTAATTCGAACTTAAAGCAAAAGCTTATTTTAGTCTGATTCGATTATTTCTTCTCTCATTCATCGTAAACCTGAAATTAAGCCCAATAACTCGAAATTAAATTACCCAAACCATCCTCTTTCTTTTCGTGAAATTATTCTCTTTCCTTCTCTGATTCGAACTTAAAGCAAAAGCTTATTTTAGTCTGATTCGATTATTTCTTCTCTCATTCTAACATACATGTTACTGAACCCTAGTCCAAATTGATCCCCTGTCGATATTAACTCAAAGGTCGTAATTAATTGCTTACTGAAAAAGATTTGAAGGTTTGAAGCCGAATATCGCTGGAAGAAGATAATTATTGGGGTTTTTACTGTATGTTTGATTGTATTAGGTTTGGTGTTGTGTATGTTATCGTTTTTGTGAAGTTAGAAGTTTTGTTTGGAGACTGGTTATTGTAATGTTTGTTTATTTCGATTTCATCTATTGAAGAAAATGTTTGGAATTTTGATGAAAATGACATAAATTATATATTTCTTATCTTGAATCACAAAGTTAATTTAGTATATTGTTGTTAATAATCTGTAAATTTAGTATATTGTGTTTCTTATTTAGTTGTTAATATTTGTACGTAAATATTGTTAGTCACATCTAGAATTGGTCAAAATTATGTATTTTATTGTGAAACATCTTTCATAATACATAAAATAATCTATGATGCATATTGTGTACATGTAAGTATATCAATAACGTTATTTATTCTAAGTTTTTTTAAGTTTTTAATGTTTCCATAATTCTTAAATTTAATTTTATAGGTTGTTATCTTAGTACACTCTCGAACCATAAAAGAATATATGGAGTTTAATAAGTATCGTTAATTCACAAATTCCAAAACTTTAAACCTTTCAAATTACTACGGGTTACGTATCACCGATCCATTTAACAAGAATTACGATAATTATATTGAAAAGACAAAAAAAGTCAAAGATGAAAAATTAACATGCGATTTTAATGATTAACAATTGGTTTAATGCACTTGTATATGACAAACATTAGTGCTACGATTAACGAATAGTCACATCATAAGTCCCGTTAAAATTTACCACCAATAATGAATCCCAAAAAATATTACCTGAAAATAATAAGTTCCACCAATTCTCTTCCTCCATATAAAGGTTTCTAATTACATAACTTTGAACACACAACTCAATCTATTTAAATATAGTCCATACAAAATTCATACTTGTGTTGATATGGAATGAACTGTTAGTGAAGACTTCCATCTACTCCAAGTCGTCAAACATGTGAAGATAACGAGGTCGGTAAGACTATTGATGGGTTTATCAATGAATTTTTATGTATAATATACTAAATATACGGGTACATGTACGGGGGTGCCTAAGGAAAACTCATGTCGCCTTCACGCAATCGTGAATAAGTAGTTACAAGGTATAATTATTTAAAAAGTAAACCAATGTATTGTGTGTTTGACCTCCCATGGGCAATGAGGAATTAGGCGTATAATTCATTCCATTTCATAGTAACTTATTGTTAACATGCACATGTTCTACGTAGCATCTCAGAGAAATAGCCGTCAGGAAGCGGCTAGGGTTTTGTGTTTATTAGAGAATTTTTTTTTTATTATAATGCAAACCCAAGTAAGGCTCTCAATATATAGAGAACTTAGAGGCCTATACAAGGAAACTTAATACACTGAATATTCTAACACATTATAATATCAAAACATGCTAATCTCAGTAACACACTTCCCTCCATCACCTTCATAGTCATTCTCTTCGTTTCTTGTGCACTGAATATTCTAACATTACCCCTCAAGTTGTGTAGTGGGATCACCAATACCCAACTTGGATAAAACTGATTCGAATGTTCTTGCAGCAACCGCTTTTGTCAGGATATCTGCCAGTTGGTCTTCGGATCTAACAAATGGAAGTTCGATTGTCCCATCTTCAATCTTTTCTTTTATGAAGTGCCTATCTATTTCAACGTGCTTTGTTCTATCCTGATGTACCAGGTTCTCTGAAATCTTAATCGCAACTTTATTATCGCACATTAACTGAGTTGGACCATTGAGGGGGAATCTGATTTCTTTCATTATCTTTTTTAACCAAAGTATCTCAGTAATCCCCTTAACGATTCCTCTAAATTCTGATTCAGCACTTGACAGTGAAACTACTTTCTGTTTCTTACTCCTCCAAGTCACCAAGTTACCTCCAAGAAAAGTAAAGTAGCCAGCAGTTGATCACTTGTCATTAGGATTCCCTCCTCAATCAGCATCTGTGAATACTTCAACATCAAGGTGTCCACTTTTCTTAAAAATTATGCCTCTTCCTGGTGTGCCTTTGAGATATCGAATAATCCTCATTACTGCCTCCATATGGTGTTCCTGAGGATGATGCATGAACTGGCTAACTACTCCCACCGCGTATGCAATGTCGGGTCGAGTGTGAGCCAGGTAAATCAATTTTCCCACCAACTTTTGGTACCTTTCTTTACTCGCTGGTATGGCCCCTTCAATTATCTTTAGTTTGTGATTCACAACCATAGGAGTGTCATTTGGTTTGCAATCCACCATGCCAACTTCAGCAAATAAATCCAATATATATTTCCGTTGGGAGATATAAATCCCTCCTCTTGACCTAAGAATCTTGATTCCTAGGAAATACTTCAATCCTCCAAGGTCTTTCATTTCGAACTCCTTGAAGAGGTTTCCTAAGAGAGCTAATTGCTTCTTCGTCATTCCCCATTATAATCATATCGTCGACATATATTATAAGACAAGTGACTAATTCTCCTCTTTTTTTGTAAAACAAGGTATGATCCCCATTACTCTGTTTGTAGCTATACTGCTTCATTGCCATTGTAAACCTCCCAAACCAAGCACGAGGAGACTGTTTGAGCCCATATAATGACTTTTTTCAGTTTACATACCTTATTTTCTTGAAAACCATCAGAGAACCCTGGTGGGGGTTCCATATATACCTCTTCTTCCAAGTCTCCATGTAAGAAAGCATTCTTTACATCAAATTGATGAAGAGGCCAATCTTTATTCGCGGCTATTGAAAGTAAACTCTGATAGTGTCAATCTTTGCAACCAGAGAGAACGTTTCAGAGTAGTCTATACCATATGTTTGTGTATATCCTTTGGCAACCAATCTTGAGCTTGTGTCGCTCAATGGTGTCATCAGATTTATATTTTATATTAAACACCCATCTACACCCGACTACTTTCTTCCCTTGTGGTAACACACAATTCTCCCATGTACCATTCCTTTTTAGAGCTTCCATTTCGGTATTCATTGCCGCATGCCATTCAGTCATCTTTTTAGCTTCTTGAGCTGTTTTAGGGATTTGTTCAGAGAGAATAGTAGCTGAAAACCCTTTGCAATCTTCGTCATTCATTTCATGTCCGTTTTTACCGGATATGTAGAAGCACGAGGAACATGTTCCGGTGAATACCGGTCAGGCGGAACCCCTCTATTTTTTCTTGGGGGAAGAACCAGAGTTTGAGTTTCAACAAATGAACTTCCTGAAATGTCATGATCATTAGCATTTTGTGAGTTATGACATTGTCAATTGTTTACCTCTTGATGGACATTTTCTTCGGCTGAAACGCTGGTAGTATCCATGGCATTTGTTTCTTGTTGGACATTGTTTTCGGGAGAATCATTGGTGGTAAGAGCTGTCTTGTCAGTCTCCTTTATGTTGGAAGAGGCGTGTTCGGTGGCGCCATCTACCGACTCTGTCGGCACATCCTCAAAGTAACTTTCATATAGCAACCAGTCGAGTGATTTACTTACTTTCTCCCCCTGAGCACGAGATTGGTAGTCAAAAAAATAATCGGATTCTAAGAAGTCACAGTCCATGGTGACATGGATTCGACGAGTAACCGGATTGTAACACCGATATCCCATTTGATGAACACCGTATCCAACGAATACACACTTTTCAGCACAAGGATTAAGTTTGTTTCGACTAGTTTTACGGATATGAACAAACACTGAACAAACAAAGACACGAGGTGGTAAGGTCATACCAGATGGAATTGTAACTTGGGTGGCAAACACTTGTAATGGAGTTTTATTTCCTAGACATCGGGTTGGTAGACGATTTGCAAGATACGTAGCTCTAGCAAGAGCTTCTGGCCAACGAGAATGAGGAACTCTAGATTCAATCATAATAGCACGAGTGTTTTCAAGTAAAGTACGATTTTTTCGTTCTGAAGTACCGTTTTGTTGAGGTGTGTTTGGACAAATGGTTTGATGGATAAGACCATTTGTTTTGAAAAAATTATGCATTGTTTGGTTGACAAACTCTGTTCCATTATCAGAACGGAGAATCTGTATTTTTTTTTAAATTGAGTCAAAATCATTTTGTAAAAACAAACAAATATGTCTGGTACTTCCGATTTATGTTTCATGAAGTATATCCAAGTCATTCTTGAGAAATCATCCACAAATAAAACAAAGTATCTGATTTGATTGTTAGTGGAATTTGGTGCTGGACCCCAAACATCAGAATGGATTAGCGAAAAAGCATAATCAACTCTAGTATTACTTTGATTAAATGAGACCCTACGATTTTTTGCAAGAATGCAGGTTTCACATTTCTCATGAATGGAATTATTCAGAAAAAGACTAGGAAACAAACTCTTAAGATAGCTAAAATAAGAATGACCAAGTCGCCGGTGCCATAACCAAAGTTTCCTTTCGGTTGTTCCGTGAGCAAGCATGGCATGTCCCTTATGAACTACCTCATCAACATAATAGAGACCTTTTTGTTCAGTACCACGCCCAATGATCTCCTTCGTACGAATGTCCTGTAAAATGCAAAAAATGGATATATAAGAACCACACAGTTGAGTTGTTTTGTCACTTGACTAACAGATAATAACTTTAAGGATAATGAAGGAATGTAGAGGCAGTTTTTAATTTCCATTTTTTCCGAAAAAGTAATTGAACCTCCCCCTTTGACTTCACAAATTTCTCCACTAGCAGTCTCAATATGGGATTTATTTGGAGATGACATGTCATCAAAGTCTTTATGATCATAAGACATGGTGTCCGTAGCCCCGCAATCAAAGATCCAATTCATTGATTTCTCAAACCCTTTACCTCCAAGTTTTTCATAGGAGTTCGCCGCCATTCCTCCAAAACCAGTACCACTTCCTTGCTCATTTTTAGTCGGATCTTCACCGTCACTTGTAGACGAAGCCCGTTTGACATTAGATCTGAAATGCTGGTTATTTTTCTCCTTATGACCGTCCTCCCACCATTATGGATAGCCAACCAGCTGGAAACATGTCTCTTTAGTGTGTTTCTTCATCCCACAATGAGTACAATACAACTTGGATTTATCTTCTTTCTCTTTGGATCAGAATTTAAACCTCTGTGCAAAATCTTTAGCAGCCAAACCCATTCCAATTTCAATCGAGTCACTATCAGAAGAACTTGATTTTAGTATATTAATCATGGCCACTTCCCTTCGTATTGTAGCATATGCTGTTTCCACGGAAGGAAGAGGATCCTTTTTCAGGATATCTCTCTTGACTGGTTCCAGCTTGTCATTAATCGCCATTAGCAATTGATAGAGTCTTTGTTCTTGAGTTTTCTTATTGTAGATCTGAATGTCTTTTGGGTATTTCATAGGGTTCAGATCTCTCCTATCTATAGACATCTAGATGTTCTGCAGTTTGTTCCACAAGTCTTCTAGTGTATCGGACCCTTGCCTTAATGAATTAGCCCTCTTATGAAGGTCAAACACCTGTAACGAATCTGGACCAGAACTGTATGTGGTGGCTAACCCATCCCAGAGGGCTTTTGCAGTGGGATATTGCAAGACATTATTCACCAAGCTAGATTCAAGATTCTGGATAATCTATGTGAAAACACATTTATCATCTTGTTCCCACCTTGTATATGTTTTGTCAGTTTTGGATAGAGGTTTCGGCTCCCCTGTAATGTGAGAACCTCTCCCCCTTCCTCCAATTGCTTTCTTCATCAGGTTTGCCCATAAGAATAGTTGTCACCACCGAGTTTAATCCCTAGGGATAAATTCTCGGGGTTAGTTGTTTGTTGTTGTGTTCCGAGACAATTTCTCAGAATGGCAGCAATCTGCATTGTTAATTCATCAGGGATTTGACTGACCACGACTTTATTGCCAGCCATCTTTCTTGAGAATGTTCAGAATTCCCAGAATCACACGTGCTCTAATACCATATTAACATGCACATGTTTTGCGTAGCATCTCAGAGAAATAGCCGCCAGGAAGCGGCTAGGGTTTTGTGTTTATTAGAGAATTTTTTTTCTATTATAATGCAAACCCAAGTAAGGCTCTCAATATATAGAGAACTTAGAGGCCTATACAAGGAAACTTAATACACTGAATATTCTAACACATTATAATATCAAAACATGCTAATCTCAGTAACACACTTCCCTCCATCACCTTCATAGTTACTCTCTTCGTTTCTTGTGCACTGAATATTCGAACACTTATTATTTGAAAAATATATATGCTACATTATGTTGAGGAACGAATCATTGAAAAGACGAAGCAATGAGAAATTGCACTTTTAACACAGAATATGACTCTGACTAAAACATTTGTTGTATTATGTTTATGTTTAATTTTTTTATGTTCCTTTGAGTTATTGTATTTGTTTTATGTTCCTTTCATTGTTTAAGTTATTGGATTTTGTTTTATTTTCATGTTTAATAGTATTTTATATTCATTTTGTGTTCTTTTGTTTATGTTTCAATATTTATTAATAAAATTCCATTAGGTTACAATATCATCTTTGGATTTCGACTGTTTGGGTTCATGACATCTCGTATAATGTCAGGCACGAGGTGCATAATGTGTTTGGGGTATGATGATTAATGATTCAATTAAAGAATATATACTTCACATTAAGTTGGACTTCGTTGATAGTAGGCTGGAACATCTGTATTTCTTGGAATTTTATATGCTATCATATAACTCGTATATACATTTTGTTTTACGTTCCTTTGAGTATTAGTCGATATTATATTTGTTTGTGTTCTTATGAGTTCCTAATCGTTAGTGTGTTTCTTTATGTTCCTTTAAGTCTTTTAATCTATTGTAATTATTTTATGCTAATGTTTAATGTTATATTAAAAAGAAAGTACAAACGTAAATTAAAAACAATAAACTTAAACATCATAATACAAACAATGCACTTAAAAAACATTGGAAAAAACTTTAATTAAAGAAATTTACTTAAACAACATAAAATACTACTTATATCGACCACGTTTGGACCACACATGTTTCATAAGATCATTTTGTTGTCGTTTGTTTAATCTTTCGTTGTAGATTGATCGATGACAAATCATATAGTCCTCAAAGAAAATATTTATACTCCTATTATCTATATCTACATTACCACATTCATGGATATATGCTCGTGCTCTACGATATATGACGAGAACAGTTTTGTCTTTGTAGGAATATTCGTCTACATACTCATCACGCTTGTTTTCCATAATCATGTTATGTAATATCACACATGTAATCATGATATCATAAAGATATTTTGTATTCCAACCGTGATCATGGTATTTTATTATGACAGACTGAGCTTGTGGGTTACTGAACGCTCTTTCCACGTCCTTACGATATGATTCTTACATTTTACAAAATAATTTATTTTAATATTAGATATCATCCACAAGATAATATGAAATATTATGCTCATGGTCATTTAAACATATGTTATGGTTGGAGTATCCTTATTAATTAATCCATCAAACAATGGTGAACGGTTGAGAACGGTCACATCATTTTAAGCTGCTAGAATACCAAAACAAATGCATGTCATTATCAATGTATCGTGAGAATAAACTACTTCTAACACAATAGTTGATTTTTTGGGCCTACCAGTGTATGCCCATTGACAATAATTGTACTGTTTTTCTAAGTCTAGTGCATACAATCAAGTGAACCGATCGTACATAGTAAACTCCGACATTCAGCTTTAGTGAGTACACGACATAAATATTATTGTTGATCCACGTAGGTACTATATGTTGTATAAAGTTATTACAGTTTCATAAAAATGTTATAGAGTTTCTATAACAGTTTGTTCAACCATATGAAATGTTTCATTCAATCTATCCACAGGAATTGCATGAGCCAACATACATAAAGAGACAATTAGTTTCTAATATGAGGTAAACTCGTTGCTTTTAGTCACATCTATAATTGGTCAAATTATGTATTTTATTGTGAAACATCTTTCATAATATGTAAAATAATCTATGATGCATAAAATAACACCGTCTAAAACCATCATCATAGAATATTGGATTCTAATAAAATAATTCGCTATTAGTTTTACGTGCCCAACTTCATATTCATGGCATTTATACTTTTGGCATTGCACAGAGCTATGAGGTTCTAAAGTTTTGCCAATTGAATTTCACATACAATCCTTCTTATACATTTCTAAAAGATATATAATATCTGACTTCGAATTAAGTTACCAGTGTTAACAAAATTTTGAATTATATTTTGAGATGCATCAAAATCTGTTTCTCATTCCCAAAATATATGAGAAAATCAAGTTTATTGAAACTCATTTTGTTGAACAAATATCAGAGAAGTGTTTGAAATCGGAAGAATTTGTGAGAAATGTTTTGAATTAAAGTAAATTGTATAAGATAAATCTTTAATTATTCTGTATATTTATAGAAGCATGTGTGGGTACGAAATATAAAAGATAACCTTAGAATTTAGTAGGTATTATCTTATCTTGAATATAGTTGCGTAAGAATTTAGTTAAATAAAAAATAAAGTCTCGATTGAATTTTAAAGCTTAATGAGTGTTATCATATCCTGAACATAAATGTGTAAGGATTTAGTAAAATCCAAAATTAGAGTTTGGATGGAAGATTGGAATTTAGTGGATGTTTGGCTATCTTGAACATAAATGTGTAAGGCTTCAGTTAAATCCGAAATTAAATTTTGGATGGAAGATTGGAACTTAATGGGTGTTTTCTTATATTTAACATAATTTTGTAAGACTTTAGTCAAATCCAAAATTAAAGTTTGGATGGAAGATTGGAACTTAGTGGGTGTTTTCTTATCTTGAACATAATTGTGTACGACTTTAGTCAATTATGGAATTAAAGTTTATATGGAAGAACGGAACTTAGTGGGTGTTTTCTTATCTTGAATATAGTTGTGTAAGCCTTTAGTTAACCAAAATATAAATTTTGAATGGAAGAGTGGGTGTTCTCTTATCTTGAACATAATTGTGTACAACTTTAGTCAAACACGAGATTAAAGTTTGGATAAAAGATTGGAACTTAGTGGGTATTTTCATATATTGAACATAATTTTGTAATGCTTTAATCAAATCCAAAATTAAAGGTTTCGATGAAATATTGGAACTTAATGAGTGTTTTATTATCTCAAATATAGTTGTGTAAGGATTTAGTCAAAATATAAAATAAAGTTTAGATGAAAGATTAGAACTTAGTTTTGATGAGTCCGAATTCTGCCTCCTCTCCGGACAGGGACAAATCAGACCAAGCTCACCGGATCGGACAGGGCACTTCGAACACTCAGCCCATTGAACTGTTCGAACTATGACAAAAGTACTAAAAAACCTAAACACTTCTTGACTAAGCTACTTGCTTTCCTATGAAGAGCTCATGGGTCTTTAAACATGACCCGGGTCCATTAAACATGACCCGAAAACCCATAAAGCCCAAATGTAAGGGTATAAATACCCAACCACCTGCATTAAATATGGGTAATGAAAATTTAATACAACCAGGCTGCTTAATTCTCCCTCTACTTTCTACTCTAAACATTAAACACCCATATACTTCCACAAAACTTCGAACAAATTACATATTTACCCTCAGACGATAATTAACCTCACCAAATTGGCGACCACAGTGGGAGGAGAAGGTGCCTGAATCAAGCATTCGAAACCAACAAGAAAAGTCAGTCCGAATGAATCCGGACGCCCCAGAAGTACCACCAGCTTTGCTCGAAGTGGTGGATGAAAACGATGAGTACACTGTCGAAGAGCGCGATAGGTTAAAGGGTGAAATAGAAGCTCTGAGGGCAGAAAAGGCTAAGATGGGCATGAAAGAAAAGTCCAAAGCATCAGTTGCTCATCACACCGATAACCCCAGAGAGCATGAGCCTTCAAAGACTCATGTGAGTACCAAAAAGACTCATGCCAGCTCCAAAAAGTCTCACCGGTCTAAACCAGTGGAGAGTTCTGACTCAGGCTCAGAGTCTTCTGATAGCTCTTCGGATGATGAGGGAGTTGAAGAATCCTTATCCTCTAGCAGCGATGAGAGTTGAAGTCTCACAGCCGGAGGCATGTAGACCGGATGTTGATGGATCCTTTCGCTTTCCACGATGAACCAGGTATCTTTGCAACTCCCAATGAGGATACTGTGTTCAGTCGTGGTAGAAATTGGAGGCAGTCTCCATTATCTTCCAAAATCCTGTCCGGAAACCTCCCTAAGAGGTTTGATAGCACCAAAATGGAAAAGTACGATGTCAGTACTGATCCGGACAACCATTTGGAACAATTTAAAAACTTCATGATGAATTTTGATGACGACGACAAGCTACTTTGCAGAGCATTCTCCCAATCATTTACGGGGAGTGCTCTAAGATGGTATAATAGCCTACCACAAGGCTGTATCAAGAATTTCGATACTTTTTGGGTGGCCTTTCGAAGGCAGTTCGTTGGGAGTAAAGAACTTAAGGGCAATGGGGACACAATTATCCATTGTGCCCAAGAACCAAATAAATCTTTAAAAGAATATATAAGTTGTTTTGTGAACACCAAGAATGGGTTGGCTGATTGCTTCGAGCAAGTGGCAATAACATCCCTAAGACAGGGCTTGAACCCTAGCAATTTGGCTGATTCAGTGACCAGAAAGAAGGCCATGACTTGGGGAGGGTTGTTGAATCAGGTTGGAAAACAGATTAATGTTGATGAAACAAAGAAAACCAGGGTGCACATGCAGGTGAGGTCTACCCCAATGACACCAAATCCCAATCAGAATCAATCCGGAAACAAGGCAAAGGAGACCGGACAGGGGCATGGTAGGGCTAAAGCTCAGTCTCAGCCAGCTGCTCCTGCTCAGAGTCAGCAATCCAGAAACAAGAGAGGGCCTTGGGTTCAACCGGAGTGGTTCACAGAATTGAAAGAAAGTGTGGCCACCATTTATGGTAAAACAAAAGAAGAAGTGCACTATAGACGACCGACCACACTGCAATCTCCTAGAGAACATCGCAATAACTCTTTCTGCCAATATCACAATGATATTAGCCATACCACTGATGATTGCATAGCTTTAAAGCAGGAAGTTCAGAACTTGATTGAAAGGGGAAAGCTGGGGGCTTATGTCAAAAGAAGAGGAGGTAACAGGCTTGACAATACTCACCGGGTTGGTCCAAGTAATGCTGCTCCGGAGGGAGCCATGGTTATAATTGAGAGGTTTGATGTGGAATCTGAATACTTGGATCCTGATCCGACTCGAAACAGAGTGGGTGCAATTGAGGAATGTTCTAAAACAGTCTCCGGGCTCATTAACTTTTTTGAGTCACTCATAATTTTCGGAGGGGATACTATGACAGCTCCTACCGCTTCTTCGAGGAAGAGGCACGTTCATACTTTAGCCACCCAGCTAGAAGGAGGCATGACTTCCTATCAGTCACAAATTCCATTCCCCTTCATTGTTTTTGATGAAGATGATTTAGGAGATATAGCTGGCCCTCATGAAGATGCTGTTGTCATAGGAGCATCTATTGGGGGCAATGACATAAGACGAATTTTGGTGGATACTGGAAGCTCAGCCAATATCCTTTTCTTAACCACATACAAGAGAATGAAAAATCCAGCTGTAATTCAGAGTTCAGACAGATCAATTGTGGGCTTTACTGGCAGCTCAGCAGATGTGATCGGAGAGTTCGAAGAAGAAGTTTTGTTGGGAAAGGGCCCTTTCAAGAAGATGGTCAGGATACTTTTTATTGTGGTGGATTGTCCCACTTGCTATAATGCTATTTTAGGGAGGTCTTGGCTCTCTAGAATGCATGCAGTGGCTTCAACAGTCCACCAATGCTTGAAATATGTTGTTCAGGGACAAGTGGGAGTTGTCCGGAGCAGTCAAAAGGTTGCAAGAGAATGTTATGCTACAGCTCTCGCTCCCCGGACGTTGGGGGAAGTTCGTATCAATGAGCAATAACAGGCTTTCTGGGGGTGAGGGTGAAATTGATGACCCCAGAGAGACCCCTGGAGTTTTAATACCGGTCGAAGAGGTAGAGACACATTGTTTAGAAGAAGGAAAAAGTGTCAAGATAGGGTACAAAATGCCACCCGGTCTGAAAAGCGAAATGTTAAAGTTTTTGAAGAACTATAAGCACGTTTTTGCTTGGTGCAATGCTGATGTTACTGGGATTCCAGCAGATGTGATATCACATCACCTATTCGTTCGGAAAGACATAGCACCAGTGGTTCAAAAGAGAAGGGCTTTTTCCAAGGAAAATGCTGATGTTATTGTACAAGAGGTTGACAGGCTCACAAAGATGGGGCATATCAAGGAGTCTCAATATCCTTTGTGGACTGCCAATCCGGTCCTGGTGAAAAATAAAAATGACAAGTGGCGCATGTGCATTGAGTTCACAGATCTCAATAGAGCTTGCCCAAAAGATTTGTATCCAGTTCCCCGGATTGACCAGCTAGTAGATTCCACCTCTGGGAACAAGCTGCTATCCTTTATGGATGCTTTCTCCGGATACAATCAAATCCAAGTAGATCCGAAGGATCAAGAGCATACCACATTTGTCACTGACAGGGGTCTTCATTGCTACAAGGTAATGCCATTTGGGGTGAAAAATGCTGGGGCTACTTATCAGAGATTGGTAAACAAAGCCTTTGCTGATTAGATTGGAAGGAATATGGAAGTATACATTGATGACATGATGGTGAAGAGTGTGGATGAGCAATTGCACTTGGCTGACCTCCAAGAAACTTTTGCCAACTTGGTAAAAGTAAATTTAAAGTTAAATCCAAAAAAATGTGTGTTCGGAGTGCAATCCGGGAAGTTCCTAGGCTATGTTATAAGTGAGCATGGGATACAGCCCGATCCGGACCAGCTTAATGCTCTATTCCAAATGGAGCCTCCTTGAAATATTAAAGAAGTACAACGTCTAACGGGGAGGTTAGCTTCTTTAAACAGATTTATCTCAAGGTCTTTGGACAGGTGCGCCCCGTTTTTTCAAACCTTGAAGGGTGCAAAGGGATTAAATTGGACCTCACAGTGTGATGAGGCTTTCAATGAGATCAAGAAGCACTTGTCCTCACCCAAAACTTTGTTTAAACCAGTTGATGGGGAGACGCTCTTCGTATATTTGGCAGTTTCAAGTTATGCCATCAGTGCTGTGTTGGTAAGAGAAGTGGATAGTTACCCCCATCCAGTATACTACGTCAGCAAAAGTTTGATAGATGCAGAAAGACGTTATTTGAAACTCGAAAAGTTAGCGTTAGCCCTGGTAATAGCTGCAAGAAAAATAAGGCCTTATTTCCAGGCTCATCCTATCATCGTCCGGACTTCTTTTCCCTTGAAGAATGTCCTGCAAAAGGCAGATATTTCGAGCAGGATGACTAAATGGTCAGTAGAATTGGAGGATTTCGACATAGATTTTGCTCCTCGAACAGCAGTCAAGGCCCAAGATGTGGCTGATTTTTTGGTTGAATTTCACTCCGACAGAGATTCGGAGCAGGCTACTGACATGGAAGATAAAAAGGTCTGGGTCGTCTGGACGGATGGTGGATCTAGCACCATGGGATGTGGTGCAGGGGTGTGTTTGACTTCTCTATATGGTGACAAAATGTACCAAGCTATATGTTTTGCTTTCAGGGCTTCCAATAATGAGTCTGAGTACGAAGCGGCTATAGTTGGATTAAAGTTAGCCTACATTTGTGGGGCTAAGAGGGTCAAGCTACTGAGTGACTCCCAGCTTCTTATCCACCATGCCCAAGGTCAATCTGAGGCTAAAAAGGAGCAGCTTGTGAAGTATTTACTCCTTCTTAAAAATGAAGCACTCAAGTTTAAAAGTATTACTTATGAGCATATACCCCGGACAGAAAATGAGTTGGCAGATTCATTGGCAACCATAGCGTACACGGAGTCATATCCATGGATCCATGTACTGGAGAGCCCCTCCATTCAACTTAATATGGGTAAAGAAGAAGAAATTTTTGAAGTACAGGGGAAACAACCTCAGGACTGGAGGTTTCCTCTCCTGCAATACCTCTCCGATGGCATCGTGCCTCCGGGTAAATCACTGGCAAGAAAACTGAAACACAAAGCTCGTGGTTTTATCATACTGAGAGACATTATGTATAAAAAATCTTACAGTAAACCTCTTCTGCGCTGTTTGGGGGGTGATGAGTCTCAAGTAGTCCTCTCCGAATTGCATGATGGTGAGGGATCAGCTCATTGTGGATTCAGGGCTTTAACAAGAAGAGTTTTACTGGCCGGCTACTATTGGCCATCTATCATGAACAATGCTAAGGAGCTGGTAAGAAGGTGTGACCCATGCTAGAGGTACATAAATGAAATTCATGTCCCAGTCATTCCTTTAGAATCAATTTCTGAGCCTATACCTTTTGCTCGATGGGGTTTGGATTTAGTGGGGCCTCTCCCTATGGCATTCGAAGGACGCAGAACTATAATTGTTGCTATAGATTACTTTTCAAAGTGGATTGAAGCAGCCCCTCTAGCAGGAACAACTTCAAAAGCTGTTATAAAATCCATTCTATCCAACATCTGTTGCAGATTTGGTGTCCCACAAAAGATAACAACGGACAATGGGCCACAGTTCGACAATAGGGAAATTGAAAGTTTATGTGCCTCAAGGGGTATACAACATTGTTTCTGTTCATCTTTCCATCCACAAGCAAATGGACAAGTTGAAGTGGCTAACAGAACTATACTGTCCGGTTTGAAGAAGAATTTGGAAGGGGCTGCTGGGAAGTGGCCTAGTTATTTACAAGAGGTCTTGTTGGCCTACCGTACAACACCTGGGGCTGTAACACAGGAGTCACCCTTTGCTTTGGTCTATAGGATGGATGCAGTAGCTCCCATAGAAGCAACTCTCCCATCGTTTCGTGTTCACAACTTCTCCTAATGCGCTAACGAAGTGGTAATCAGAGGTCAGCTCGATCTGGTAGAAGAAAGACGAGTTAAAGCTCACCTTAGAGTTGCACACTATCAGGGTTTGATGAGAAGCAGATTTGCTTCCAAAGTTAGAAGAAGAGATTTCCAACCGGGGGACAAGGTATTGAGGAAAGTCTTCTAACACACTAAAGAAAAACTGTTCGGCAAATTGGCCCCGACTTGGGATAAACCTTATATGGTTGTTGAAAGGCTTAAACCTGGAACATATTGGCTAGAAGACAAGGATGGAAGAGTTCTGACCCACCCTTGGAATATCGAACATCTTCGGATGTACTTGGAGTAGTATTTGTGTAAATATTTACTTGTTTAAACATCCATGTAAATATTTGGGGGCATACTCTTTCCTCCCTGGTGGCATGAGGAGGTTTTAATGAGGTGTCCGGGTTCTAAATAAAATTTGATGCCTTCTTAAAAAAATTCTGAAGTGTTTTAATTTTGTCTCTTGTCACACCATCTGGATTGAAATAAAAGAGTGATGACCACTTAAATATTCGTCATTGGAGAATTTAAACACTCTCACTATGAAATAACTAAGGGTTATTTAAACACTAGCCAACAAAATTGGAACAGACTATGAAAGAATGTGAGAATGGTGCAAAACAAGGATATTCATTAAAATAACTTAAGTCCCTTGGCCTTCCAAGGACTTTCAAATTGTCAAAACAAAGTAAAAGACCTATCCGGTCAGATACCGGCCACGCTTACAAAAAAGAGTGCATTGGCCTTCCAAGGACTTTAGTTTAGATAAAAAGTAAAAAGTAATTCGTAAGTTAAGGCTGAGCCTTTGAAGAGGGCTCAGCTTCATCTACCTTCTTCTTTCCCTTGGGATCATCTTTCTCTTCGTTTGGGCTCTCCCCGATGTGTTCTTCGTCATCAGATGAGGATGTACTGGAGAAGTCAAACCGGTCGCCTTCGACCATTGTGTGATATGGGAGGTCGTCAACCTCTACGTGAAGCCATAAATCCCCTAGGTTCCTCTTCGGAAACTTCTCATGGTAAAGCAAGACCATGTCTGATCTCAATTTGGCATACATTTGCTCTTGAGTGTCGATCACATTGTTGGCATAAGCGTCGATCTTGGCTTGGATTTTGGCCTCCTGCTCCCTTAGCAAAGCAGCTTTCTCCTCGGCAGCTTTTGACACTGAATTCTCAAAAGCAATCTTGTCACTGGTTAAGTTGGTGATGATTTGGTCCTTGGCCTTGGTCTCCCCTCTTGAAGTGGCAAGATCTTTCTCCAATCCGGACAACTTCTCCCGGAGCTCTCTGATAGTGTTCTCTAGTGTGGTGACTTTTGTGGTACTCACCTCCTGGTTTCTCTTCAGCTCTTCGTTTTCTTCCTTTAAAATGACAGCATTCGAAGTAGCAGTAAGAAGATCGTCGGACAGCCTCTCTTTGCTAGACTTGAGGTATTTGATAATGTCTGCCTGATTTCGAACTTGCTTTTCCAACGCAAGCACCGGTTGAACATTGCTTAACAAAGAGTGAGCTATAACATCCTTATCACTTGAAACAGTAAAGGTCTTACCATTAAAGGTGACTGAGTTTGAAGTGCTCGGAGGGAGATAAGGCCCGGCAAAAGCATCTCTGGGAAGATTCATGAAGTACTCACCAAGCCCACCAAGACCAGTGATGTCCACCCCATCAATGCTCAGACCACCCCCTTCGACCTCGTCGGTTTGAAAGTCACCAGGAATCTCCTCTGCTTGTGTTGGGTTAGAGGGGTCAACTTGGGGAGGAGGCTCCGAATTCAGGAGAGAGAGCTCGACACCCTTGGAGGTGTTTTTCTTCTTGGCCTCCATGTCTTTGCTTTCAGCTCCCAGTTTACGGTCTCTTTTGGAAGCCCTTGGAGGATTTGGGGAGTGCACTTCTTGCCTAACAGTTTCCTGCTCCACCACTTCCAAGAGAGCAGCATCAATTTGACTAGGGACTGGCCCCTCCGGATGCGTTGAAACATCCTCCTCCACCTCTCAAGGGTTAGCTCCACCCACCACTTTTTTGCCTTTCTTTTTGCCTTTCATTTTGCTCGGGGCTTTGGCCCGGCCTGACAAGTAGAGTGTCCCATCTGGTTCATGCGTCCTTTTGAGCACGACATCCGGATGAGGCTGAGTGGTGAGCTCTTCCCAAGTTAAGTCTCTCCGACCTGTGGTGTTCCACAGATGAGACCTTGCCAAGTTGCCTCCAGTAAAAGCAGCATGGAACCGGTTCCCCCACTTCTCAGCAGCCCAAGCATTGATCTTGGTGCAAGTGGCCTGCCCGGTTTTCAAGTGGTCACTGAAGTCCTTGGGCAGTTCTGCTAAGGAAAAAATAAAATAAATTAATTTAAACTAACTTTAAAAAAAGAGATAAGAGTGTAAAGCAGGAGACTTACGGTCGCTCCTCCATCTGCTTGTGAGAAGACTTGGGTTGACACCAGATTTAATTTTCTGCCCATTCTCCCAGGCACCACTTACGAACAAGAATTGAGTCCTCCAATTCCTCTCCGACTCCAGCAAGTAATCAATAGCTTTGAAGTTATCCCCCATATTGAAGTGGTAGAAGGGGTGTGGTGGTTTCTGCAAAGGTTAGCCACAGCAGCAAACTCCTCCATTGGTAGAGGAATCCCGGAGAGCCTTGATGCCATGATGCAGGACATGAGGGTGTACCAGGCATTGGGGCTCAACTGGCTCAGATAGAGTTTTATCAGATGGAAGTATCTGACAATTTCTGGGTCCAGGGGAATCTAAGTCCCCAATTGAACAGCTCCGTGAAGATGACTATCTCACTCAATTTGCAGTCCATGAGAGTTTCGGGGTTGATAGGGATTCGTATCTTCACGTTCTCCGGAATTCCCCACTTCGTACGCATCCGGCCCAGCTCGGCTGTGTGGATGAATGCGTAGTTGATTTTTTGCAGGGCAAGGAGGTACTTGACATTGACCTTGTGAAAACAAGGCCCCATCCTTCCTTCGAGACTTTCCAGCAAATCCGGATGCCTCAAGCACAACTTTCCCTTGCCTTTGTCTTTTTTGGCAGCAATGGCACTACTAGTCTGTCCGGAGGGCTCAGACTCGAATGGAGCCTCTTCGATGGAGTCCTCCATTACTTCCTCCATGATTATTGAGGGATTTTCAGCAGCTGTGGTAAGGGGAAGGTTCAGAGTTGGCTCAGCCTGGCTTCCGGACTGCTGAGTTCCAGTATTTTCTTGGTTCCTGGCCTCCGGTTGGGGATCTGATGCAGATGTGTCTCTCCGGGGACTTGAGCTAATGCCCTCTGGACTGGACAGACTGTCCTTGGGAGCTCTAATTGTCACTTCTGACCCTGTACCACTGTCTTTGGCACCCGATTTTGAGGGGGTGCCCTTGGAAGCATGACCCTTGACCAACCGGCCTTTTCTCCGGTCAACTAATTTTTTAGGGGAATTTTCGGTGTCTGGCCCCATAGCTATGAAGGGGGAGGGTTTTTTGAAGCTGGTAACAGTAACACCTGGCTCAACCACAGGTTCCGATTCTTGAACCGAAGAACCTGAGATAATGGGGGAGAGATTGGTTTGAAATAACCTTTTCGGCTTGATGCCTTTAGAGGAAGAAGAACCTTGATCTGACTCTGTGGCTGAAGTTATTGGTCAGTCGATGGGCGAAACGGGTAAGCCCGCTGCAATGCGCCTTTCCCTTTCGACTTTTTGCGCCTTTTCTAGTTCAGAGAGGTTGAGCCACCCACCTTTGATGAAAGCGTTCCTCGCTGTGAACATAAACGATCTGGGTAAAAGTTTGTTTTGGAGAGAAAAAGCTTTAAGAAGTTGCAGAGTAAAAATGAGAGTGATGGTGAAACAGTAGAAAGTGTTTTAATTTATAGTAAATCTGAAAAAGGAGTTTGATTCCTAAGAGAATTCGAAAAGATTGGTAATTATTAAAGACGGCGCTGATGTCACCATCTTTAAATAAAGAGGTTGCTTTTCAAAGAAGGTGGGTTCGAAATTCAAGGTGAAAAAATGGCTGAAACAACCAACCAGAAAGCGACACATGTCCCATAAACTCTGGCAAAAAACTGTTTGGATTCACAAAGCTTTATCAGTCCGGATAAAACCATAGCCCAAGTTGAGAGACCTGTCGGGGAAAAACCACCCCTGACATCGGACTGTTTTTCAGGTTTTTGACAAAGGTATTTGAACAAACACCTAAAAAAAGGGCTCCTGATGAGTTCGATTTCTGTCTCCTCTCCGGACAGGGACAAATCAGACCAAGCTCACCGGATCGGACAGGGCACTTCGAACACTCAGCCCATTGAACTGTTCGAACTATGACAAAAGTACTAAAAAACCTAAACACTTCTTGACTAAGCTACTTGATTTCCTACTAAGAGCTCATGGGTCTTTAAACATGACCCGGGTCCATTAAACATGACCTGAAAACCCATAAAGCCCAAATGTAAGGGTATAAATACCCAACCACCTGCATTAAATATGGGTAATGAAAATTAAATACAACCAGGCTGCTTAATTCTCCCTCTACTTTCTACTCTAAGCATTAAACACCCATATACTTCCACAAAACTTCGAACAAATTACATATTTACCCTCAGACGATAATCAACCTCACCAAGTTTGTGTCTTTTTTTTATCTTGAACATAATCATGTAAGGATTTGGTGAATGTTATAGATAGACAAGGTTTGAACCCAACTTGTTCATAACATTTCAAAACATTTATCTCAGAGGAAAATAATAGTTTCTTTAAAAATGCTCTTTTTATACCATAAAAATGTAAAAAATAGATTTTGAACGAAAACAGCTCTGTGCAAAGCGTATAAGCAAATTTCCGAAGATCCATATGTAGGAGTGTAACTAACCAAAAGTCGATTTTAGAAAAAAAAATCAAAGATTAAATGTATGAATATTTAGGACATGCTGATAACAACATTAACCGTGTTAAATGAACAGAAGAATGTATTAGGAATCGTTATAAAAAATGCATTTTTTGTTCTAATAACAAATGGAACCAAACCATTAAACAAGTTGAAAGAGCATTGGTTAAGGGAATTGACGTGGGGGATCAAGTAAGTATTGTTATTACAATTTAATTTAACATATTACGATTGTTAATGTTCGTACATGTATATATATAATAACTGATTTATTTCTTATTTTACATATAGGAAATGCTTAAAATAGAGTTATATTCGACCCTTACCAACAAAAAACAATTTTTATTTTATCATTGTTGGAAATTTTTAAATGATTGATGTTCTAATCGGTAAAATCAATTTATCATACATCTCAAGCTAACCAGTCTTGTCATGTTAAGGTTGATTCCAAAGAACAGTTTACGTAATCACGAATTTTTTGTGATTTTGGAGTTGATACCGATCCATCTGCAACTAATATTAATAGGTCAATGAGTAGAAATCATGATCTTCAGAACAAATATAAATACAAGATAATTCATACTTGATGAGTCTGTATTTACTCACCACTCACTGTGGAAACCGGACAGGGGCAATTCGGATAAAAACCACCCACTGAACCATCCGAACAAGACTAATGTATTAAGAACTAAATCATTTCATGACTAAGCTAATTACTTACATGCTTAATACCTAATGGGTTTTTGAACTCAACCCGAATTCATAAGTATGACCCGAAAGCCTACGTGGCCCATAATTAAGGGTATAAATACCCAACCACTTTGATTAATGAGGGTAATGAACATTTAATACAACCAGGCAGCTCAAATCTCTCACTACAAACTACCCAAACATTAAATACCCTTGAAACATTATAAAACTCCTAACGAAATTACCCTCGGACAAAAATCATCCACACCAAATTGGCGACCACAGTAGGAGAAGAAGGTGCCTGAATCTAGCATTCGAAACCATCAAGAAAAACCAGTCCAGATGAATCCGGACGAGCAAGAAGTGCTACCAGCTTTGGCAGAAGTGGTGGGAGAAAATGATGAATATACGATTGAAGAGTGAGACATGTTAAAAGTTGAAATAGAAGCGTTGAGGGCTGCCAGAAGGACATAGATGGGCACAAAAGAGAAATCTAAGGTGTCAGGAGCTCATCATACTGACAATCCAAGAGAGCATGAGCCATCAAAGACCCATGTGAGTGCTAAAAAGACTCATGCTAGCTCAAAGAAGTCTCATCGGTCTAAACCGGTGAAGAGCTCAGATTCAGACTCAGAATATTCTAGTAGCTCCTCAAATGAAGATGGAGTTGAAGAATCTTTGTCATCCAGCAGCGATGAAGGTCATTCTAAAAAGAAACAAAAGTTGGTCAAAAAGTACTCAAGAAAAAGGGACAAGCATGGAAGGTTGAAGAGGCTTCTGGGTAAAGGATCGTCTCACAATCACAGTCATGGCCGGAGACACGTAGACCGCTTGTTAATGGATCCTTTTGCCTTCCATGATGAGCCAGGTATCTTTGCAACTCCCAACAAAGATACTGTTTTCAATCGTGGCCGCAATTGGCGGCAATCTCCATTGTCCTCCAAGATATTGTCCGGAAACCTTCCTAAGAGGTTTGACAGCAAAAAGATAGAAAAATATGATGGTAATAAAGATCCGGATAACCATCTGGAGCAATTCAAAAAAATTATGATGAAATTTGATAATGATGATAAGTTACTCTACTGAGCATTCTCCCAGTCTTTTACGGGGAGTGCTCTGAAGTGGTACAATAGTTTGCCACAAGGCTGCATCAGGAATTTCGACATTTTTTGGGTAGCCTTTCGGAGGAAGTTCGTTGGAAGTAAAGAAGTAAAGGGCAATGGAGACACAATTATCCATTGTGCCCAAGAACCAAACGAATCCTTAAAAGAATACATAAGTTGCTTTGTAAATACAAAAAATGGATTGGCTGATTGCTTTGAACAAATAGCAATAGCTTCTTTGAGGCAGGGCTTAAACCCTGGAAACTTGGTTGATTCAGTAACCAGGAAAAAGGCCATGACGTGGGAAGGTCTGCTGAATCAGGTTGGTAAACAGATTAATGTGGATGAAACAAAGAAAACCAGGGTGCACAGGCAGGTGAGGTCTGCTCTAGCTGCACCAAATCAAAACCAGAACCAGTCCGGGAGCAAGGCCAAAGAAGCCGGACAAGGTCATAACCGAGCCAAGGCTCAATCACATCCAGCTGCACCAGCCCAGAGCCAGCAATCCAGAAATAAACGAGGGCCTTGGATTCAACTGGAGTGGCTTGCTGAGTTGAAAGAAAACGTAGCCACCATTTATGACAAAACAAAAGACGAAGTACATTTCAGAAGGCCGGCTGCATTACAGTCTCCCAGGGAGAGTTGTAATAATTGTTTCTGTCAATATCACCATGATATTGGTTATAACATGGAAGATTGTATTGCGTTCAAGCAAGAAGTACAGAATTTGATTGAAAGAGGAAAGTTGGGAGATTATGTTAAAAGAAGAAGTGGAAACAGGCCTGATAACGCTCATCGGACTGGTCCAAACAATGCAGGCACATCGGCTCCGGATGGGGCTATGGTAATAATCGAAATGTTTGATGTAGAGTCAGAATATTTAGACCCTGATTCAACCCGGAATAAAGTGGGTGTTATCACAGAGCGCTGCAAGACGGTGTCTGGACTTATCAACTTTTTTGAGTCGCTTACAATATTCGGGGGAGACACCATGACTGCACCAACTGCTTCTTCAAGAAAGAGGCATGTTCATACTTTAGCTACCCAACTGGAAGGAGGTATGACTTCCTATCAATCACAAATTCCATTTCTCTTCATTATTTTCGATGAGGATGACTTGAGGGACATTACTGGTCCCCATGAAGATGCTGTTGTCATAGGAGCATCCATTGGGGGCAATGACATAAGACGAATTTTGGTGGACACCGGAAGTTCAGCCAATATTCTCTTTTTGACTTCCTACAAAAAAATAAAGAATCCAGCAGTAATTCAGCGTTCGAACAGGTCAATTGTGGGTTTCACTGGAAGCTCAGCAGATGTGATCGGGGAGTTCAAAGAGGAGGTTTTGTTTGGCAAAGCCCCTTTTAAAAAGATGGTTAGAATACTTTTTTATTGTGGTGGATTGTCCCACTTGTTATAATGCCATATTGGGGAGATCTTGGCTTTCCAGGGTGCATGCTGTGGCTTTAACAGTCCACCAATGTTTGAAATATGCTGTACAAGGACAAGTGGGAGTTTTTCGAAGCAGTCAAAAGGTGGCGAGAGAGTGTTATGCAACAGCACTGGCCCCTCGAACGTTGGGGGCAGTCCGGATCAGTGAGGAATAGCAGTTTGAGGGGCCCTCTGGGGGAGAGGGTGAAATTGATGACCCCAGAGAGACCCCTGGTGTTTTAATACTAATTGAAGAAGTCGAAACTCACTCTCTGGCTGAAGGAAAAAATGTCAAGATAGGGTCCAAGATGACATCGGATTTAAAGGGTAAAATGTTAGATTTTTTGAAAGACCATCAACATGTCTTTGCTTGGTGCAATGTTGATGTAACCGGAGTGCCAGCAGACATCATATCACACCAACTATCCATCCAGAGTGATATAACACCTGTTGTACAAAAAATGAGAGCTTTTTCTAAGGAAAAAACTGATGTCATAGTTCAAGAGGTTGACCGGCTAACCAAAATGGGGCACATAAAGGAATCTCAATACCCTTTATGGACAGCCAATCCGGTGTTGGTAAAGAAATAAAATGGTAAGTGGCGTATGTGCATCGATTTCACAGATCTCAACAGAGCTTGCCCAAAACATTTATATCCGGTCCCCCAAATTGATCAGTTAGTGGATTCCACATCTAGAAATAAGTTGTTGTCCTTTATGGATGTTTTCTCCAGGTATAATAAAATTCAAGTAGATCCGAAGGATCAAGAACATACTACATTTGTCACTGATAGGGGCCTCCATTGTTACAAGGTGATGCCATTTGGGTTAAAAATGTTAGGGCTACTTATCAGAGGTTGGTAAACAAGGCTTTTGCTGACCAGATTGGAAGAAACATGGAAGTTTACATCGATGACATGATGGTAAAAAGTGTTGACGAAGAGCTACACTTGGCAGATTTTCAAGAAACTTTTGCCAACTTCGTGAAAGTAAATTTAAAGTTGAATCCAGAAAAGTGTGTCTTCAAAGTACGGTCTGGAAAATTTTTGGGGTATGTGATAAGCGAGAAAGGGATACAGCCTGATCCAGACCAACTTAATGCTTTACTACAAATGGAGCCTCCTCGGAATATTAAAGAAGTATAAAGATTGACAGGGAGGTTGGCTGCGTTAAACCGTTTTATTTCAAGGTCTTCGGACAAGTGCGCCTCATTTTTTCAAACTTTAAAAGGTGCAAAAGATTTCAACTGGTCTCCACAGTGTGACGAGGCTTTTGATGAAATTAAGAAGCACTTATCTTCTCCTAAAACCTTGTTTAAACCTATTGATGGAAAGACCCTCTTCGTATACTTAACAATTTCTGATTGTGCTATAAGTGCAGTATTGGTAAGGGAGGTGGATAATTATCCTCGTCCGGTGTACTATATTAGCAAAAGCTTGATAGATGCGGAAAGACGGTATTTAAAGCTTGAAAAATTAGCACTAGCCCTAATAATTGGTGCAAGGAAAATGAGGCCCTACTTTCAGGCTCATTCTATCATTGTTCAGACGTCTTTTCCCTTGAGAAACGTTCTTCAAAAGGCAGATATTTCAAGTAGAATGACCAAATGGTCAGTAGAGCTGGGAGACTATGATATTGATTTTGCCCCTCGAACAGCAGTCAAAGCCCAAACTGTGGCTGACTTCTTAGTTGAATTCCATTCAGACGGGGATACTGAGCAAGCAACCGGTGTAAAAGATAAAAAAAGTATGGGTTATCCGGACTGATGGTGGATCAAGTACCATGGGTTGTGGTGCTGGGATATGTTTAACCTCTCCGTACGGTGACAGGATGTACCAGGCTATATGTTTTTCTTTCAGGGCTTCGAACAACGAATCTGAATATGAAGCTGCTATAGCTGGTTTGAAATTAGCACTTATTTGTGGAGCCAAAAGGTTCAGGTTAATGAGTGTTCTCAGCTTCTTATCCATCATGCACAAGGTCAATCTGAAGAAAAAAAGGAACAGCTGATTAAATATTTATTTGTTCTCAAAGAAGTGGCACTTAATTTCAAAAGCATTACCTATGAGCACATACCCTGAACTGGAAAATACACTAGCAGATTCCTTGGCAACCATAGCCTATTCTGAGTCTGACCCTTGGATTCATGTGCAAGAGTGCCCATCCATTCAAATCAATACGGATAAGGAAGAAGAAAGTTTGAATATACAAGTAAAACAACCCCAAGACTGGAGATTTCCTCTCCTCCAATATCTCTCAGATGGCATTTTGCCTCCGGAAAAAGCAGTAGCAAGGAAAGTAAAATACAAGGCTCGTGGTTTTGCCATCTTGAGAGATGTTCTTTATAAAAAAATCCTTTAGTAAACCTCTCTTACGATGTTTGGGGATCGAAGAGTCCCAAATAGTGCTCTCTGAATTACATGATGGCAAGGGATCAGCACACTATGGATTCAGGGCTCTAACTAGAAGGGTTTTGTTAGTTGGGTACTACTGGCTCTCCATAATGCAAGACATCAAGGAGTTGGTGAAGAGGTGTGATCCATGCCAAAGATACAGCAATAAAATTCATACCCCAGCTGTCCCTTTAGAGTCAATTTTTGAGCCAATACCTTTTGCTCGATGGGGGCTGGATTTAGTGGGACCTCTACCCATGGCATCCGGGGGGTGCAGAACTATAATTTTTGCTATTGATTACTTTTCAAAATGGATCGAAGCAGCCCCATTGGCAGGAACTACTTTAAAAGATGTTATAAAATTTATCCTGTCTAACATTTGTTGCAGATTTGGGATTCCACAGAAGATAACTACAGACAATGGGCCATAATTTGACAACAAGGAGATGGAGAATTTCTATGCTTCTAGAGGCATCCAACACTGCTTCTCTTCTCATTTCCACTTACAGGCAAATGGTCAAGTTGAAGTGGCCAACATAACTATCTTGTCCGGTCTTAAAAAGAATCTAGAGGAAGCTGCTTGAAAATGGCCAAGTTATTTACAAGAAGTATTATGGGCCTACCGGACCACTCCTGGGGCTGCAACACAAGAGTCTCCCTTTGCCTTAGTGTATGGAATGGATGCCATAGCTCCCATAGAGACCACTCCCCCTTCATTTCGCGTTCATAATTTTTACGAACACGCTAACGAAGTGGCGGTCAGAATCCAGCTTGATTTGATGGAAGAAAGAAGAGTTAAGGCTCACCTCAGAGCCACACACTATCAGGGTTTGATGAGAAGCAGGTTTGCTTCTAAAATCAAGAGAAGGGATTTTCAACCAGGGGATAAAGTCTTGAGGAAAGTCTTCCTACATACCAAAGAAAGGCAGTTCGGCAAATTAGCTCCAACGTGGGAAGGACCCTATGTGGTCAATAAAAAGCTTAAGCCTGGGACATACCATCTCCAAGATAAAGATGGAAGGATTTTGAATCACCCCTCGAATATCGAACACCTCCGGTTGTATTTAGAATAGACTATGTAAATATTTACTTGTTTAAAGTCCATGTAAATATCTAGGGGCATACTATTTCCTATCCTGGTGGCGCAGGGAGGTTTTAATGAGGTGTCCAGGTTTTTAAATAAAATTTGATGCCTTCTTGAAAAATTCGAAGTGGTTTGACTAGTAGTTTAATTTAATTCGATGAGGTGATGAATATTTAAACATGTGTCATCGGAGAATTTGAACACTCTCAAATTAAAACACTTATGAAATAACTAAAGGCCATTTGAACACAAGCCATCAAAATTAAATAACTACAGAACGATGTAAGAATTATGTAAGATAAAATTGTCCGGTGGATACCGGAGGGTTGATATTAAATAAATAAAATGCCTTGGTCATCCAAGGACTTTGAAGTTTTTCAAGAAAAGGTTTTTTCGGACAAGTGCCGGACACGATTACAAAAAGTGCCTTGGCCATCCAAGTACTTTAGTTCAAACACAAAATTAAAAGATAGTTGGAATTTTAAGGACTTTAGTTCTTAGATGTCCCAGCTTCACTCGTTTTCTTCTTAGGATCGGTGGGTTCCTCATCTGGACTTTCTCCGGTCTTCTCATCTTCATCAGTGGTGTCATCTTAACCACTGGAATAACCATGCTTATCACCATCAGCCATAGTATGGTGAGGAAGGTCTTTGTATTCCACAAATCGCCATAAGTCCCCAAGTGTCCTCTTCAGAAATTTCTGATGAAAAAGTAGGACCATGTCTGACTTGACTTCGGCATACCTTTCCTCTTGAGAGTCTATCACCTGGTTGGTGTATGCATCAATCCTAGCTTGGATTGTCTTTTCCTGCTCCTTTAGCAAGTCATCTTTCTCTTGCTTAGCCCGGGAAACAACATCTTCAAGTAATATCTTTTCATTTGCCAGGGTCTGAATGACGTTGTCTTTGGCCTTCACCTCTTCTTTCGAAGTAGAAAGATTTTTCTCCAAGTTAGAATACTTGGATTGAAGCTCTGTGACAACCCTCTCCGAAGTGGCCAGTTTGGTGGCCAAGTCTTCCTTCCCCTTTATCAACTCCTCATTTTCTTTTTTCAATGCCTCGAGATTCTGATTGATTGTAAGGAGGTCGTTCGACAAACTCTCCTTGTCAAAATTGAGTGTGTTGATGATGGCTGACTGGTTTCGTACTTGCTTCTCCAAGTTGAGCACTGGATGAATGTTTCTTAACAGGGAATGGGTCACCGTGTCCTTCTCTCCTGAAACAGAAAAAGAGTTACCGTTGAAGGTGACCATGTTCGAGGAGCTTGGGGGAAGGTAAGGGCCAACGAAATCATCGTTTTCAAGGTCATCAAAGTAAAGACCAATCCCTTGAAGCTCACTGATGTCGACTCCATCGATGTTGATGTCCCCTACGGCGCCCTCTCCGGTGTGAAAATCACCTGGGATTTCCTCTGCTTGGGTTGGGTCTGTTGGATCAACCGGAGGAAAGGACTCCGGATCCCGGAGAGCAACTTCATCTTCCTTAGAGGTTTTCTTCTTCTTAGCCTCCCTATCTTCACCTTCTACTCCCCGTTTTCTGTCTTTCTTAGGAGCCTTTGGGGGCTTTGGATATCCGACCACCTCTTTGGTACTCTCATTCTCTACCACTTGTAGCAAAGCAGCATCGATCCTTCCTTGTTCGTGCTCCTCCGGGCTTGCAGGGGCATTTTCTTCAACATCACCTAGGTTGACTTCAGTCCCATCTTGCTTAGCCTTGCCTTTCTTGCCCTTTATTTTGCTTGGGGCTTTAGCTCTGCCCGGCAAGGCCAACTTTCCATATTTTCCATCAGTCTTCTGGAGAATCACCCCCGAAGGGGGTGGAGTGGTTAATTCCTCCCAAGACAAGTCCCTCCGGTCGGTTGTATTCCAGAGATGGGATCTTGTCAAGTTGCCTCCGGTAAAAAAGTTGTGGAAGCGGTTTCCCCATTTCTCAACAACCCAAGCATTTAGCTTGGCACAAGTAGTATGCCCCGCCTCTAAGTAGTCGTTAAACTCCTTAGGTAGCACTACCAAAAAACAAAAGAAGAGAAGTTAAACAAACAAACTTGTTATGAGTAAAGGTAGAAGTATGTGATGAGATATTTGCCAGAGCTTTCCATCTGATGGTAAGCATGCTTGGATTGACGTCAGCTTTAATCTTCCTCTCATTCTCCCAGGTGCCACTGATGAATAAAAATTGAGTATTCCAGTTCTTCTCTGACTCAAGCAAGTCATCCGCCGCCATGTAATTATCGCCTATGTTAAAATGATAGAAGGGGATGATGTGGTTCCTGCAAAGGCTGGACACAGCAGCAAACTGCTCCATCGGAAGAGGGATTCCGGAGAGCCTGGAGGCCATGATACAGGCCATAAGCGTATACCAAGCATTGGGGCTCAGTTGGCTTGGGCAGAGCTTTATCAGATGGAAATATCTGACTATGTCTAGGTCCAAGGGAAACCTAAGCCCCCAGTTAAATAACTCTGTGTAGAAAACTATCTCACTGAGTTTGCAATCCATTGGCGTCTCCGGATCGACTGGTATCCTTACTTTAACATTTTCCGGAATCCCCCACTTCGTCCTCATCCGGCCAAGTTCAGCTGTATGAATAAAAGCGTAATTGATCTTCTGCATGGCTAACAGGTATTTTACACTTACTTTGTGGAAACAAGGCCCCACTTTTCCTACAAGGCACTCCGACAGGTTCGGGTGCTTTAAACATAACTTCTCTTTATCTTTGCTCTTCTTGATAGTGGCAGTCTCACTTGTCTGCCCGTAGACATCTGACTCGAAAGAGGATTCTTCGACACTATCCTCCATTACATCTTTCATTACCATGGAAGGATTATCAGTTATTTTTGCGAGAGAAGAGCTAGTGGTTGGCTCTGAAGACCCTCTGGATGGTTGGCCATTACTTTCCTCTTGTGGTCAGGAGTCCGGCTGGGACAGATCTGGAGGTTTCTTTTCGAAGGCTTGAACTGGTTGCCTCCGGACTGGACAGCTTGTCCTTGGGGACTTTTATAGGTGCTTCCGACCATGTAGTTTTGTCTTTGCCCCCAGACTTAGAAGGCGTAGATTTTGTAGATTTAGACTGTGGAACGACAGCCTGTCCTTTCACTAGACGACCTTTTCGTCGATTTACCAGCTTTTCTAGGGAGATATTAGCATCTGATCCCATGGCAATGAATGGGGAAGGTTTCTTAGTGCTTATAACTGCCTGCTCTGGTTCAACGACAGGCTCTGATTCCTGGACCGATGAGCCTGAAATGATCGGTGAAAGATTGGGCTGGAATAACCTTCTGGGTTTAGAACTCTTGGCAGAAGACGAACCCCGATCAGGCTCTGAACTTGGTGTTTCAGATTTATCAATAGGAGAAACAGGGAGGCCATCAGCAATGCGCCTTTCTCATTCGACTTTTTGAGCTTTCTCTAACTCCGACAAGTTGAGCCACCCACCTTTTACAAGAGCGTTTCTTGCTGTGAACATAAACTTACACCAAGAAAAGGGTTTTTTAGAGGTAAAAGCTTTGAATATTAAAAGTTTGGAGATGATGAAGATGGTAAAACAATGAAAAATGGTTTAATTTATACTAAAGAGATAAAAGATGCCTTAAAACCTAGGAGAATACGAAAAGATGGGAGTAATGATTAAAGACGGCACTGATGTCACCAGCATTAGTTAAAGAGGTTACTTTATGAAATGAGTGGGAGCGTCGTTCTAGGAGAAAAACGAACGGTGTGGCGAATCAGAGAAGGACACGTATCCCACGATCTCTGGCAAAACCTTTGAGTTTCTGAGAGTTTCACCAGTCCGGATAAAGCCGTTACACAATTCGGAATCTGTCCGGGCATAATTACTCGTACATGGTGTGGTTAATTTTCGTCGGAGGGTAATTTTGTAATTTGTTTTAGAGTTTGTGAAGGTTGGTACGTGTTTAATGTTTTGAGTAGAGAGTAGATGGAGAATTAAGCAGCCTGGTTGTAGTTAATTTTCATTACCCACGATCTCTCGGCTTTATGGGTTTTCGGGTCATGTTTAATGGACCCGGGTCATGTGTAAAGACCCATGAGCTCTTAGTAGGAGAGCAAGCAGCTTAGTCAAGAAGTGTTTAGGTTTTTTAGTACTTTTGTCATAGTTCGAACAGTCCAATGGGCTAAGTGTTCGAAGTGGCCTGTCCGGTCTGGTGGCCTTGGTCCGATCTGTCCCTGTCCGGAGAGGAAGCAGTATTCGGACTCATCAGGAGCCCCTTTTTAGGTGTTTGTTCAAATGCCTTTGTAAAAAACCTGAAAAAACAGTCCGACATCAGGGGTAGCTTTTCCCGGACAGGTCTTTCGACTTGTGCTATGGCTTTATCCGGACTGATAAAACTCTGTGAATCCAAACAGTTTTTCGCCAGAGTTTATGGGACACGTGTCACTTTCTGGTTGGCTGTTTCAGCCGTTTTTTCACCTCGAATTTCGAATCCACTTCTTCGAAAAGCAACCTCTTCATTAAAGAGGGTGATATTAGCATCGTCTTTTAATCATTACCAATCTTTTCGAATTCTCATAAGAATCAAACTCCATTTTCAGATTTACTATAAATTGAAACACTTTCTACTATTTCACCATCACTCTCGTTTTTACTCTGCAAATCCTTAAAGTTTTTTCTCTCCAAAACAAATTTTTACCCAGATCGTTTATGTTCACAGCGAGGAACGCTTTGATCAAAGTCGGGTGGCTCAACCTCTCTGAACTAGAAAAGGCGCAAAAGGTCGAAAGGGAAAGACGCATTGCAGCAGGCTTACCCACCTCCCCTATTGACAAACCAGTGACTGCAGCCACAGAGTCAGACCAGGGTTCTTCTTCTTCAAAAGGCATTAAACCGAAAAGATTATTTCAAACCAATCTCTCACCCATTATCTCAGGTTCTTCGGTTCAATAATCGGAACCTGTTGTTGAGCCAGGTGTAACTGTTACCAGCTTTAAAAAACCCTCCCCCTTCTTAGCTATGGGGTCAGACGCTGAAATCTCTCCTCAAAAATCAGTTGACCGAAGAAAAGGCCGGATGGTCAAGGGTCAAGCTTCTAAGGGCACTCCTTCAAAATCGGGTGCCAAGGACAGCAGCACTGGGTCAGAAGTGCCCATCAGAGCTCCCAAGGACAGGCTGTCCGGTCCAGAGGGCACTAGCTCAAGTCTCCGGAAGGAAACGTCTGCATCAGAGCCCCAACCGGGGGCCAGGAACCAAACAAATACTAAAACTCAGCAGTCCGGAAGCCAGGATGAGCCAAATCTAAACCTTCCCCTTACCACTACTACTGAAAACCCCTCATCAATCATGGAGGAAGTAATGGAGGACTCTATCGAAGAGGCTCCATTCGATTCTGAGCCTTCCGGACAGACTAGTAGTGCTGTTGCTGCCCAAAAAGATAAAGGCAGGGAAAAGTTGTGCTTGAGGAATCCGGATCTGCCGGAGTGTCTTGAAGGAAGGGTGGGGCCTTGCTTTCACAAGGTCAATGTCAAGTACCTCCTTGCCCTGCAAAAGATCAACTACGCATTCATCCACACAGCTGAGCTGGGCCGGATGCGTAGGAAATGGGGAATTCCGGAGAACGTGAAGATAAGAATTCCTATAAACCATGAGACTCCCATGGATTGCAAATTGAGCGAGATAGTCATCTTCACGGAGCTGTTTAACTGGGGGCTCAGATTCCCCTTGGACCCAGAGATTGTCAGATACTTTCATGTGATAATGCTCTGTCCGAGCCAGCTGAGTCCTAATGCATGGTATACCCTGATGGGCTGCATTATGGCCTCTAGGCTCTCCGGGATCCCCCTACCGATGGAGGAGTTTGCTGCTGTGGCCAGTCTTTGTAGAAACCACCACATCCCCTTTTACCACTTCAATATGGGGAATAATTTCAAAACTGTGGATGACTTGCTAGAGTCGGAGAGGAATTGGAGGACCCAATTCCTGTTTGTAAGTGGTGCTTGGGAGAACGGGAAGAAAATCAAGTCCGGAGTCAACCCAAGTCTTCTTACAAGCAGATAGAGAAGTGACCGTAAGTCTCCTACTTTATATTTTTGTCTTTTTTTTAAGTTAGTTTAAACTAATTGGTCTTACCTTTTCCTTAGCAGAATTGCCCAAGGACTTCAGTGACCACTTGAAATCCGGGCAGACCACTTGCACCAAGATCAATGCTTGGGCTGCTGAGAAGTGGGGGAACCGGTTCCATGATGCTTTCACAGGGGGCAACTTAGCAAGGTCTCATCTTTGGAACACCACAGGTCGGAGAGACTTAACTTGAAAAGAGCTCACCACCCAACCCCCTCCGGATGTAGTGCTCAAAAGGACATATGAATTAGATGGGACACTTTACTTGCCAGGCCGAGAGAAGGCCCCGAGTAAGATGAAAGGAAAAAAGAAGGGCAAGAAAGTGGTGGGTGGAGCTAACCCTGGTGAGATGGAGGAGGATGTTTCAACGCATCCGGAGGGGCCAGCCCCTAGCCAAATTGATGTTGTTCTCTTGGAAGCGGTAGAGCAAGAGAGTGTTAGGCAAGAAGTTCACTCCCCAAATCCTCCAAGGGCTTCCAAAAGAGACCGTAAACGGGGAGCTGAAAGCAAAGATAGGGAGGCCAAGAAGAAAAAGACCTCTAAGGGTGACAAACTTTCTCTCCGACCTCCGGAGCCTCTCCCCCAAACTGACCCCACTGACCCAACACAAGCAGAGGAGATACCTGGTGACTTCCAAACCGATGAGGTCGAAGGGGGAGGTCTTAGCATTGATGGGGTAGACATCACTGGTCTTGGTGGGCTTGGTGAGTACTTTATCAATCTCCCCAGAGATGATTTTGCTGGGCCTTATCTTCCTCCGAGTACTTCAAACTCAATCACTTTTAATGGTAAGACCTTTACTGTTTCAAGTGAAAGGGATGTTATAGCTCACTCTTTATTAAGCAATGTTCAGCCGGTGCTTACGTTGGAGAAGCAAGTTCGAAATCACGCAGACATTATCAAAGACCTCAAGTCTGACAAAGAGAGGCTGTCCGATGACCTTCTTACTGCCACTTCAAATGCTGTCATTCTAAAGAGGGAAAACGAAGAGCTGAAGAAAAGCCAAGAGGTGAGTACCACAAAAGTTGCCACTCTAGAGAGCACTATCACAGAACTCCGGGAGAAGCTTTCCGGATTGGAGAAAGATCTTTCCTCTTCAAAAGAGGAGACCAAGGCCAAGGACCAAATTGTCAACAACTTGACCACTGGCAAAATTGCACTTGAGAATACAGTGTCCAAGGCTGCCGAGGAGAAAGCTGATTTGCTAAGGGAGCAGGAGGCCAAAATCCAAGCCAAGATCGACGCTTATGCCAACAACGTGATAGACACTCAAGAGCAAATGTATGGCAAGGTGAGATCGGACATGGTCCTGCTCTTTCATGAGAAGTTCCCGAAGAGGAACCTGGGGGATTTATGGCTTCACGTAGAGTCTGATGGCCTCCCATATCACACAATGGCTGAAGGCGACAGGTTTGGCTTCTCCAGTGCCTCCTCATCTGATGACGAAGAAAACACCGGGGAGAGCCCAAACGAGGAGAAAGATGATCCCAAGGGGAAGAAGAAGATAGAGGAAGCTGAGCCATCTTCAAAGGCTCAGCCTTAAATTATGAATTACTTTTTACTTTTCATGTTATCTAAACTAAAGTCCTTGGAAGGCCAAGGCACTCTTTTTGTAAGTGTGTCCGGTATCTTGACCGGATAGATCTTTTACTATGCTTGACAATTTGGAACTCCTTGGAAGGCCAAGGCACTTAAGTTATTTTAATGAATATCCTTGTTTTGCACAATTCTCACATTCTTTCATAGTCTGTTTCAATTTTGATGGCTAGTGTTTAAATAGCCCTTAGTTATTTCATAGTGAGAGTGTTTAAATTCTCCGATGACGAATGTTTAAGTGGTCATCATTCTTTTATTTCAATCCGGATGGTGTGACAAAAGACAAAGTAAAAACACTTCGGAAAATTTTTAAGAAGGCATCAAATTTCATTAAAAACCCGGACACCTCATTAAGACCTCCCCGCGCCACCAGGGTAGGAAAGAGTATGCCCCCAAATATTTACATAGATGTTTAAACAAGTAAATATTTAGATAAATGCTACTCCAAGTACATCCGGAGATGTTCGATATTCCAATGGTGGGTTAAAACTCTTCCATCCTTATCTTCTAGCCAATATGTTCCAGGTTTAAGCCTTTCAACAACCATATAAGGTCCTTCCCAAGTCGGGGCCAATTTGCCGAGCAGCTTCTCTTTAGTGTGTAAGAAGAATTTCCTCAATACCTTGTCCCCCGGCTGGAAATCTCTTCTTTTAACTCTAGAAGCAAATCTGCTTCTCATCAAACCCTAATAGTGTGCAGCTCTAAGGTGAGCTTTAACTCGTCTTTCTTCTACTAGATCGAGCTGACCTCTGATTGCCACTTCGTTAGCGCATTCGGAGAAGTTGTGAACACGAAATGATGGGAGAGTTGCTTCTATGGGAGATATTGCATCCATCCCATAGACCAAAGCAAAAGGTGACTCCTGCGTTGCAGTCCCAAGTGTTGTCCGGTAGGCCCACAAAACTTCTTGTAAATAGCTAGGCCACTTCCCAGCAGCCCCTTCCAAATTCTTCTTTAAACCGGACAGAATAGTTTTGTTAGCTACTTCAACCTGACCATTTGCTTGTGGGTGGAAAGGTGAAGAGAAACAATGTTGTATACCCTTTGAGGCACATAAACTCTCCATTTCTCTATTGTCGAACTGTGGCCCATTATCTGTTGTTATCTTTTGTGGGACACCAAATCTGCAACAGATGTTGGATAAAATGAATTTTATGACAGATTTTGACGTTGTTCCTGCTAGAGGGGCTGCTTCAATCCACTTTGAAAAGTAATCGATTGCAACAATTATAGTTTTGCGCCCTCCGGACGCCATAGGGAGAGGCCCCACTAAATCCAACCCCCATCGAGCAAAAGGTATAGGCTCTGAAATTGATTCTAAAGGAATGGCTGGGACATGAATTTCATTGCTGTATCTTTGGCATCCTGCATGATAGATGGCCAATAGTAGCCAGCCAGTAAAACTCTCCTTGTTAGAGCCCTGAATCCACAATGAGCTGATCCCTCGCCATCATGCAATTCAGAGAGGACTACTTGGGATTCGTCATCCCCCAAACAACGCAGAAGAGGTTTACTGTAAGACTTTTTATACAGAATGTCTCTCAGTATGATAAAACCACGAGCCTTGTGTTTCAATTTTCTTGCCAATGATTTATCCGGAGGCACGATGTCGTCGGAGAGGTATTGCAGGAGAGGAAATCTCCAATCCTGAGGTTGCTTTACCTGTACTTCAAAAATTTCTTCTTCTTTACCCATATTAAGTTGAATGGAGGGGCTTTCCAGCACATGGATCCATGGATACGACTCTGTGTATGCTATGGTTGCCAATGAATCTGCCAACTCATTTTCTGTCCGGGGTATGTGTTCATAAATAATGCTCTTAAACTTGAGTGCTTCATTTTTAAGAAGAAGTAAATACTTCACTAACTGCTCCTTTTTAGCCTCAGATTGACCTTGGGCATGGTGGATAAGAAGTTGGGAGTCACTCAATAGCTTGACCCTCTTAGCCCCACAAATAAAAGCTAACTTCAAACCAGCTATAGCTGCCTCGTACTCGGACTCATTGTTGGAAGCCCTGAAAGCAAAACATATAGCCTGGTACATTTTGTCACCATATGGAGAAGTCAAGCACACCCCTGCACCACATCCCATAGTATTGGATCCACCATCCATCCGGACGACCCAGACCTTTTTGTCTTTCATCTCAGTAGTCGGCTCCGAATCTCTATCAGAGTGGAATTCAACTAAAAAATCAGCCACAGCTTGGGCTTTGACTATTGTTCGAGGAGCAAAATCTATATCAAAATCCCCCAATTCTACCGACCACTTAGTCATTCTACTTGAAATGTCTGCCTTTTGGAGAACATTCTTCAAAGGAAAAGATGTTCGGACGATAATAAGATGAGCCTGGAAATAAGGCCTCATCTTTCTTGCAGCTATTACCAGGGCCAAGGCTAATTTTTCGAGTTTCAAATAACGCCTTTTTGCATCTATCAAGCTTTTGCTGATGTAGTACACTGGATGGGGGTAATTATCCACCTCTCTCACCAACACAGCACTGATGGCACAACTTGAAACTGCCAAATATACGAAGATTGTCTCCCCATCAACTGGTTTAAACAAGGTTTTGGGGGAGGACAAGTGCTTCTTGATCTCATTGAAAGCCTCATCACACTGTGAGGTCCAATTGAATCCCTTCGCACCCTTCAAGGTTTGAAAAAACGGGGCGCACCTGTCCGAAGACCTTGAGATAAATCTATTTAAAGCAGCTAACCTCCCACTGTGGTCGCCAATTTGGTGTGGTTAATTTTCGTCGGAGGGTAATTTTGTAATTTGTTTTAGAGTTTGTGAAGGTTGGTACGTGTTTAATGTTTTGAGTAGAGAGTAGAGGGAGAATTAAGCAGCCTGGTTGTAGTTAATTTTCATTACCCATATTTAATGCAGGTGGTTGGGTATTTATACCCTTACATCTGGGCTTTATGGGTTTTCGGGTCATGTTTAATGGACCCGGGTCATGTGTAAAGACCCATGAGCTCTTAGTAGGAGAGCAAGCAGTTTAGTCAAGAAGTGTTTAGGTTTTTTAGTACTTTTGTCATAGTTCGAACAGTCCAATGGGCTAAGTGTTCGAAGTGGCCTGTCCGGTCTGGTGGCCTTGGTCCGATCTGTCCCTGTCCGGAGAGGAAGCAGTATTCGGACTCATCAGTACACATGAACTATTTTTTAGGTCCCGCCAAAGGCCTTCGAACATAACCTAAAAAAGGGGCTACTGATAAGTCCGGATTTACTCACCACTCACAATGGAAACCAGACAGGGGCAATTCGGATAAAAACCACCCACTGAACCATCCGAACAAGACTAATGTATTAAGAACTAAATCACTTCATGACTAAGCTAATTACTTACATGCTTAATAACTAATGAGTTTTTTAACTCAACCCGAATTCATAAGTATGACCCGAAAGCCCATGTGGCCCATAATTAAGGGTATAAATACCCAACCACTTTCATTAATGAGGGTAATGAACATTTAATACAACCAGGCAGCTCAAATCTCTCACTACAAACTACCCAAACATTAAATACCCTTGAAACATTACAAAACTCCTCACAAAATTACCCTCAGACAAAAATCATCCACACCAATACTGGTGCATCTTCAGAAATGACTAAAGGCTTGAATAAGATTCTCAATATGAAAGGTGAAGCTAACGCACACCTAAAATAGGCAAATGATCTTAATCAAAATATGATATACTTTATGAAAAAATAGTCAGGATTGAAACGTCATGGATGTTGATACCAACAACATGACTCCAAATTTAAAAAAAAAGAACCACAAAAAGAAAATTGTACGTGAACACACTACATATCGATATTCATTTAACGCTGGAACGGACCATGAAAGTGATAGAACAAGTGGAACTTTCGGTTTCAATAAAATTTTACGTATTTTATCTTAATTATTTCTTTATTATTTGTATTTTCTTAAATTTTATTTATTTTAAATGTGTGCTTTTAAATTTTAATTCTTTTATTTCCGAAAAAAAAATATTTTTGAAAATAATAATATCTATGTATTTTTTTTCTGCAGTTTATAAATTAACATTTTATTATAAATGGCTACAATTAACAGCGTCTACAAATAAATTAAGTTTATATTTTATATAAGTTTTAGTTTATATTATAAATTAAGTTGAAGTCATATTTACACAATCATTTTATTCTAATTTTCACATCAAATTTACACTTAATTAGACAACTAGAACGAAGTTGTTTTTTCACAACCAAATTACACGTACTTTCACACCCTTAACATAGTCCAAAAAATATATTTTATATTTTTAAAAAGTCAATACGTAATTCCATATATTTTAGAAACTAAAAAAATAACATTTTTTTCACACCCAATTAACACTTATTTTCACAAAAATAAGTTGTATTTTGTTGTTTCATACTAATTTTGTACCCCAATGACATATAATTTGGCACCAATTACACATAAGTCCGCACATTTAATACAATAAAATAAATTGAAACAAATTTTAATCAACACAAAAATGCATATATTTTAGCAACTACATAAAAAGTTGGGTGTTTCGTACCCAAATAATACTGATTTTCACATAAAAAGTTGTATATTGTTTTTTTCGTAAAATGAAGCTTGTTTCACAACCCAATTACACATACTTAAGCAACCAAAAAAAATAAAATCTAAAACTATATTTCATGGATCCAGTTTTATTTTTTTTGGAAAAAAACAATGCCCTTTTTAGTTTTTTAGAGTTATGGTTTGCAAGATATGACATTTAAAAAGAAAAAAATGAGAGAGAGAGAGAGATTAGTATTACTATAACTATAAAGTTTAGGTGGATAATAATTAAGTTCTAAAACCAGGTAGTTATCAACACTTTCTCAAACCCTAAATTATTATAGGTAAGTTTTGATTCACGATGGTTATTGGTAGATCATCCAATATGTAATTTACTTATCATCGTAATAAAATGCATGCACGTGTATATAGGGAACAAGTTTAGAATATTTATGATAAAAAACAAATAATTAAAAAACTATTAAAATTATGATGTGATTATTTATTTAAGGCAATCTACTAATAATTCTTTAATACCAAACTTTTTTACAAAACCACAAAGGTTTGATAAGATATGGATAACCACTTGGTGATAAATAAATATTTACAGATAACGACTTGGTAGTTCAAAATAATCTTAATCATTTTTCTCTCTCTTATTTTTTTGTTTTTTAAATATCATATATTTCAAACCATAACTCATAAAAATCTAAAATGTCACTAGTTTTGTTTCTTTAAAACGAACACAACTAGATTCACAAAATATTTATTATTTCAATCGCGTAATTATATTTAATTTGGTTGTAATATAAGTCTTGAAAAAATAATTATATTCATTTACGTAATTCCGGGTAATTTGGTTGTTCAAAATAAATTTTGTTCTAGTTACGTAATTATGTGTATCTTGGATGCAAAAAATAATTGTGTTCCATTTGTAGAATTACATGCAAATGAGTTGTATAAATAAGAAGAAATGAATTGTGTAAATTTTGGTTGTTAACACAAGTCTGATTGTGAGAAAAAATAAAATACAAATTTGTTTTTTTGAATATAAGTGTTAAATGGGTGTAAAACAAAAAAATAGTTTTGAAAATATGTGTATTTTTTATTGGAAAAAGTTTTTTTATAAAATAAATGGACCCTGTTCTAGTTGCATAAATATGTGCAATTTGGTTGCGTAAAAGCAATTATGTTCCAGCTACGGAATTACGTACAAATGTGTTGCACAAATAAAAAGAAACTAGTTGCCTAAATAGGACTTTAGTTACGAATTAAGTCTAGAAAATGTGATCTAGCTAGAGAATTATGTGTAATTTGTTTGCTAAAAAATAATTTTGTACCAATTACAAAAATAAATAAATAAATCTAAAAATATATCATCTATGGATTTTGTTTTGTTTTTCTTTAATATATCCATTAAATATTTTTATTTTTTATTTTTTATGTATATATTTTTTTAGAGTTTATATGTATATATATAGATTATTATTTTTTGGGTTATGGTTTGAAAGTCATGGAGTTTGAAAGGTTAAAAATGATTAATTGTTGAAGGTTGTACGTGTTTGTGTGTTCATGAGTATTATTGGAAGCATTTATATCGTATATGCTTTTCGGTAAGCTTCAAACTTAATAAAAAAAATTGCAATCCATGTAATTTATATTTTTATATGATATTTTAAAAATTAATATTCTTTTTAAAATTGAAATGTCAAATATAATAATTATATTTTCACTTATTTATATGATTACGGTTCATGTATATCATGTATGTTAGCCATAAAAGAAGAAAACAAAGCTCCGTAAGAAGAATACGTAACATATGAGAGTTTGGTATAATTATTTGTACAAGTAGATCTTGTGAGAGATTGATAATTTATAGTCTCAACAGAGGAATAAGCATACTCAGACATTGATAAAATGGAAGCAATATTGACCGATGTAAATGTCTCATGAACATATACATAAAAACAATGGATGTATCACTTTTAATGTCAAAATAATCAATAACCCGAAGTCATGTCTTGGTTATGTCATGTGAGTTTTTTTTAGTCGAATAAAATAGAATATGCTAAAGAAGTGTAACATGTGAAGATACATATGCTTCTAACTTATGGGATCAAAGCAAGAATGTCTTTTATGCCTACTACTATAACACATAAAAATAAAATAAAAGCACCCATAAATACAAACTCAACTATCTCACTATCACATAATACTCAGAAATTGGTATTACCAATTGATACCTCTGCCATTGTTAAAAATCACAATTAACCCTCTTTCTTTCTGTGAGCCAATTTTTTCTTTCATTTTTATTTGTATTTGAAAAGTTTGTATCTTTTAAACCGTAGCTCGGAAAAAAAAATCTAAAAGTAACATCGACTTTGTTTTTTAAGACAAATAAAAGTAGATCTATTAATGATATTTTTTTAAAAAATAGTCGTTGTTCAAAGAACTCGCATAGTTGATTTTCCAAGGAAATAACATGGTTGATTTTCCAAAGAAATAGCATGGTTGATTTTTCAAAGAACTTGCATATTTAATTTTCCAAAAAGTAAAATGAATGATTTTTTTTAAAGAACTCGCACAGTTGAAGTAGCATGGTTGGTTTTTAAAGAGCGCGCGTGTTTAATTTTTCAAATAACTCGCATGGTTGATTTTCCAAAGAAGTAGCATGGTTGATTTTTCAAACAAATAACAACTCATATGGTTAATTTTCAATGAACTCTCATGGTTAAAAATATACAAAACTCTCATGGTTGAACTCGCATGTTACTGGTGAATTTATTTTTATAAAAAATAAAAAACATATCACCAATGGATCTAGTTTTGTTCGTCTTAAAAAAACAAAGTTGATAGTACTTTGGGATTTAGTTTCCGAGCTCCAGTTTGAAAATATTGACCTTATAAACAAAATAAGAAATAGAAACTTTGGTTCAAGAATTAGAAGTGGTTACATGGCTCGTAATGAAGCAAGGGTATTTGAGGTATTATTAAAGAATTGAGTTTTGGATAGTAGTTATTTAGTTTAGGCGGGTATTAAGTAAACATAAATGATAGTTTGGGTATTAGATGATAGTATAGTTTGTGATTAGGTACCTTTGGTTCCATTTCTTTAAAAATAAATATAATTATTTTAGGAGGCAACTTGTTATGTTTAACACGAGGACGAAATAAAAAATATATACATCCAAACACTCCTAAATATAAATAATATATATATCGTCTATCAGACTTCTAAAACATAAATATTCATGAATTTTATGTAGTCTGAATTTGATTAATCACATATACAACAGTCAAAAGTGCTTCTCCCCAAAATGCACCACGAACTTCAACAGATAAAAATAATGAACAATCAGTCTCAACAAGGTGACAATATTTTTTTAATACAACAAGTTCAAGTACAAGATTACTCGTGTATAGTACCATCAGATGCAAGTAATTAAGTAAATCTAGTAGAGGTATAATGATCTTTTAAGTTACATTTAAAGTACTATATCATAGCATATTTTTAAGTATTAACAAGCTCTCTAAAGTTTTTATAAATTCCAAAGAAATCAGACCATGTTTCATAAGATAAACCTATTTATAACGAGTATAATCATTAATAAAAGACATATAATAGGTCGAACCACCATTTGTGGGAACATGAGATAGAATCCATACATTAGAATGAATAGTATCAAATAAAAAATTGAATAATAGGAACTAGAGACAACTACATTAGTCACTTTGAGTTCCTCCATAAGATAAAGTTTCCCCATATACTGCTTATCTCAATCATGTTTTGAGTATGTTGATCATGTACAACACAAACAAAAATAGGAAAGAAGACTCAATGACCAGATTTACACAATTGACTGGTTCGAACAAGATTCAAAAGGAGGTTAGAATCATAGTAAACGTTAGTGAACGATATATAAGGGGTTACAATAAAACCAACACCCTCTAACGAAATTTATGTATAACTGATAAAGAAAACAATTATGGATGAAATATGAGACAACGAAATTTTTTATGACATGTAAGGTTACATATGATGGTATACACCGGAATCCAAAATACACAAGGATGAAAGATACTTGAAATATAAGACAAGAACATACATGAGAGAGACATGAATATAATTGTGGTAGCATATTTGGAAAACAAAATATTTCGTAAAGAATCGGAAAAATCCAAGGGTCTAATATATAGGGTAATTTAATGTTATGAGTATCTCTTAATAATGTAACAACGATGAACCATTGGGGATAAAATAGAGGATAAAATTATTGACGAGGACATCTCTGTTGTTGAAGGGATTATTGTGGTTTTTCTTTGAAAAATAGCCATTGAGGCTTTCAATTATTCGTCTCTTTACATAAAACTCACTCACCAAATGTTACCCTTAGGGTTTGTCTAGTTTGATTTGGAGTAAATGGGTTGTTGTGGAACAGTAAAGACGTCATGAACATTAATAATTTTTTGTTATTTATCAACCTTATTTTTGAGTCGATTTCATTTATAATAAGCTCATGAACTATCAAATCAATAATGTGAAGAGAAGATGTGTGAAAAATTATTACATGCAGTCCTTTAAAATCAAATATAGAACCATAAATAATTGCATCGATATTTGTTCTTCCTTTCTAAAAATATAATATTAGAAAACTTTCAAATCTCCAGACTCTGCAAAAGATAATTGATCCCCTAAATCAAACATCGCGACATAAAAATCATAAATACACATATCATTTTATTGTAAAGCATGATCTCAAACCTATTTTTTTATTTTATACTTAGCTAATTGAATACTAATAGTATGAGATACATGGTTATTAATCCAAGTGATAAAGTTAACGTTATCGGTTTCTCACATATTGATGTAACCCAGAAAGTCTAAACAATTTTTTTTATTTATTCAAATATCTTGTGTTATTTAAATCAAATCTAATTGTATTAAGATTTAGTTTTATTTTATTTTAAAACATTTATTTTATTTCCTTATATTTTAATCTAGGGTTTTGAGCAGCTCTTATATAAAGCCTCATATACCTTAAGTTTTAAATAAGTTTTTGGAATAATATATATTTTTATCTTTAAAAATTTCAGTCTTTGTTACTCTTAGATTAAGGTTTCATCAATCGTTGTTTATTCTTCTAATTTCGTCGTGTTATTAGTTTGGTAACAGAACCTTAGTTCCTGCTACGGGGCAAGCAAGTTTCTGAATTATGATTTCATCTGATTCAAGCTTTAAAGGAGAGAACAACATCTATAGTCATGAAGATCTCGAATATCATTTGGTACGAGGGGACACAACATGTGTTTAGATGACGATCGTATTGACATGTTACTAAAGGAGTTTAAAGTGGCTACCAATCGTCGGATCAAGGCAAAACTTGCTTATCGAGATGTTGTCTTAGACTATGAAGAAGTTTTCGAAATCAATGTTTTTCCATCAACTGGACATGAGGTGTTGTTTTCAAGCTATCAAAAGGCTTTCGAAACTAATTTTTTCATCAACTAAATGGCTTAGTGTGACTTTGAATAAGGAATACTCGAGAAGAATTTATCTTATTTCGATAAGGTCAACAATTATAATTCTCAATGTAACAATTAGTAAAAAATAAAATAACATAATTTTTGTTGTTGATGGTGATGGTATTGTGAATTCAAGGACAAATTCTTGTCAACCAGGGGAGGATGATGTATCCCAGAAAGTCCAAACAAAAGTCTTTTTAATTTTATTTTATTTTATTCATATATCTTATGTTATTTAAATCAAATCCAATTGTATTAAGATTTTCTTTTATTTTATAACATTTATTTTATTTCCTTGTATTTTAATTTAGGCTTTTGAGCAACTCTTATATAAAGCCTCATATACCTTAAGTTTTAAATAAGTTTTTGGAATAATATATATTTTTATCTCTGAAAATTTGAGTCTTTGTTTCCCTTATATTAGGATTTCATCATGAAACCCAAGCAACATAACATAATTCTAAATATTGGTTTTATCATTATAATGAAAGTTTTATACTTGAGATATATCCTCGCGTATGTTTGTCATGAATAAAGTTCTTCATGACATAACCTTAATAGACAAAGTTCTTCATATTAAGTCAAGTATTAATAAATAATGAAAAGTCATATTTTCATGTCGTATCTATAATATGATTCCACAAACTCTAATAAAATAGAATCAAACAATCGAAAGATACTAAATAAAATCTAAATCAAATCGAAAATTTAAATATGAATACAAATCAAAACCATATTAAAATCAAAATCCAATTTGAGAAGCAAAAATCAAGTCAAAACCCCAAATAAAAATCAAAATAAAAAAATCAAATCAAATACAATCGAACAATCAAAATTAAATTAAATACCTAATTGAAAAATAAAAAGCAGAATACCTTAAAAAGTGATCCGCAAAACAGAGGAAGGAGCTACCCTTCTCTAATCAAATTAAACATTGATCGACCAACGCTCAAATACGATGAATAACGGGATAAAAAAGATGAGTATGGTTTTATTAATTATAGAAAACATATAGTGGTAAATGAATTGAGATAGATCTTTTAAGAGCTTCCATGGTTTCGTGTAAAATAATGGGAAGTTGGTGAGTCATAACAACTCATATTGTCATGATTTCTAGTTGCAAATGACGGTATGGTGGACAAAAGCGAAGTTGTCGAAATGTGAATTTTCCACAAGTTTATTAATGAATATCTTTTATTAATTCCCGTCTTAGATATGAAATATTTTGTCGATGCGATATTAATTAACATATTTTTTGTTGCTTGAAATGTACTTTATGTCAATGTTTTACATGTAGTTTTACCTTTATTTATATTATAATAGAAAATATATGAGACATGAAGTATTATGATTTGTTTTGAGCTAATAAAGATTAATTTTTATAAAGGGAGAGATACTTTAAAAAGTTTAAAACTTTTTGGTATAAAAAACACTAAAGTGAATAAAAATAAATTATATAATGGAAAAATTTATAAATAAAATAATTTATGATATATTTATCTTCAAGTTTCTTAACTTCATGGTCATGATAAATGATTGAAGACTGATCTAACTGTTATGGGTTAGCTGAGAATGAGTGGTTCAAGTTAGCTTGAAAACTTACAAACTTTAAATAAAATAAGAAATATTTTAAGTATTTCATGTTTTATGGTATTTCAAGTATATTATTATTATTATCAAGCTCTATAGAAAATTCAAGTGTTTTTGTTGTATACTCAAATAAAATTATCATAAGATGATTCAATGATTTTATTTAAAAAACTTGCTTAAATCATATATGATAAATAAGTGTTAGGTGTGCGAAGTCTAGGGATGACAATGGGTCGTCCGCAGGCCGGGTTCGGTTCGGCCCCTTTGAGTCCGGTTTTTACGTCAACCCGAACCGGCCCAGCCTGACCCGTTCCCGGGTTAAGTATTTCTGAACCCAAACCCGACCCGAACTTGATTGTCCATTTTTCCGGCCCGACCCCTTTGTACTTGCGGACTGTCCGGCCCATCTGAACCCGTCTGTGTCCGCAGATTGACCGGCCCGTCCGGGCACGATCCAACCCACTCAATAATCATAGTAAATTTTAATTTTATTTTTTTCTAAAAAATAATATAAAAGATATAAATTTTAACACAACAATTTTACTTCCAAGGTTTTAGAAGCAATTTTACTACAATGTGGGCTTAATAACCGACCGCCAGTGCTAAAATAGATTCTAAAATAATTGATGACACTGGAATCACTAGAACATCTCTTGCAATTTTTTGTAAAGTAAGACATTTCGGACCATTTACTTTCCACCATTATAAGACATCAAAATCATCGGATGTTGGTAAGACATCATCCTCCAAATAAAAGTCTAATTCCAATTTTGCGCTTCCAACAACATCTTTTTTCCTACTATTAACAAACTCATCAAATTTAAAAGAATGTTTTTTCATCGAACTATGAGTAACCAAAAACGTATTTGAAGTACTAGATTCATGGCCAATACTATCGTTGGCATATTCTCTAACCAAATCATAACACATATCTTTCACTTTTTTGATCTCTTGATCTGCCTCAGAACCATATATAGAATTGAAATAAAACAACACAACAACCATTTTATATCTGGGATCCAAAACAGCAGCAACACCTATTATTTCATTAATTATTTTCCAATAATTGGTGAATTTTTCAAACATACGATACACCATTGTTGTAATCATTGAAGAAGTTGTAGTTATGTACCATTCTCCTAATGCTATTCGAATCTCACACACTTTATTGAAATAAATATTAACAGTTGGATATTGAGTACCTGAAAATAACTCGGTAGCATTGTGTCTATGTAGATGATTTGTTCCTAGTTTAAAATCTGTAGCAAACGATTTCAAAAAATATTTGCAATCCGCTTTTATAGCCCCGCTTTCTCTTTTCCTTTTAAAGTGCTTCTATACGGTTGATTTCAAATGTGTAGTATCCACTTCTATGTCTTCACTACCAGAAACTGGAATTGAAGGATCGATTGTCGGTGTAGGAGTTGCATCTTCTTCAACTAGTGGTTCGAAAGATTCGGGGTTGTGCTCGTCCAAATTATGTGAAGCTTGAGATGCCATGATGAAATATAAATCTTAACTGCAAAACAAACACAATAAATTATTAACTACTGTTGTCACTATATAAGGACAATATATTCTAAAACTATCAACTATGCATACCTTTTGATATTTCCAAAGTAAAATTCAAGTACAACATACTAAAGAAAGTTAGTACATTTCATATAGAAAGTACACAAATCAATAGGCCAATTTCAGTTTTCCACTTTTTCTTTTATCAAAAGCTATTCAATTTTACTAGTACTAGTGCTTTGTTTGTACTAGTAAAATATAATTGAGCTTATCTTTGCCGAAATATCGAATCTCACTTAAAATAATTTTCTCCCCACTAATCTAATATGCAGAGATTATTAATAAATTTTGGTAAATTGATCATGCAATTAAATATTTCATGTGTTTATCATTTATTTAAGTGGTGTTTTATGTTTAAACCATACCGTTTGGTATATATTGAGCTTAAACCATGTAATTAGGTATAGATTAATGCGTTATAGTATTTCAATGATCCGTGCAAATTTGACACAAATTTTCGCAAGTTTCGTGTAAATTTAGCACAAATATTGCATAAATATAGCACAAGGTTTGCACAAATGAATTAAAAAATTCTTACAATTTTTTTATTAAAATTTTCAGACTATTTGTATTTGGATGCGTAAATCAAAAAATATAGCAATCTTCTTGCTCTGAGCATAATTTATAATTTGCTCAAACGAATCACGCGTTGATGGATACTTGTGCTACTTTATACGATATTCGAGAACAATTAGAAAACAAGCATCATACACAAACATAACCTTTTAACTAAGAAATATGTACTCACTACTCACCATCCACGAGTCGTAAGCAATATCAGCATAATCAGCGGCAGCCGAGACAGGCTTGAGATTCAACTCCTTATTAGGCCTCTTACGAGGAGGCGAGGAGGATATCATAGCATCAAACCAACCGTTAGAACTAACATCATCCAGCTTCGCAGGCTTCTTCCTCGATACCGTCATGAATTTGTTACAGAAAGATGTTGCGGTTCCTTGATGGTAAGGTTACAAAGGTGAGTGGATGCCACCTAGTCTTGATTTACTGATCGAACCAGTAGAGTCAGTCAGAACAGGAGATGTATTCGATTTCAATTCAATTGTCCGAACAAGATGCTTCGATTGTTGTCTAAAACTTAGTGAATGAATTCAAAAACTTGATTATTTTTCTATCCAACCCTCTTGTCTATAAAAAAACCACCTCTTCAATGTTTCTTTGTCACTGCTAGTAGGAGTAAAGTCCATCAAGCCTGAAATCTGGTGTCATTACGTCGAAAAAAAGTTAGACCTGGATACTAGTTACCATATACTAATTGATAGTTGGGTGCGTTGCAGAATAGCTTTATAATTAATATTTGACAAACTTATATCTCAGATGCGTTGCGCTGTTAGAAATGTTGCAAAGTATTTCCCAACTGCGATTATTAGTGGAAGAAGCAGAGACAAGGTGGAAACAGGGGCGGATTTAGGTAGAGACAATGTATAGATTAATGCGTTATAGTATTTCAATGATCCGTGCAAATTTGACACAAATTTTCACAAGTTTCGTGTATATTTAGTACAAATATTACATAAATATAGCACAAGGTTAGCACAAATGAATTAAAACTTTCTTACAATTTTTTTATTAATACACCATGGGAACCCAAATTAAATCTATCATTATTTGGGAAGGTGGTCAAACATAAAAAAATCAAATGACTTAAGTAGCAAGGAAATGTAAAGAGAATGTGTATTATGATGCCATTACAAGCAGAAGAAAATAGAAAAAATGGCTTGCAATAAATTATGTACCATGTGAATGACCCAATGAATGAATGAAGAGGTTGTCCAGAAAGCGCAAGAGGTGAGAAGTCAAAAGAATCATTCGCAAGAACCAAAAGCAGGCGCACCCCTAAAGTGGTTAAATCAATATAATAAAATTAAATATCGAAACTAATATACATTCGTATCGAAACTAAAACTATTCGCTCCGGAGATTCAGTTGGTCTCTTTCCTAGTATTCATGAGACCATATCACATAATACTTTTTCTTTCTTCGTTTATTAAATTTGGTACCGGTACTTTTTTATATTTTTTTGCACCGGATTCACATGCAATGTTACAAAAGAAGACTATTATTGAACTTTAGCACCACATAATTGTTTCCTCTATTGCTTTTGTAGGTGGATACAAACAAACATAAGTAAATAAATAAAATCATATATGTTTTAAGTTTTTGTGGAGGACATGTTTGGCGAGCATAATATTAAAGAAAAGCACATGCTCTTCATGAATAACTATGTCTATAGTATGTGTCGTGTCAATAGAGGCACCAAAAGTTGGTGATACATCAAACAAAATGGAGTATTTGTTAAATCTATATCCGAAATTCCGGATTTTGGATGCATATAGCTTTTAAAGTCATTTGGTGATACATCACACAAAATGGAGTATTTGTTTAATCTTATTTAAATTATATAGTTTATTTATAATTAAAATAGTTCAATCGTTGACAAATTTTATATTCGTTTAAAAAAATTAGTATTATTTTCATGATAGATTGTTTTCGGTAAAAGCTTTTTTTAGAATATATGTTTTTATATTGCAAACAAAATATACAGTAAAAAATGTGATTAAAAGTCACGGTTCCATCGAACATAAAAAGAATATAATTTGAGTAACTTTTGTTTCTTCGTAGCTGGTTATCTCATAGCTAAGAAAGTTAAATTATTATTTTTATTTGAAAGTTTCTTGTCTTGGTTGCATATGGAGGTATAAAAATAGCACCTACTCTTTTCGAAATATAAAAGAATGACTAGTGTTGAAAGCATAATTTTTGAATATGTTATGAGAGTTTTGTTTTGTCCAACTCGAAAATATCAGCGGCCTTTAAATCGCTGGAAGGTTATGGTACCCAAAAATCTTATGTTAATCGATGTGCTGTTATTTATAAATATTGAGAGGTATGCGTACATCAATCCCAAATATTTTCCATATTATCTTGTTGAATATGGAATTTATATTGGTATATGACTGTTAAATGTGGAGGAAACTCGTGCTAATGTTAGTGCTGATGAATTGGTCGTTTTCACCATTTTTTTTAAATATGGGATCGTTTTACGTTGAGTCGTGATCTTTTTGTCATTCTTCAACATAATCGCATGTGTCCAAATTAATTGGATCCAAACGGGTGGAAACTCTTAATGGTATCAATAATTTCTTCTAGGTTATCAGTTAAAGCTTTAACATTAAATATTTTATCTCGCTCACCACCATCAATATGAGGAGTGAGATCTCTTACTTTTATCTAATGGTGCACGAAAACTAAAAAAGTTATCTCAAACCTTTTCAAGTTCGATAAAACATAAAAAAATAGAGTTTGTATATGTTAACGGGAACTGGGAAACATGCAGGGATGAACTAGAGCATGTGCTACCCGGATGTTAGAAAGTTAAAAATAAGTGTCATTACTTTTGTTTACGTCCTTTGGCTGAATATTGGAGGATATGTGAAACTTAGTGTTGTATATAATTTATATGAGGAGAACATGTTGTTTATGCAGAGTTCATAAAAAATCGTCATTGTCTGTTTAGATCCAAGGTCAACTATGTTGACCTTTTGGATTATGTAAACAAGGGTTGATCAAATCACAATTAAGCAGTGTTAACCCCAAATAAATTTTTGGTGAGTGGGTTTTGGTCAACCCTGTTAGATCTAAAGTTTCAAATGTTTGTGGCAACAGTACTTGAATCGGTTGATTCGGCCTAAAATAAATTTAATCATGTTTTTTTTATAGATCATTTGTGATCCAAAACTATCGATCCAAAGAAGAATACTCCCTTAATGGATATCAACTAATATAAATATTATTGAGCTGAAAAAAGAAGGTTGATGAGCTTTATCTTCAGAGATTGTTGAAAACAAAGGTTGTTAAGATGAAAAAGAGGTTTTGTTATATGGCTGAAGGTGAAGAAGGAATAAAAACCTGGCCATATTGGATACAAACAGACACCAAAATCTATGGTTACAATTGCAAATACTCGTGACACAGTTATTATCGGTGTGATTCTTCTTGATCTCGCGATCAATATATCGAAAACGATTTAAAGCTGCCAATCTATGCACTCTACTTGTGATGGTTGGTGTCAAGAATATTATTGATGATCATGCACTAGAGAATCTTTAGTGCATTACAAACTTAGTCAATCCTCGGCATGAAGGTTTGAAAATGCACTACTGGTAACATAAATATGAATACTTTTTTAGTCACGAGAGTCTTTAGTGTATTAAATATACCCTAGCAACACTTAGCTTAAAGGAAAATAAATGTATTGTTGATACTTTGTTAATCCAATCAGACTTATCAGTTTTGAAGGTAAATTTTTTTGGTTTTTGCGAAATGGTATGGGCTTTTTGATGTGTATGACTATGTTTAGAATCATCCAAACGTTTACATTGTTTGTGGGAGCAGGTTCACTCCTTAGTGTGTAGGACTATACTTAGAATCATCCAAAGACTTAAATTGTTGTTAGGGGTTTGATGAGTCCCTAAAGTGTTTAAGAGTGCATTTAGAATCATCTATACACTTAGATAATAAAATTATCAATTTCAACTACCTCATTAAACCTTTCCGTATCACCGGAATAGTAATTAATGTACCTAAAAAAATAAAAAAATAAAATACGAAAATGTACAAGTGATAACCAAAGTTATATGATATTTTTTGAACTGTATGAGCTTCAAATGATCTATATTCCATGGATTCCCAAGATGTTTTCCTTCTTCATTCAGTTGTTTGTATGTTCTAGGTTTGACTTTAGTCGAGGTCCGTATCTTTGGTGTGGAGGAACACACGCCTGAGAACTTTGTCTCTAACATAAAATATACGAAAGCAGACTTTGTAAATATATGTGTTTTGCATTAGTATTTTGCATTGCTCTACTCTTAAATGAGCTTTCATTCTCTTTTATTCGATTACATCCAACTTAGATCGCATGCCATTAATCTGGACAGTTTCCCCATATTCCTACAAAGCAGCCAAGAAAGAGAATTAAGAACTTGGACCTATAGTGCACCAAACGAACCAAGAAAGCAATAACAACACCAGAAGCTAGTAGACATATATCTTCACTGATAATGATAATATGATATAGTGATAAGTATAGCTTAGCAACTAAATCAAAGTAGCATAAACCCCTCATATACTAAAACTCAAGAAACTTAGTAGGAGTTCATAAATTGCAGTAAGAATGAAGAAGAAAAAACAGCAGCATCAACATCAAATGCCTATTTTTCCGATGAAATTGAAAATCTAAGATTCTATATGTCAAAATGCAACCGTGTAGAAACAGACCTAAGTCAAAATACTTCGAAGTTGAAAATGGCAGCAAACAAGATTACCTCAAATTTGTCATATTTGAAGGTGTAGTGGACACAGTAAGAAATATCGATATTTTAATTTTCATAACGGAGGGATACTAGATGAGGTACAATCGGACCGGGATACTTAACCCTGAACTAGTGAACTACCACTAAACTAAACTACTTATAAAGGATTTTCACATATTGGACCTAATTTTTTAGTTCGTTTAAGTAACTTAATTTTTTATTTCGTTTCTGTTTCATTAGTTAAAGTCTATGGAAAGAGAGAGAAAATATATCAACGATTGTGAAAAGATAGCTTACCAAGTTTGCGCTCTTACCAAGTTTTTGCTCTTACCAAGTTTGTGCTCCTTCGTGGGTCTCGACGAACGGCTGGAGGAGATGAGGTGAGTGAAAGCAGATGAGGTGAGGTTTTTTTCTTAAGTTTAGTTTTTTTTATTAATAATATTATATTGTTTAACTATTTTAAACTTTATATATAATTATTAATTTTTTATATTTATTTTATTTTCTGGGCCGGGTCGGGCCGGACAAATATTGATACCCGAACCCGACCCGTCTACGGGTTTTAGACACAACTAGTATTGCCATACCTAGCGAAGTCTCACATCGTTTAAATATGAGAATGATCAATGATATATAAGTATGAACATATCTTAACTAAGAAGAAGTCTTTTGGAAATGGACAAAAAATAACTCGTGTTGACCATTTGATCCAAAGTTGACAATAACATATATGGTATGTACAAGTTGTACAGTACAACTGAAATTTTTTATTGGAAAGATTGATATTGAGAAAAAATTAATTATAACAAGGTTAAACGGCTTAAACGAATATATTTGTATTTGATACATTCATTTTGCAAAAATTATAATTGCAAAGAGTACTTTGTTTTAGTATATATATATATATATATATATATATATATATATATATATATATATATATATATATATTATTGTTAAACATAAAAAAAACTTCAAAGAATCGTAAAAGATCATTAATTTAAAAGGTTATATTTTTAAAGTTATTTTTTAACTCATAATACTAAATTCCATATAATATTAAAATAAGAGATTATTTGATAAACATTCAAGAAATTTAAAATTTCGAATTTGTTAAAGATAATTTGACCACAATAAAATTTGACCAAATATAATATTTAAATTGATATTATATATGTACACGAATTCTTGTAATACTATAGTACATGCAAAATTTATAAACGTGTCTAAAATTTTGAAATTATATTTTTTTTAAATAATTTGAATATTTTAATCAATTAAAATAATATTTAAATAAATATTATATAAATAATTGTTAGAGCATACCCAACTAATAATCTATTAATTTGGTAGATTTAGATAGTATTTTGGTACGCTTAAATATTTAGATTACAAAATAATACAACATGATTTTTATAATTAAGTTATGTATTTGTTTTTTAGGTGAGGAAAAAAAATAAAGATTGTTTTTAGAGATTTTGTAACTTCTACAATAAATATACCTATAAAAATGTACGCCAATAAATATGAAGATTCTTATACACTATCTGACGGAAAGAAAAAAGTTGTACATAAACGCTAAATTTATTATCTAGCCTCATATACAGAGTCTCTTGGGGATGCTCTTCGAAAAAAATCAATAATTTTTATGAGTATTCAAACTAATTTACAAAGTTGGAGAAATTTTTATTATTAAAAGACCAATCTTTTAATATGAAAAAAAAACATAATCATGTAAATATTTACTAAAAGTTTGAAAAAACAACTTAATAACACATTGAAAAAAATCGAACTCAGTATTTACATATAACAAATAGTTTTAATTCTAAGTTTGATTTCTAAATATTAAATGATGATAAAACTATTAGAGTTACAGTAGAAACTCGATAAATTAATACTCGATTATTTAATAAAATCTCTAAGATAATATTTTCGGCCGGTCCCAACTCGGGGATAGGCTGCTAAATTAATAATTCACTAAAATTATAAGATAATACATTTTTGATAATTTTTTAGACCCCATATAAAATATAAATTAATAATTTCTTATATATAGCATATTACATGAATTATTTATGAAGGAGTCTTGAAAAATGACTCAATTGTCTTTTTATTTTTTGTTGAAATCAATTTCCCCTTGAATCTCGTCTCTAATTTTCCTTAGCATGGTAAGAAATTCTGGTGTTGTTTTATCATAGCTCAACAAGAAATTGTTCAATGTGATTGCCTCTTTAATAGCTTCGTTTCGCGAAGGGGGCTCCATTGTAGAAATTCTATCATCTTCTTCATCGATATCATCTTTATTAATTCCAATAACGCTTTCAATAATTTTTTCATCAGTCAACAACTGTGTAACTACATTTTCTTCTGGGTGATTCAGAACATCTTCGACATCCATTGCATTGCGATAACCCAACTCTTTGATCAAATTCTGGAGTTCTTGAGTGCTTTCACCACCTTCATCTGAGTTCTCAAAAGTCATGTTATCTGTTGATCGAAGTTTACAATGACGAAAGCAGTTCGCAATTGTATTTGCACGAGCATCCATAGACCATGCTGAAATTGCAAGATTCATTGCATCTAACACATTTATTTTTGCTGGATTTGGAACTCCTAATTCATAACCCTCTAAAATACTTCTATAAAATTGACGACGATAATGCATCTTAAAAGCTCTTATAATCCCCGCGTTACAAGGTTGAATTTTTGAAGTTGTGTTTGGTGGCAAAAATAATAATTCAACATTTCGCAATCCTTCAATAATTTTTGGATGAGCAGGGCAATTATCCACAATCAAGAGAATTTTTCTTCCAACCATTTTTTTTTCAAGTTGGCGAACATATTCTTCAAATAACACACCAGTCATCTAAGCTCGTTTGTTAGCATGGTACTCACAGTTCAGACTGTTCAAGTTTACATTCTTGAAGCACCTTGGTTTAGCATATTTCCCAATAATCCATAAATGAAGTTTTTCCGAACCGTCCTCATTACAGCAAATAGCAACATTTAGTCTTTCCTTGTCTTGTTTTTTTCCATTCAAGCTCGATTGTTGCAAGGGAATGATCCGGTTGAAGTCTAAAAAACAAATCGGTTTAAGGTCAGAACATATAAATAATTACATCACTAAAGTATAAAATATAAAATAAAATAATAAAAAAACGAACGTGTTTCATCCATATTAAAGATGTCTTTCGTTTCAAACTGATCAACTTTGTCTCTTATGGATTTTAATTTGTCCTCCATGCCCTCCATTTCAACAGATCCACTCTATCTGAAACGTCGGAAATTTTTAATTCCATATCTTGCTTTGAACTTTCCAAGCCAACAAAAAAAAAGTAAAGTCTGGAGTATCCACTGGATAAATATCTTTCATGAGCTTTTTCGCCTTCTCGATGATTAATTCACCTGTCATATTCACATGTTCTTGATATTGAAGAATCCATTCATAGAGATAATTTTCTAGGTCAGGAAATTTTGCCGGTTTGTGTCGCTTAACATTGCCTCTTTCGGGAGCAAGTGAGAGATGCTATAAAGACCGCTTAATTGTATTCGATATTGTCGCTTGACTCACCTGCAAACCATAGTTACTATGAACCCATTCTTGCAATTGCTTTTGAGTGAGACTTGGATTATCCTTGTTGTGCTTGCATAATACTCTTCGAATCTCGTCTGTCATTGTTGTTTTTTCACACCTTTAAGATGGGAAGCCATGTTGTGTGTATGATTTGTTTGTGTTAACCTATTTTGATCTTGTATTTATATAGAAAATATTTTTAATGTCCATAAAGTGATACATTGGACACAAGAAGCATAATAAGGTGGAAGATTGAAGGTTTCTTTCAAATTGGGCCCTTCATTTGATATACATGCATTGTATACTGTACAATAATTAAGTGGAAGCTTGAAAGGTATTTGTAAACTAAGTATTTTACTATAAATTAATAAAATATTAATTATTAATTATTAATTTATCGATTAATTAATAACTCTTTTAATTAATACTTTTTGGTGGTCCCCAGTATATTATTTTATAGAGTTTCTACTGTATAAGACTTAAGCCCGTTAGCTATTTATTTTATCAATAAATATTAGTATATACTCTATGTAATTCTTATGTTTTCTAATAACAAAACCTTAGTCACTTTTATATTTTTTCTTTGTTTGTTCTTTTATTAACATGGTATTAGAGCCTAGAGTAATCTGATCGAAGAAGCCTAATGCTCCCCCTGATTTTGTCACATGTTAACTTTCAATACTCACATGTGCGGGGAACTAATAATGTAAAATTCTAAAATATAAGGGATCAATGAGAGACAAAAGTAAACACATGAGACTAGTTTGATACAAACACAAAACATGGAGGAGTAATGGTGACTTTTAGCCGTGAAATTTCTTGGGAAACAATTTAACAATAAAGACAAAAATAAACCAAACCCAAAGAGAATATAATGTGGTTCAGATTGTAAAGGAATCTTACATCAACGAGCAACAACCACATACTTTATTTAAAAGAAGATTACAAAAAACTTGCTTGAATACAATATTTAATGTGGTTCGGATTGTGAAGAAATCTTACATCCACGGGCAACAAATACATTTTATATAAAAAAAGATTACAAAAAACTCACTCGAACACAACTAACACAACCACTCGCCTTATAGAACTACTTTGGCTTAAAGAAAAAACTACTAATTTTAGTGTTTATTTTTTATATTGCGTCTCTCTATAAAAACCCATAAAACTCTATACTTTCATTTGCTTAGGAACTCGATCACGCTTGCACAACAACTTAATACATCTTTTCCACTATTTATACAACCAAAGACGAGCGAGATGATATCTCAAACTCACAATATCACCTTACAACTTGTTCCCACAAAAAATAAATGGTAATTGCGCAATTTCTATGACATCCGTATGATTTGTACACTTTGACAGGTAGTGACACAAACAACATATAACGCATGATATCAATACTGTTTATACTTTGTACTATCTCATCATTCTCCCAACATGTTCAGATTAACTGTAACTTAATCAATGGTTTAAAACACTTCATAAATTCAGAACATTATAAAGTTTTAGCTCATTTCATGATCATAAAAATATATTTAAAATTTTGGCTACATAAATCTTGGCACCTAAATTTAACGGGTACGTACTAATAGTTTCGACAAAACTTTATCCCATATATCAGCAAATGTTTTTATATTTAAATTTCTACAAACTCGTACTTCATTAAATTTAGACTTCATAGTTTTAATTCATGATATATTCAAATTTTTCGCTTTTAAATTTCGATTGATCCGCACTTTATCATTTTTAACATCTAGTAAAATCGATTGAATGTTCGGATCTAAACAAATTTATCTACGATTCTATTTATATTACTTATGTTATGAGTTTATTTAGATCGCATAATAAAAGACCCAAAAATATCTTTGGAGAAGAATATTTATTGACTTCGTTTTATAGATATATAATTAATATTAGTAGGTTTAATTAGTATAAAATAACAAACTAATAATTAAATTTAAAAACGGAAATAAAACAGCTAACAGAAAATGTGCGTGGAGAGAAATACGACTGTATTCAAACAAACAACCCAAAATTTCATATATCAGGAAGGGTCCACACGTGCATTCACTTTGTAGTCATTAGAACATTCTAGAAATACTAATCCATACCAAGCTAGATAGAACGCTCAATTTACTCTAGAAGCTTCTAATCACAGGTTAAAAATGGTAAATCCTACAAAAATTAATCAAATTGAGTAATTTGAGTTTACCAAAATAGAATTGGATCCAGATTAACACAATTTTCTGAAAATCTTCCATAATTTTTTTTTTTCAAAGACAGTTAAAAAAATCCTTACAGTTTCTGTTATCAAACTATAAATATTTTGAATTTTTTTTAATAAATAGTCTCTATAATTATCTTATAATAAAAATGTTTTTCTTTCGTTCACTTTTTTTTTTTGTTAACTAAAACAATAAAAAAGTTTAAGAGGTCAATTAATAATCTCTCTAGATTTTTCTCTCACTATATATATACAGACTACACTCTCTCTTCTCCATTTCTCCTCTAGTAATTTGCCACAAATACTAGCTCACTTCCATTGTCACTTCAGTCTTTTCAAAAACCTCTTTGTTTCTTCCTCTCTTTTACTAAAGTTGATGTATGGTCAAGGGGCTGGTACTTCATCAATGGCGGAAATTCCTAAACCATTAGAGTCTCTTCACGAGACAGGACCTCCACCATTCCTCACTAAAACTTATGATATCGTCGAAGATTTGAGCAACTGTGATGTAGTTTCTTGGAGCAAAGGGAATAACAGCTTTGTCGTTTGGGATCCTCAAGCTTTTTCCATAAGTTTGCTACCTCGGTACTTCAAGCACAACAATTTCTCCAGCTTTGTCAGGCAGCTTAATACATATGTGAGTACTTCCTCTATCTCTCTATATATGTGTTATGAGACTCTTGCTCTCAATTTCGTGTAATGGTCAGTAATTTGATCATGAAGATGATCGTGGTCACTGATCAAGTAGTTTTTGTAGTTAGTCTCATGCAATTCTGTTGTTCTCTTGGATCAGCTGGATTTCTTGAATTGTTCCGATTATTTATAGTTTTTATGATATTAAAATCGGTTAGGAATCGTTGATGTTCTCTAGATTTTTTGAAATTTTGTTTTGCCCTCTTTCCTCGGTCTTAGGGTTCTTGATTTGGATTCTCTATTGAAATGATATAGGACATGCAAGCAGATTAATCAAAATGGAAGCTATAATTTACATTTCACCGATGTTAAGATTGACCGATGTTGATATACATGTTTCTCGCCTAACTCTTGTAATTTGTTGTTTATGGAGTTTGATATTGACAGTGATTTGGGATTCTAGTTGGTTTAGGATTCAATTGATGTTCTTGACTCTCATGGAAATTGGGTGCTTATGATGTTTGAGTTTATTATACATTTGGTATTTTAGTCTATTGTAGGATTGGATCAATGTTCTTGACAAGGGAATGTTCTTGATATTTCGTGTAAGTTAGGTGTTATGAAGTTTAAGTGGAATAGAGATTTCGGGCTCTAGTCGACTCTTAGGATTCAATTGATGTTCTTGACGGTAGAAGCTGTTGAAAAATCTTTTGCTCTCTTCTGAATCTGAGTAGTATTTAGTGTTTACAGTACTTTTTTTCGTTGAGTGATAACAAATGTTATTGTGAATCGAAAGGATTCGTGATAGTTCTCAAATTGTTTTCGGGTTCTAGTCGGACTTTTAGAATTCAATTGATGTTCTTGATAGGAAAAGTGTTGCAAAATCTTTTGCTCTCTTCTGAATCGAGTTGTGCTTAGTGTTTACAGTACTTCTTTCATTGAGTGATAACAAATGTTATTGTGAATCTAGATGATTCGTGATAGTTCTCGAAATGTCTTCTACTTATAGAATTTCATCGGTGTTCTTGACAGTAAAAGTTGTTGAAAAATCCTCTTCTCTCATTGGGGTCGAGCTTTAGTGTTTACAGCACTTTTTTCGTTGACTGATAACAAATGTTATTGTGAATCTAGATGATTCGTGATAGTTCTCGAAATGTCTTCGACTTATAGAATTTCATCGGTGTTCTTGACAGTAAAAGTTGTTGAAAAATCCTCTTCTCTCATTGGGGTCGAGCTTTAGTGTTTACAGCACTTTTTTCGTTGACTGATAACAAATGTTATTGTGAATCTAGATGATTCATGATAGTTCTAGAACCGTCTCGAGAGTTGTTTGTTTATGAAGTTCGAATTTAATAGTAATTTGGGATTTGATCACCAAATTAAGAACTTGGTTAATGTAGGGTTTTAAAAAAGTTGACCCAGACAGATGGGAGTTTGCTAATGAAGGTTTTCTCAGGGGACAAAGACATCTTCTTAAGAACATCAAAAGAAGAAAAACAGCCACTTCTGCTAGTCCACACCCAGGAACTTCTTCACAGAAATCACCCGATGCTTGTGTTGAAGTGGGAAGATTCGGTGTAGGCACCGAAATCGATTGTCTAAGGCGCGACAAACAGGTCTTGGTGCTGGAATTAGTGAAACTCAGACAACAACAGCAGAACACAAAAGCTTGTCTTCACTTGATGGAACGAAAGCTACAACAAACAGAGATTAGGCAACAGAAAATGATGAGTTTCTTGGCAAGAGCAATGCAGAACCCGAATTTCATACAGCAGCTGGTGCAACAGAAAGATATGATGAGACAACTTGAAGAGGCTATAAGTAAAAAAAGAAGGCGGCCGATCGATCATAAAGCCAAGGATGGAGAAACTTTTGTGAAAATCGAACCTGATGATATTGCCAATTTCGAAGTTTCTGAGTTTGATAAACTTGTTATGGATTTGCAGGGACTTGGTGGTGAACCTGAAACAAAAACCGGTGAAGAATATGTGAATAACGAAAAAGAAACCGAAGCTGGATTCTGGGAAGAAATGCTGAATGAAGAAGAAGTTGAAGTTTTGGGTGAAGTTGAAGATGAAGAAGAAGAGTTTGATGATATAGATGCTTTTATGGAAAGGCTTGGCTACTGAGGGTTAGTCCAAATTAATCTAGTTAATGGACTTGTCTTGAAGTTTATGTTAGTTAATTAGTTTGGTCCTTTTAGTTATGGTTTCGATGTGGTCTCTGTAAGGTGAAGACAATGTGGATCGCTCCTCTATGGCAAAACCCGTGTGGTACCTGTTTGGTTTTCCATGTTGGTTTCTTCTGGAGCTTGATCCTCAACTAAGGTTGTGATTGGTTTGTTAAAATGTTTTATATTTTAGAAATGTTATTATCTTGTTTTAGAAAGATATAAATATCTACTTAGTTTATAAAATGAAATACTGATTTATTTTGTTACTGTTCTTTAATTCAATTATATTCTTTTTAAAAATAAAAGTTTTCGAACACCTTTTTACAAAGGGCAAGGCTAAATTGAGACCCCATTTGGCTATAATGAGACCCGAAAAAAGACACATTTACCCCTGATATAAAACCTTTATTTTCAGCCCATTTTCTCTCTTCTCTCTCTACTCTCTCTCAAACTCACCAAAAATCTCGAAATCAAAACAACAACTTTCATCAAATCCAACATCACAAATAGCTTAAGGTACGAATCCTTTACATATCCATATAATTTTTATGCATTTTAGTTTAGTATTTTTAGTGATTTTTAGAGTTTAGTGTTCTTGATAAAAAATCGGATTTTCATGTATATTTAGTTGTTTTTTTTGAAAAAAAAACTTCAGATTCGTGTTAGTCGATTCAGTAGGATTGTTTTGGTACCATGCATGATGAATTTGGGTTGGGTTTTGGGGATTTGGGTTCGATTTTGGGAATTAGGGTTGAAGATTCTGGAAATCGCGATTTGCGAACTGGACCTTTGCAACCCGTGCAAAATTGCGAACGACCCGTTCGCAATTTTGCACGGGCTGCGAAGGCCCAGTTCGCAATTTGCCAATTTCTGCAAATTTGAAATTTGAGAAATTGAGAACGCCCAGTTCGCAATTTCTCAAATTTCTCAAATTGCTAGAATTTTTTGTATTTTTTTTGTTTTACGAAATAGTTTGTATCCCAAATTTATTAATAATTTATATATTGTATTTCAGCATGCCTCGCGAACATGAGACACCAGTTCGACATTCAGGAGGCTCGAGCGATGATGGAGAGCACTCTGAGCTTGTGTCACGGTCACGGTCGGTTAGGCGTAGGCCTAACGCTTCCACTCCGGCCCCTGTTCTATCCCAGGGGTTTGCTACATTCGACCTGTTATTTCGGAGGGTGAACCCTCACGTACCTGGTCTATATCCAGAGTATGCACAGCACGAGGCTTACCACGTCTTTGCTGGAGAGGTAAGTAATGACGTGTTTTAAAGTACGTTTATATGTTCTTTTGTATTATTTCTAAGTTGTTTATGTCTTATGTAGTCTCGCCGGCACTCGCGGTGCTACTCTATGTACGGTACCCACCGCGCGTGGGGTCTTGCTGGGCAGCACAGGGTAAGGGAGCAGGTTATGATGACTTGTTTCGGCCCACTGGTAGATGAGTTGGAGCGTTGGAATACCAACGTTCATCTTGTAGATGCTTTCCTGGAGAGGTGGCATTCGGAGACGAACACCTTTCACTTTAGCTTCGGTGAGATGACGGTTACGCTAGACGACGTCCACGTCATCACTGGTCTCCCGGTCACAGGTGATGATTTTGTAGTTCAGTCTTTTCCTAGTAATGGACAGCGTGAGGCTTGGTATTCTAGTGCATTAGGCATAGATTTGGATGACCTTAGGTATGAGTTAGGGCATAACAGGGGGGGGGGGGTAATGGTAGATCTGTTCGTTTACAGTTTTTACGCGAGAAGTACATGGTACGTAGATATAAAGATGAGAACATGTCTGATAGTGATGTAAAGTGTGCCACTAGGGGTTATCTGCTGCATATGTTGGGTTGTTGTGTTCTAGTGAACAAGACGGGGAATAGTATATCTTTAGATTACCTCCAGTTTGTAGAGCATTATACCTCCTCCGTTAGATATAACTGGGGACAACACATACTAGCTCAGCTGTACCACCACCTAGGAAAGTCGTCGCTGCACACGACTTCAGGGATTGCGGGTTGTATTGCCTTGTTGGAGACGTGGATATACGATCACTTCTCCACTTTTGTGCCTACGATTAACACGAACTACGACTGCTCTATGCCGACCATGTGCCGATATATACCGACGCCGTTTCGTGCTGATGATGAGACTCGGATTAACATCCGACAGGGTTTGATTTCGTTGACGGCGAACCATGTGAGTTACAATGATTTGTTATATTTGTTTCCATAGTGTTAATTTATTATTACTTGCATTTTTTGAAGATTATTAACTAACATTTTCATATGACACAGGTTTGGTTCAGGCCGTACGAGACGCATCGTGCTCATTTCCCTTCTCAGGATGTGGCTTGGATTGACCACACGCTGAAGGCGTTCGACGTAGTTGAGGTGTACTATCCGCTTCGGGTGGCTCGACAGCTAGGGCACGTTCAGGACATACCACCGGCGCTGCGGACTGTTGTACCCGTACATAGGCGAAAGCGTATGAACACGCGCTTCTTGTGGGATGAGGCCACGTGGATATCATGGGGGTCACACGTTGTTGACCGGAGGATTCGCGGTGACAGGTACATTTTAGGCGGTCCTGGCACGACCACGACGTACGATGTATGGATCAGTGACCACCTATGGTACGTTCTGCTTGATCCTAGTATTCTTGCTCCATCTGCTTTGCATGTTCCAGAGCCCCCTAGTGCGATGACATATCAGGCACGACTGTATCACCTCTCCGATCGTGTTACTGATGTTCATTCTAGAGCGGAGTCGATGAGTGTGGAGGACTTGCGTCGGGAGGTACAGGAGTGTCACCTTTTAGGGGTCCAGTACCGCATGTTGGATTGAGTTTGAGTGCATTTGTATTATATGACTAGCAGGCCGGTTGTTTGATACTACATTATTTTTTTGCTTTGCTTTAGTTGTTGCTTTGGTTTACATGGTTGTATGGAATTGATTTTGGTTCTTTATTTGTCGCTTTTGTTCGGATAAGTTGATACTACCTTATTTTTCTGCTTTAGTTTTGCTTAAGTTGTTCATTTCGCTTATATGATGTGTATCTTAAAAACAACAACACTTAAACAATAACACCTGGAATTCTCCCATAATATAAAATACATAAGGAAATTACACACATAAACCAAAATCATTGCGTGATTAAAAATACATAAGCAACTAAATTAAAGCAAACGGTAGACAAACTAACCCTCAGTCAGCATTGCACACTTAGTTCTACGGAGTCGGATAGTTCATTCCATACCCATCTGAATCACTACTTCCTTCGGGAGTTGAATACGTTTCAACGGCGCTCGCTATTGCGTCTGCTATTTGTTGCTCTTCCGACTGTGTCGCATACGACACCATCTCCGGCGTGATTGTACTTTGCGATCCGATGCCGAATCGCTTTCGGAGGTTGGTTTGGACTTCCCAAGGAAGTGACTCGATTTGTAAAGTCACTGTTTTAAGGTAAGCTAACCTTTCGGACACTTCTTCGCGTGTGCGTGGTCGAGGCATCATACATCCTGGGAAGGAAGCCTCCCTACCGTGGTTGAAGAACATTCTGCACAAGACCGCATCGATGAAGCCAGGAACCTCCTCTTCTATTGCACCTCTCACGATGTCAAATGCGTTTAGGAGGCTTGCATCTTCGTCTACGTTCCAGCCCGAATCACACATTGTTATACATTAAATGTTTAGTTTCTTAGTCTGATGGTAGTATTTATAAACTCGAACTGGGTGGTTCAGCTCAAAATTTGTTAGCGGGAAAGGTTGTCTTTGTTCCCGCTTAAATCTCTTTTTAGCGGGAAACCTTCACTTCATTCCCTCCATATGTTTCCATACAATATTATAATATTCTGATGAACTAATGTTTGTTTAGATTTTTGTATGTAGTCTTGTTATCCTGCAACCAATAAGTTTTGTTATCTATTTTAAAACAAAAAACGTCTTAGGTTAATATTATATCCTGCAACCAATAAATTAATTTGAATCTACTTCTTTTTACTTAGGAGTACCATTTAACTCTGACCACCACAAACACCCACAAAATCAAATCAGAAGAACATTTTTTGCAATTCGTATATTGGATATTATTTGTTGTGCCTAAAATTACGTCTTTATGTACCACTTTTATGGTAAAGATAACGTTATCCAAGTTGACCTATCGATAAACAACACATGTAAGAAAAGGATACCGCAATCCAAACGGACGAATGAGTATGCAACACCTAATATTTAAAAAAGTACAATAACTTTTCAGTGCAATAATAGCAGGGGTCTCATTATAACAAAAATTCCATCACCAGGTTTTCCGCTATAACGAGACACCTAAAAAAGTTGCCGCCAAAAATATCTGCTTTTAATGTAGTTCCCGCCCAAACAACCACGACCCTATAAATAGACGTGAAGCACTATTCGAATAGTAACAATTTAACTAATGGAGTTTACCCCTAATGAAGATTACCATTTGCTCGAGGCAGTGAAACTCGCCCACCGAGAATTGAGAGAAGATAGTAGCGAAGCGTTTTTCGACGATTGAGCATTGTGATATGTTTTTAATAGTTTCCATCTGGTAGTGTCTGTATTGTCTGTTTGTTTTACTTAATGCTATAACTTGTTAAAGTTTTCATTACCTAGTTTTGTAGACATTATTTGGTACCCACTACTTCAAACAACAACTAATAAAAAAGTCACACCTTAATAATAACAACCAGTAATACGAATATAATAACTTCAAACAACAACTGATAAGATAATTGACATCTTCAAACAACAAACAGTAATACGAAAATCACAACTTCAAACAACAACTGATAAGAAAATTGACAACTTCAAACAACAAACAGTAATACGTAACACTGCATAAGTGGAAGGCTTAGTCGTAGTCGTGTCTAAGTTTGTATTCCACATCATCCACTTCACCCCTTGCAATTATTTTGTCCTCTAAAAATGCTACCATATCCCTTGTGATGTAGTCTATCAAGGTTAGGTTCCAAACGGAGGCTGCTTCTCGCTTAATAAGCGATGGCAAGAAACACAAATGCTGTATTGGCTTGCAAAAATTGTATCTGCTTTTGATCTGCTCACGAGTACGTATAACGACACCTCTTGTACCGAAACGACCGTAGTTCATATACATCATACATAGGACACGCTCGAAAAACTGATCGCTTGTATCTTCCCCCAGTATCTCGCGTGCAATCTTCACAGCTCGAAGCATGTGGTAATCTTCGTCCGCCGTAAACTCCATATGTAAACGTTAACGAGTTTTAAATTTTCGTTCGTGCGGTAGGTTGCAAAAGTGTCGTATTATGTTAGATTTTATGTCCCATTTTATAGGAGGCGAGTCAATTTTGGTGGGCGTTCAGTATTTGGATGAGGTCTCATTATAGCTCAATTCATACTATTTCGAATGCAATGTTGTTTTTCGCTATAATGAGACCCTGATTTAAACAACGTGGGTTGTAATAATTATCATCCATATGTGTGTATTTTTGTATATATTATGTGTCACCACATAGTCGCCCATCCAGATTACGTTATTCTTACATGTCCGACAACGGTATCCTACTTTTAAGTAGTTTTTAGTCGGTTCATATATCTTATCTTATACTTCAAATCACAATTAATATTAAAGGTTTAAAAAAAATCAGTTTAGAAAGAAAAATCAGTTTTGGAGTCGAGAAGGTCTAAAAATGTGACCATTTTAGGCTACCTCGATGTCGTTTTTTTAACTTTTTTGAGTTTTTTTTTTCTACAAAATTCAAACCATTAGGGCAACTTGACTAATGTTTGATGTTGGTATAAAGAAAAATCAGTTTTGGAGTCGAGAAGGTCTAAAAATGTGACCATTTTAGGCTACTTCGAGGTCGTTTTTTTAACTTTTTTAAGTTTTTTTTTCCCTACAAAATTCAAACCATTAGGGCAACTTGACTAATGTTTGATGTTGGTATAAAGAAAAATCAGTTTTGGAGTCGAGAAGGTCTAAAAATGTGACCATTTTAGGCTACTTCGATGTCGTTTTTTTTTAACTTTTTTGAGTTTTTTTTTTGTTTTTTTTCTACAAAATTCAAACCATTATGGCAACTTGACTAATGTTTGATGTTGGTATAAAGAAAAATCAGTTTTGGAGTCGAGAAGGTCACAAAAAGTTGAAAAAAAAAATTTCCAGAGGGTATTGCGAACACAGGTTCTTGTAAAACGCCGGATTCGCGAATGCAGACCCATGAAATTGGACAAAATTGCGAACACCCATTTCGCGATTGTGCCAAATCGTAGTGGTGGGAGTTCGCAATTTGGGCAAAATCACGCGTTCAAAGTTCGCAAATCCGCCACTGGGCCGGATTTTTTAATTTTTTCACAAATGTTTGGAAAAAATTGTAATTTTTAGGGGGAACTAGCAATTTATTTGCGGTGTGCAACTTGTTTTTACAACAATTATAAGTAATGGAATTTTAAAAATAAATAAAACGTGGGAGTATCGATTACAAACCGAATTGAAAGTTCTAAAAATATTCGTAGACACAACGGAGTTCGGTTAAACACGTAATGCATAATCAAATTATTAGTCTTCATTCAAATCGAAGATACGTGGTGGCTCTTCGTGTGCGGTCGATGGTTGCGCGGGCTTGATTTGGTTATGTTTGTTCAATCTCTTGTCGAGCGGTATTGCCCAACCGGTCACTTCATGATCCGTACGAAACGGAAACCAAGTAGGATATATTTCCGGAAGTGGTCCATCCAACACAACCTACACAAATAAAAGGTAGATAAATATTTGGTCACGAAAATAATATATAACATTGAAACACACTTTAGTAAACTTACTTTGACGAAATGGTTACCATGAACGAAACCTATATCAATTTCGAGGTTAGGACATGATCGAGGAGGCACACCACGTAGAGGTAGATAAATGTACGATTGGTGGAGTGAAATGTGGTATACGATACATTGGTGTCTAGTGGCTATCACTAACCCTAAATCGGGTAACGTCATCCAATGCCTAGTATCGACACCATACAATTCGAAAACGTTCAACCTTCTCACAAGGTTATCTACACCTTGTGATCCATCAAACACTCTCTCCCATAGCTCACGTTCGTTTTGCAATTCGCCGATCAAATCCCGTCTAACTTGGTCCCATGAATCAGATTTACCGTATACTGTCAAAGCAACGGCTCAGAATCCACAATTACCGTCGGGAGAGACGTCTTCGACGCTAGAAATGTAGTCATGCAAATAGCTAGGAAACCAACTCTCGTACCCGCTAAAATCTTTGCCCTTTGATGATTTTTTCGGTCGAGGCACTTTATCTTTCTTCGGTTGAGCCTTGGTTTTCGCTTTTTCTTTCGTCTTGTTTTTTGGCGGTAGAAATGTAGCCGTGCTACCTATCGTGCCGGGAGTGCTAGCGCCTAGACTTCCATCGTATTCCCACTCGCTAGGGTCCCGTTGAGTTGATTTGTCACGGCCGGCTTTTTTCCTACCCTTAGTAACAACCGGCTCCTTAGGTTCCAAAACATGACTTCTAGCGGGATCTAGGATTTGCATCATCCTATTTATAATGTGGTCTTGGATGTATTGCCCGTAACCGCGGATGGTACTACCTATTAAGGAGATTTTTCTAGTGAGCTCGTCTTCGGTATCAAACTCCTCATTAGGTTTGATCCTTAACGTACTCCAATAGACATCACACTCATCTTTTCTAACCGCCCTTCCTTCTTTATAAATCAAAGTTAATTCGCATGCACATGGTAAATTATGAGTTGTCCTAATAACACACCCACACACTCCGGGTGTGAACCATATTTTCAAGGACGTTGCGAGATTTGTCTCTATTAATTCTATGGCTTGAGATGAAAGCTCACCTTTGACATCCTTGTAGATGGTTTTGTTAGCCTCCCTAGTTGAGTTTCTTGGACGATACCTACTACGCTCGAATGACTCGAAAATGTTAGAGTGTTGAGCGGATAGGTGCGCATGAACATGTTTCCAAAATTGTTCGAACGTGCATAGACTACTACCAATTGCCCGCTTGAGGCTAGAGTGAGCACTCTCCGCCCTACAACATGAGATAAAATACATTAGATTTCTAACACTTTATATTTAAAAAATGGGTGGAGATGGAAATATAACTCACCGGTTGCTAGTTTGGTTGCCAAAATGTTTAAATTTGTTCGTGTGAATGTTGAGGAATTTGTGTCCATATTCGTCAATCCATTGCTTCATAACGTAGTCGATAGCCAATGGACAAAATGCGAACGTGTGGTGCATATCGGCAAGGTTTTTGTTATAGTCTTCGAGCGTGGCCGAATAGGCTACCCTTTGGTAATATTCCCCGAACTCATCGGCCATTTCCACATTCGATAAAACTTTTCTAGCGTAAGAGGTGACGTTCTTACCAATATGCCAAGTGCATAACATATGAGTTGCGTCCGGAAATATATCGTCGATAACATTCATTAAAGCCAACTCCCTATCGGTGACAATGATGTTAGGTAATGGGCACTTGTTGTTCGTCAACACCATCTTTAGAACACTCAACCCCCAAGTGTAGTTCTCTTGTTTCTCGGAACTCAAAAAAACAAAAGCAACACAAAATGTCTTCTTCGTCGAAGTTTGGCCCACTATTTCAAGTAAAGGCATCTTATACCTTGTAGTCTTGTACGTGCTATCCATTATAAGAACTTGAGGAAACGTGCGCATGAAATCGATGCTTTTAGGGTGTGCAAAAAACAACTCGAGGATCTCGTCCGTTGCTTCACAACTTCGCTCCCAAACATAGTACTCGTGTTCTTTTAACTTAGCAAACAAGTATTGCATTTGGGTCTTGCCCGCTTTATCAACCAAATCATGTTTTTGCCGCATGTTGTATATCGTGCGCATGCTTGATACATTTTGCGGGTCTTTAATCTTCAACCCGCGATATATCTCTCTCGGTCGAGAACCGACTTCCGTTTGACTACGAACGAACAATTGTTTTTCGACTTTTAGTCTAGCGGCCCGAGAGTGACCATCCAAGTGCAAAAATGGATCGTGGTTGTGTTTCCTGTTTAGCACAACTACTTTCCAATAACCCGGTAGCTCTGAGACCGGACTCCCTCTTAAGTAGAACGGACACCCGCATTTTTTCGATGAACATTCTCGGCGCTTCTTAACATACCCCGGTTTGGGGTTAGGTTTGTAAACCCTGTGCCTCTCGCACCTAAAATATATCCTAGGAGTTTTCATTCTTTTTGTACCGTCGTCGTTTTTACTCCGGACCAAAATGAATCCTAGCTTTATGCTTTCGGACTCGACCCAATCAACCAAATCGGCTTTGGTGTAATAAGTGTCCGTACTAAACACTTTCGTGTAATCGGCCATCGAACATGACGGTGGACCGGGTTCCTACATAGTTCATTCATGCAATTATATGAGAACATATTTATACCTACATGATCATATAAATTCCAAAACAGGTCATTTTTGCGAATTTCAAATTCGAAAATTTAGCAAAATTGCGAATTACAAACTCGAAAATGCAGAGGAATTGCGAACAGCCCGTTCGTGGGTTTGGCTTTTTCGCGGACGGGCCGTTCGTGGATCAGGCTTTTTTGCGAACGGCCCGTTCGTCCATCTCGGGATTGCGCGAACGGGCAGTTCGCAATTTAGGACGAACTGCGAATCCCCAGTTCGCAGTTCATCAAAAATATAGCGGTACCACCGCTATATTCGCACTAACTCGAAAAATTTCGGAAAATACCTCATTTTGGGTATCTAAATGGTCCGTCAACGACTCTTCTTCCTCTGATGCGAAATCATCAAGGTTGCAGCTGAATCCTTCACTCCAATCCCTCAAATCCATGATTTTTTAAAGATTTTAGGTAGTTTTAGAGAGAGAAAGCTCTAGAGAGTAGTTGGAGAAAAGTTGGTTTTTTGTTCAAAACTTTGACTTATAAATGAAGGGGAAAATGAACATTTCACATTGAAGAAAAAAAATTCTGAAATTGGGGTCTCATTATAGCCAAATGGGATCCCATTATAGCCATGCCTTTTTACAAACCAAACATAACCTTGGAAACAAGATTTGAGAATTTAGATCAACACCAAATCTTTGCAATTGTAGTATTAACTGATAGGATTGCACATGATTTGTATGAGAAATGTTGTTTGTTCATGTGTCATAAATACTCCCTCTGTCTCATAATATGTGTCTTTCTAGAAGAGATTTTTTGTCTCATAATATATGTCGTTCTCGTTTTCCAATGCAGCATTATTACATGTATTCCACTTTCAACCAATCAAATAGTTAACTTTATGCCTAAGTTATTAACCCCACCAATCAAATTTATTTTCTTTTATTCTTTCAAAGTCATTATTACTTTTCTTAATATTTGTGAAGAAACCTTAAACGACTAATATTATGAGACGGAGGGAGTAGTCGAAAATATCAGATAGAAGACTATTTTTGTATCGGACTTTTTGGATCTTGTGTAAAACTACTTTAAACATGTTTTTAAATCTGTTAACCTAGTGTTTTAAAAATACTCTTAAGTCGTTAAAAAGTACAGTATACCGTTCTAAGCTTTTTGCTTTAATTTTTTTTCTTTTAAATATTGCTATACAGATAAACATGTGGCTTTTTATTTTTAAAAATTCGAAACGATTTGTAATTTATATTTTTAAAAAAATATATAAGTTAGACAATTGACCGAATGAATATCGAACAGGTTCTGAAAAGTTTAGAAAATTAATTTTTTATATAACTATTTTCGGTGGAATAGTAATGGCTTGGATTTGGACGGAAATTGATTTATTGGTTCGAGTTTGTTTTTGTTTTTATTTGAATTTAAATTCAAATTCAATTCAGTTCTGGTTTGGTTTAGTTGTAGATTTAATATTTTTGATCTAAACATGAACTGATCCGTCCGACCTAGTCCGTAAATATTATTTTTATTATTCAAATTGTTTGGTCGGATCTGGTCTGATTTGGCTGAACCTAATTTTAAATTTGATTTTAATTTTTATAACAAAAATTAAAATGTAATTTTTTAAAAACCAAAACGAACATAACATAATAAATAATTAAATTTTACTAATAAATAAATAATTTTTTTTACAAAATCAACCATCCAAAACATGTCTTAAATAAAACAGCATTTAACATTAAAACAAACCTACCACATTTGAGAATACTTTTCTAGTTCCCTTTAACATTATCCATCATCAAAACCATTTATCACAATGTTTTGTCTTAATATTCATCGTAAAAATACCGGTTTTGTAAATGTTAATATCAAATGTTTAATCATCAAGCAACTAGTAATAAATTTATATTTAAAAATAATAATTACTATTTTTTTTATATATTATTAAAAATGAAAGTTAATTGCAAAATCTAATTATTAAATATATTTAGTAAAAAAATCTAATATATATATATATATATATATATATATATATATATATATATATATATATATATATATTTCGAATCATTATAAAGGGCCGTATTTTAGTATTGTTATTACCTTCCTCTACTGTCAAATAGTAGTTTGTAAGTTTTTTCTTCATATAACGTCAAATGATAGCTTGTAAGTTATTTGTTCATTTATTTTCAAATTAGGCAAACAAGAGGTTTCTCGTAAGATTCTTTAAACCACAAAAAAAGCGGGGCACCATTATCACTTTAGTAAAAGAGAATGACTGTGTATGCCCATACAAATCTCTTTTGCATGTTTAAGAGGAAAATGTTACAAGTCGTTCAACGTTTGTACAGACATCAAGTTTTTGCTTCGTTAATGATTTTGTAAACATATTTAATCCATTTTCATTAGTATAGATCTTCTCAATACTTAGTTGCTTTGAATCCAAAGCTTACGAATCAAATGTTATCAGATACTCGATATGTTTTGATCTCGAATGCAAGCTTGGATTTTTGTTGAGATGAATAACGTTTCCATTATCATATTTAAAAATATACATTTTTTATTAAGGTCCAACTATATAAGAAATTTTCTCAACCATATAAGTTATTTACTAGCTTCGGTAATAATAGTATATTCAGACTCAGTAGTTGATAATGAGCCACAATGTTGTAGTTTTGATTGTCACAAAATTGCATCCCCTGCAAACATCATCAATATCTCGAAGTAGATTTTCTGCTATCAATATCATCAGCCTTATTAGAATATGTGTAACCTTACAAAATGGGTTTACCATGCCCAAAACATAAACCTAATTGAAAAATTCCTCGAAAATACTTGAATATCCATTTTAAAGCTTCCTAATGCTTATTTTCAAGAGTAGATAGAAATTGACTAAATATTTCGGAAATATAAAAAATATTACGTCTTGTACAAATCATGCCACACATCAAACTACTCACGACTGAAGATTAGTGTATATTACTCACTTATCCATGTCATTCTCGTTTGTATGTAATTGTTTAAAGAAGAGTTTAAAATGTCATACTAGTAGAGAAATAACAAATTTTCTTTACTTATGCTAAATCTTTATATAACTTTCTCAATATATCTTTCATGGGAGGGCCATAATTTATTGTTCTTTTGATCTTGAGTGATATTTATTCCAATGATTTGTTTTGGGGGACCCGAATGCTATATTGCAAACGACTTGCTTAATTATCTTTTCAAATTATTTATTTTCTTAATAACATAAAAAACAATCAACATATCATCCACGTGAAGTATAAAAATGATAAAGTAATTTAAAAAAATATCTTGATGAACATACAATGATTTTTATGCTTTTTGGATTCCAAAGTTTATAACCACGTTCATCATATACATAGCCAAGAAAGATACATTCTTTGGTTTTTTCATCAAGTTTGAATCTTATATCTCGAGGAATATGTACAAAAGCTTTGGAACCAAACACTTTCAAGTGCTTGTAGGTTATTCGTTTCCGGTTTATATTTTTCAGGATTTAAAAATGTGTAAATATACATGTTCATCCGTGATATTTTTTAGAGTGTCAATCAAATTTAATTTTGTTTTACCTTCAAAACCCAACCATTTGTAGTATCTTGGTAACTTGCCTTCAATTACATCTTCTTGAAAAATAGTTGTGTGTTCTATGATGAATGATTACATTTTAACGATACTTGAGATACAATATATTACTATTGCTAATGATATTTAAAAAAATATATTAATTAGTAATAAAGCAACACAACCAACTATTTTATCAGGTTTATTTTTATGATAAAAGTTTAATGAATTCATGAGCTTCTCCTGAATTGCTTTAGCTCAATCATAGTTTTTTATTTTGTCCAAGTCTTCAATGTAATAGACCACTTTAGAAGCTAATACACCTCTGGATGTAAATAAAAACAATATTGAGCAAGCTAACATTATGAACAGTATTACAACATCTTTTACTGCATGATTTCTAGGTGTTTATGCTATTTTGGTTATATTATCCTATAAACATGCGAAACCATTAAATAATATAAATATATGATAGACCATATAATGTGAAACCATGAAACTATCAATGATGGCATGCCATATCATGCGAGATCGGACAAACTATAAATGGTGAGAGAGTATATCATGCAAAACCAGAGTAATATATATCATGAACATCCATGCCAAACGAGGGAAACATATATACCATGAGAAACCAAACGAACTATGAATGATGAAATACCTTATCATGCAAAATCGAGACAAATATGAATAATGAGAGACCATGCCATGTAAAACAGGCTTTGAACAGTACATTATCCCTCGACTATCACGTTTGATGGCAAATAGTCCCTTGACTTTCAAATGTCCGTTAGCAGTCCCTGGACTATCCCGTTTGGATAAAGTTAGTCCACCAGATCCTCTGATCCATGAGAGGCTGCCACATGTCACCATAGTCCCTAGATTTTTGTATCACCACTAGTCCCTTGAGTTTAGTTTTCTGTAATTTTCTACATTTTGGGTTTGACCTAAACTCAAGGGACTAGTGGTGATACAAAAATCTGGGGACTATGGTGACAGGTGGCAGCCTCTCATGGATTAGAGGATTTGGTGGACTAACTTTATCCAAACGCGATAGTCCAGGGACTGTCAACGGACATTTGAAAGTCAAGGGACTATCTGCCACCAAACACGATAGTCGAGGGACGATTTACTGTTCAGTGCCATGTAAAACAAGACAACTATATCACGAGAACCATGTTAATTATGGATGATGAGATACTAGATCATACGAAAGTTGGACAATATATATATAATGAGAAACCAAGTTAACTATGAATGATGAGAGACCTTATCATACGAAACCAGAACAACTATGAATGATGAGAGACCATATCATGTGAAACCAATGAAAATATATCACAAGAAACCAAGCCAACTATGTGTTATTTTGACATAATAATTCAGCCTTATTCAACATCTTATTATTGGATAGAAGAGATGCTAGATGAAAAGACAGTGAAGATGAGGCAAGTGCTAAACACATCAAAGAGAACTAGAGTGAATTGAAAAGATAGTGTAATTTTAGTGGGTCATAAATTACACATTAAGGACTGTAATATTTTTCCCTTTTAAGTGTTACAGTCTCTACAAAACCTAGTGTTAGGGTTTTTTGTGTATTCACCAAAAAAAACGGCAGAGTCATTATGTTCTTCTAATAAAATTGATATGTAGCAGATCCGGAGACGTAGGCATAATTTGCTGAACTCCGTTAACAATTGTGTGTGTTGATTTCACTTTTGTTTTTGTGCTTTCCCTTGTTTATTTTGATCTGATTTGACAGGAAATTAGCATATTTCCCCTACAACTGGTATCAGCGCCAGGTTGGTAGCGATCCAAAGGAAATCAGATTTGAGTGGGAGCAATAGCTACAGACGAAGGAAATGTGAGACTCGAAAAATTCGATGGTGTAGATTTTGGGTTCTGGAAGATGCATATTGAAGATTACCTGTACCAGAAAAATCTTTATCAACCCCTCTCAAGAAAGAAACCAGAGGGTATGAAAGATGAAGAATAGACCCTTCTTGATAGACAAGCTCTTGGAGTCATCCAATTGACGCTATCCCGCAATGTTTCTTTTAACATCATAAATGAAACAACCAGGGCGGGTTTTATGAAGGCTCTCTCCAGTATGTATGAGAAGCCAGCAGCATCTAACAAAGTTCACTTGATGAAGTGTTTATTCAATTTGCGAATGATGGAAGGCGCTTTGATAGCTCAATACCTCAATGAACTCAATACATTCACAACCTAGTTCAATTCAGTTGAAATTGATTTTGATGAAGAAATACGAGCATTGATACTGTTGTCTTCACTACCAGATAGTTAGAATGCTACCGTCACTGCGGTGAGTAGCTCGTCAGGAAGCAATAAGTTTAAATTTGATGATGTTCGTGACCTAGTTCTCAGTAAAGAGATTCGAAGGAGATAATCAGGTGAGTCATCAATATCCTCAGTCTTACATACAGAATTGAGAGGAAGAAATTCAACCAGAGTATATGGACGCGGTAAATCGAACTACCAAAGAAAATTAAGAGACTCGAGGTCCAAGTCTAAAAATCCTAAAAATTCCCAAGGGTTGAGAAACAACGAGTGTTGGAATTGTGAGAAGACCGGGAACTATAAATTTCAGTACAAGAGAAAATCAAAGGACCAGGAGAAGAAGACAGAGGCAAATATTACTTCAGAAGGAGACGATGCGTTAATATGCTCCTTAGAAAGCATGGAAGAGTTTTGGATATTAGACTCTGGAGCATCGTTTCACGCGACTTCGAAGAAAGAATGTTTCGAGAGGTATGTCCATGGTAACCTTAGAAAAGTATATCTTGGTGATGATCAACCTTGTGATATTATTGGTAAAGGTACTGTGAAGATTAAGTTCAATGGGTCTGTATGGGAACTGAAAGATGTCAGACATATCCTTAGTCTGAGAAAGAACTTAATCTCAGTAGGGCAGTTGGCTAGCGAAGGCTATAATACGATCTTCCATGGTGATAATTGGAAAATTTCAAAGGGAGCAATGACGGTTGCTCGCGGAAAGAAGAGTGGTACTCTTTACAAGACAGCAGAGACGAGCTGTTCAATTGCAATATCAACAGGAAACGAAAATCCAAATGTTTGGCACCAGAGGCTTGGCCATATGAGTGTGAAGGGTATGCAAATTATATACTCGAATGGGAAGTTTCCAGGTCTAAAGTCAGTCGATATAAACATGTATGAAGATTTCATACTTGGAAAACAGAAAAGGGTCAGTTTTCAGATGAGTGGTAGAACCCAAAAGAAAGAAAGGTTGGAGCTTGTTCACTTTGACGTTTAGGGGACAACAAATGTTTCATCTATATAAGGGAAACACTATTTCGTGACCTTTATCGATGATCATTCTCGAAAGGTATGGGTTTATTTTTTGAAGTATAAATCTGAAGTGTTTGATGTTTTTAGGAGATGGAAATCTATGGTTGAGAATAAGACAGGTTTGAAGATTAAAAAGATGAGAAATAATAATGGTGGTGAATATGAGGACACCAAATTCAAGAACTTTTGCTATGAGCATGGTATCAGGATGGAGAGAACCGTTCCAGGTACGCCTTAACACAATGCTATTGCCGAACGTAAGACAGAACGTTGACAGAAAGATCCAGAAGCATTCGAATATAGTCTGGTTAAGAAGTTCTGGGCAGAAGCAATCAACACATCGGCTTACCTGGTTAACCGAGGGTCGTCGGTTCCCTTAGAACATCGAATACCCGAGGAGGTATGGAGTGGTAAGGGTATACAATTATCACATCTAAGAGTTTGTGGTTGTACATCATATGTTCATATAAGTGATCAAGGCAGGAACAAGCTTGATCCGAAATCGAAAAAATGTTTCTTAATCGGCTATGGCAAAGATGATTTCGGTTATCATGTTTGGGATGAGGAGAACATGAAGATGATACAAAGCAGAGATGTGATCTTCAATGAAACAGTGATGTACAAGGACAGACATAAAACTGAAGCAAATGACTCAAAGCCGTATAAATCAGTATTTGTAGATATCAAGGGAGTCCCAGATAGTTAAGAAATACAGCCGATCAGATTAACCCTTCAACAAGGAGAGTCCATTATACAGACCGATCGACAGAAATCCGATACCCTACAGCCGACCGAGGCAGTTCCTGTTTTGCGAAGATCTTCCCGACCATATATACCTAACAGAAGATACTTGAACTATCTGTTACTTACCGATGGAGGGGAACCTGAATGCTATGACGAAGCTTGCCAGACCAGTGATGCTAGTAAGTGGGAGTTTGCCATGAAAAATAAGATGAAGTCTTTAATCTCAAATGATACATGGGACCTAACTGAGTTACCAATAGGTAAGAAGGCACTTCATAACAAATGGGTGTATCGAGTGAAAGATGAGCATGATAGCTCTAAGAGATACAAAGCCCGACTAGTTGTCAAAGGGTTCCAACAAAAGGAAGGAATTGATTACACCGATATTTTTGCTCCAGTTGTGAAGCTCAATACTATTAGATCAGTGTTGAGTATTGTTGCCATTGAAGACCTTTATCTTGAACAGTTAGATGTGAAGACTGCATTTCTTCACGGGGATTTGGATGAGGAGATATACATGTATCAACCAGAAGGTTTCTTAAAAGAAGGGAAAGAAAACATGGTATGCAGACTTAAGAAAAGTTTGTATGGTTTAAAACAAGCTCCAAGACAGTGGTACAAAATTTTTTACGGTTTTATGCACAAAGAGAGTTTTCAGAAGTGTAATGCGGACCACTGTTGCTATTTTAAAAGATGTAAGTCCACTTATATCATTTTGCTACTCTACGTTGATGATATGCTAGTAGAGGGTTCAGATATGAATGATATTAGAAGATTGAAGCTACAATTGTGAAAAGAATTTGACATGAAAGACTTGGGTCCGGCGAAGAAGATTCTTGGAATTCAAATCATAAGAGATAAGCATATAAAAGTTTTGCAGTTATCTCAGTCCGAGTACATCAATCACGTTTTGAAGAGATTTAACATGTGTGATGCAAAGCCAGTTAGTACACCATTGGCAGGTCACTTTCGTTTATCCAAGGATCAATCCCTTAAGACGGATGAAGAAAAAGACTTCATGTCTAAGGTTCGTTACACCTCAAATATTGGAAGTTTGATGTATGCAATGGTCTCTACGAGACCAGACATTAGTCATGCAGTGGGAGTTGTGAGTAGGTTTATGTCAAACCCAGGGAAAATTCATTGGGAAGTTGTCAAATGGATTTTGAGGTACCTACTAGGTACCACAGAAAAGTGTTTGTACTTTGGTAAGGGTGAGTTAAAGGTACAAGGCTACGTAGATGCAGATTTTGGAGGTAAAGCTGATCACCGGAAAAGCATTAGCGACTATATATTTACTGTTGGAACTACAGTTGTTAGTTGGATGTCAAAGTTACAGAAAATTATCACTTTATCAACTACAGAGGCTGAGTATGTAGCAGTGGCCGAAGCCAGTAAAGAGATGATATGGATTCAAGATTTTTTAACCGAGTTAGGATTCAAACATAAGAACAACGTTCTGCATAGTGATAGTCAAAGTGCAATTCAATTGGCAAAGAATTCAACATTTCATTCAAGAACCAAGCACATCAGTCATCACTATCATTTCATTAGATCTTTATTTGAAGATGAGGTGCTAATACTAGAAAAGATCCAAGGAAGCAAGAATCCAGCTGATATGTTGACAAAGACAATAGCCATTGAAAAACTGAAGTTGTGTTCAGCTTCAGTTGGTCTGCAAAAGTAATAAGACCAGAAAGATATGCTGCATAGATCAAGGTGTGAAGAAAGGTTGAAACCAGTCTTCAAGTGGGAGATTTTTATTTTGACATAATAATCCAGCCTTATTCAACATGTTATTATTGGATAGAAGAGATGCTAGATGAAAATATAGTGAAGATGAGACAAGTGCTAAACACATTAAAGAGAACTAGAGTGAATTGAAAAGACAGTGTAATTTTAGTGGGTAATAAATTACACATTAAGAACTGTAATATGTTTCCCTTTTAAGTGTTACAATCTCTACAAAATCTAGTGTTAGGGTTTTTGTGTATTCACCAAAAAACGGCAGAGTCACTGTGTTCTTCTAATAAAATTGATATGCAGCAGATCCGGAGACGTAGGCATAATTTGCTGAACTCCGTTAACAATTGTGTGTTTGATTTCACTTTTGTTTTTGTGCTTTCCTTTTTTTCTTTCGATATGATTTGACAGAAAATTAGCATATTTCCCCTACACTATGAATAATGAGAGACTAGATCATGTGAAACCAGGCTAACTATAGATACGAAACCAATAATATATATTATTATCAGAAACGAAGCCAACCATGGATAATGAAACACTGTATCATACAAAACTAGGGAAATTATGTAAAAATATATTACAAAACTATTAATATATACCTTTATCATTTTATTTGTGATTGATTTTGATCAATTTTTTCATACTTTTCTTGATGTGTCATTATAAAAGTATGTCTTGACAAAAATGGTTTTTTTTTCTTATATTTTTAACTATATTTGTTCAAAATTTGTGGTGTTTAATAACATATGTTCCTTTCCATGTTTTAAACCAAAGATAACATTGACATCGTTGGTTGTAAGGGGTACACACTCTTGACCTAATTTGAAAACTTATTTTTCATCATCATAATTTTTTATTATTTCTATAATGAAATCCTATTTTTTTTTATTGAAATACGTGTTTTCTATTCTAAGTGTATATTTTCCTTTTAAAAGGGAATAAAAGGGTGTATTTTACTTCTTCCAGGTGTTTAGGTTTTATTTTTGATTCTTTCATCTGTTTTACCAAGGCAAACAAGCTTGAACTGAAGAAACAGGCTTTTGAAGACATTTTTCCTGTAAAAATTACGAGATTGGACTTAAAAAATAGACGATATACCATATATAATGATGTAAAGTCATTCAAATAGTGATAGATGCGAAATATTTTATAAAATGAGAAACTAGACCAACTATGAATGATAAAAGACCACATCATGCGAAACCAGATCAACTATGAATGATGAGAGACCATATTATGCGAAATTAGGAAAACTATGTGAAACCAACAACATATATATCACGAGACCAATTATGTATGATGAGAAACTATATAATACGAAACCAGGACAACTATGAATGATGAGAGACCATATCATGAGAAACCAAGACAATTATGTGAAATTATCAACACACATATATATATATATATATATATATATATATATATATAATGAGAAACCATGCCAACTATGAATGTTGAGAGACTATATTATGCGAAACAAAACTAATTATAAACGACGAAAGACCATATCATGCTGAACCATGTAAATGATGTGAAACCTAAATAACAACATACAAAGTAGAAGAGAGACGCAGTTCTGATAGATGCAAGACTGTATAAATTTAATTCGAAGTTTATAATTTATATGAAGCCAAAAAATATATATTTGGACTCTGTTTTTTAGTAGTTATTTTGTAACTAATGAAAATTGATCAATAAGACACGTGGGTTCATGCGGGGCCTAGGAAACCACTGTTTCCTCTATATAATATATATAGTAATAAGAAATCATAAACAAAGTTCAATCTAGTCAAAAACATCAAACTCATTAACCTATAGGTTTGAAGATCGATACTTTCATTTAATGAAAACTCAAACTTGTATTCTGAATATATATATATATATATAAGATTAGGCTATAATAAGACTCTAACTCAAAAAAATATCTCAATAACTTGAAATGACTAAAATACCCATAACATATAAAACCCTAAATATATGTATAAATCTTTAACACGCTTCTTTAAATTTAAAAGAACAATCCATAACTTTTCTATTTTGTAAATTTATCTAAAAAAAATAAAAACCTCTACAAACAACCAAGAAGATAGGCGAGTAAATAGAAGAAACAGAGTCAATAAACCATTTTTACTGACCGAAATAAGTCTCATTTTAGTGTCAGGAAACTATTACTGCAAATTTATAAACGGGACAAGTTTTTTTTATATAATAGCCATTGTTTGATGCATTCGATGTGACAGTTGTGGCCACAACTTAAATTTCTATCTCATCTTCAACTTCATATTTATTCTAAGATGATATAAAACCGAACATGGAAGTTTAACTGAAAATATATACTTAAAAAAATCGGACATCCTTAAAAACTAACAAGATAAAATCTTCTAGCTCTTCTCTTTAAAACATGAAAAACTATAAAACGACTAACATAAAGTTTTCAATTAAATAATAATCATATTTTGAGATGGCTTACAAACAAATAGTTCAAATTGCGTAGGCATCGCTCGAAGAGCAGCCAAGTTCGTGCACCCAAGTTGCGCGAATATGGGTTGTTCTTCGCGCGATGTCTGCGCGATTCGCCAAGAACTACCTTCATCCTTTAAAATTCTCAAATCTATGTATGTTACTCCAAATCAAGCAAATCGACTATCTAATTGAAGATCTAGACCTAATCTAACATATATAACTAACTAGAATTCAAAATGACAATTGCAAATACATAAAAAATGTTTTTTCAAACATAATATTCAACTCTAAATACCACTAAAAATGCACATCTAAACTAAAAAAACCACACCAATAAGTAAATAATACATACTTTAACAGAGTTATAAAGTTAGATTTAGAAAATCTGAAGTTTTTAGATTTGTTAGTTAGAGAAAGTTAGGGGTTTTGATAGAGTTTTGACTGTTTTTAGTAGAAAATAGGTTGTATATTTGTGATAGATTTGTAATTAATGGAGGGCTCGTCTTATTAAAACTGGGTCTCACTATAGTCGGGTCTTATTCTAACAAAATGGGGTCTCATTTTAGCCTAATATATATATATAATATAATATAATATAAATAGACATTCATTTTTTTTTTCATTTTTAAACAGTAATAAAAACCTTAGTCTTGGTATTTTTAATTCTCAAAATTTAAGTTTTGCTCTATGTTTTATGTTATTGTTCACTAGTTTCAAAGATTAACATTGGTTGATTTATGTTTTTTTCCTTAAGATAAAGAGTTGTTTAGTTCAATTTCAGAGAAAATAGACCTACATAAATCATAATGTTCTTTTTATTTTACACTGCTAAGTTGGAATTTTATTGTTAATTGGGTTTTTTTTATTTGTCATTATAGGGGCGTATATATTTTAAATAACTCATAAATATAAAAGAATGAATGTCTCTAGTTTAATTACTGAAGTTAACCAAAGAGAAACATAAGATGAAGTTGTTATTCCAGAAGGACATGTTCTAGTGGTTAATAATCAACAACCTCAAGTCAAACATCAAACTTCGAATTAGGAACGTTTGGAGGCTGATCCAACGAAAAAGACAGGTTTGAATTTGGCTTTGCTTTTACCAATAACAACAACAAATGTTGAGCGAGTTTTATAAAGTTTAAATTATATGAATAATGAGTTGAGAAATAAAATGAGCGATTTGTGGCTTAATGATTGTTTGGTGAAATTTGTGGGAAAAGAAGTATTTACCACGATTAGTTATACAACTATTCTTCAACATTTTGAAACTATCAGTAAAAGGAAAGTACAAGTAAAATTAACCTAGATTTATGTTTTTATTTTAGTTTTTTTAATCATATTTTAGTTATTGTGTAACTTATATTATGTCATGACAATGAACAATGCAATATTTGAGATTTTAATATAAACCATATTTGTTTTAACCATTTTGTATGTTATTTTAATTTATTTTGATACATATATATTTCGATTTAATAATAACGAGGAGTCAAGGACACCATAATATTTTGGTTCTGGCTACACCACGAGCGTCTCGTGTCTCGCTTTAATGAGACATGAGTAATTAATATATGTTGAAAGATGAGAGACAAAAATAATTATCTTTTGCAAAATGAATAACTAACAAATATCACTCAAAATATATAGAAATAACGAAGATGATGACTATAATAGCTGAAAAAATCAAAATAAGTTTACTTTGAGACCCTAATATTATTGAAATAAACAAAAAATCAAACTATATTGAAGAATAAGATGATCTATTTTAAGGTAGATGTTGATCAAAAGTAATCAAAAATCTTTTTCAACTCAAATTTGTAACTTTAACAGATTTGAATTTGTTGAATTTGGTGTTGGAAACAAAATATTTATAAAGCATTCTTCGATTGTAGAAGCTCATGAAAAGAAATAATTTGTTTTTTAGTGTTCATGTGATGAGTTTTAATGTTAACAAACCTTTAGTTTATCAGTGACCCATTTACATGTAACATAATTATAAAATACTATAATATAAATGTATTTAAATATTGTAAAGAGAATTAAGTAATGGGCTGAGTTACATCAGCTCAAGTGAGAATTAATCTTGTTCAAATGATTTCTTCCAGTTGCTGTTGTTAGTTCTTCTTATTTCAGGTTGATGAAACTAGTAAGCAGTTGGGGTTGATCTTGTTCAGAGAAGCTGCAGGTGTTAGTCTTCGATTGAGCTAATGAAGATGAAGTGGAGCATGATTAGATGAAGTGAATGCTGGTCAATCTGGAGTTATGCCTTTTGAAGCTTGGTCCCTAGTTTCTGTTTGCGGTCGAAGATTGGTCAAGATGAAGCAGAGACATTTGAAGCTATGGTTATGGTCGAGATGGTGATATTGAGATGGAGATGAAGCGAATGAGGTTATGGAGATATCAAAAGTTATTTGAGGCCTCTGTTTTGGGTTCTAAAATTTGAAAATTTCACTGAGAGGGAATTGTCTTATAGGCGCCATCATTTTTCTAGCCTTTGGGCCCTTTAGATGGTACATGCTCCCAAATGAATCTTTAAATTTGTCAAACGCTCATTTTGGTAATAAAATTTTTGCTTAAAAAAAATATTATAAAAAGAAAGAATCTATTCACAATTAAAATATATTATAATATAAAAGGGTTTATACTAATATTGTACAAAAACTTATATAATTTATCAATAAGTCCAGCTTCAAATAGGTTTTACCAATTACTAATATATGATTTTATTTATCTACTAGTCCAAATTTAAATTTTAAATACCATTTTACTTTAATAAATTTGATAATATGACAAAAAAAAAATTTGAGAGGAAAGAACTGATCGGATCTATTTGTAAAATGGATTGGTCGGAGTAACGATTGGTTGGGTAAATAGAAATAAATTTTCTACCTTTAATAAATTATTGTATTCTCGCAGGGTACAGGCCTAATCAGATATAAGACCGCCCTAGACTAAACTAAACCGGCCCATCTGACATCATCGTCGCGATAAGTAATCCAACAAAAACCCAGTTCCTCAAATTCTCTAATACAGTAACGGAAAATCAGTCAGAGAAAGGGGGAGATTCACAGAAGACGACGACGACTATGGAGACGAACAAAAATGTCCGATCGACGATGATGATGTGTATGCTTATTCTTAGCTTCCTCGGCCGTATATCGTCCTTATCATTGACCGTAGTCGACGTCGAGTGCGTTTACGAGTACGTTTTCTACGAAAGCGACACTGTTTCAGGGAATTTCGTGGTTGTCGATCACGATATCTTTTGGAGTTCCGATCACCCCGGCATTGATTTCACTGTGCGTTTTCTATTCCCTCTCTTGAACGTCGATTTTTGTTATTCGTGTTCGTCGGTTATCGTTGTGTTTTTTACTGGATCGGTTTTGATTTCATATCTCGATGTGAATCTGATATCGTTTGGTTCGTTTCGATGAATTCTGTATGATGAGAGTATTGATAAGTATAATTGTGTGTTTCTTTTCAAATCTGATCTCAGATTTATGTGTGCTGTGTTAATCGGATAAGTTTGGATGCTACCATGGTCGTATTCATGCCTAAGAATTTAGATGTTGACACTATTTAGTATCTTATAATTTTTAACTCTGATCGTTTTGGTTTCTCAATGATTGCTGTGTATTAAGATGGTTCTGCGTTGTATGCCTTTCTTGATAGCTGGTATAAATAATTAGGATACATACTTTGTTGATGATGATGATACTAGATTCCTATTTAGGGCTTTAACAATTTCTAAGTTCATGCAAGGCTTTCTTCAGATTCTTGCTCTAAAAAAAATTCTTCTCAAAATTTTATAGTTGCAGAAATGAAATTCATTTTCTGCTTAATCAGTAAACAGAATTTGAGGCGTGCAGTTGTGCAGCCATTGCGCATTAGGCCTGTGCTGATGCAGATCGGATGACAGAGCACATTTACTAGTGCATCTTTACTAAGAAATATGTAATAGATACAATTTTTAATCACTTTAGTCCATGCTCGAGCTAGATATCTAGCAAATGAGGGTGGTATTTACTTCGGGATCGTATATTTCTCGACCTTAACATTGAAATTAGTGTAATTTCTGTTAATTTAATTATATTATTTGCGTGCTGCTGTACACTTTTCTTCTTCAAAGAACTTTAGTCTCACCATATACCATATTACTAAAACCAAGATAGTTTTGAGTTCCTTCAGCTACTCATCTGTTTGACATAATCTTTTTTGTTTCCTTACAGGTGACATCACCTGCCGGTAGCATAGTTCATAACTTGAAGGGTACATCTGGAGACAAATTTGAATTTAAAGCACCAAGAAGTGGAATGTACATCTGGGCAGAAGCAATCAACACATCGGCTTACCTGGTTAACCGAGGGTCGTCGGTTCCCTTAGAACATCGAATACCCGAGGAGGTATGGAGTGGTAAGGGTATACAATTATCACATCTAAGAGTTTGTGGTTGTACATCATATGTTCATATAAGTGATCAAGGCAGGAACAAGCTTGATCCGAAATCGAAAAAATGTTTCCTAATCGGCTATGGCAAAGATGATTTCGGTTATCATGTTTGGGATGAGGAGAACATGAAGATGATACAAAGCAGAGATGTGATCTTCAATGAAACAGTGATGTACAAGGACAGACATAAAACTGAAGCAAATGACTCAAAGCCGTATGAATCAGTATTTGTAGATATCAAGGGAGTCCCAGATAGTCAAGAAATACAGCCGATCAGATTAACCCCTCAACAAGGAGAGTCCATTATACAGACCGATCGACAGAAATCCGATACCCTACAGCCGACCGAGGCAGTTCTTGTTTTGCGAAGATCTTCCCGACCATATATACCCAACAGAAGATACTTGAACTATCTGTTACTTACCGATGGAGGGGAACCTGAATGCTATGACGAAGCTTGCCAGACCAGTGATGCTAGTAAGTGGGAGTTTGCCATGAAAAATGAGATGAAGTCTTTAATCTCAAATGATACATGGGACCTAACTGAGTTACCAATAGGTAAGAAGGCACTTCATAACAAATGGGTGTATCGGGTGAAAGATGAGCATGATAGCTCTAAGAGATACAAAGCCCGACTAGTTGTCAAAGGGTTCCAGCAAAAGGAAGGAATTGATTACACCGATATTTTTGCTCCAGTTGTGAAGCTCAATACTATTAGATCAGTGTTGAGTATTGTTGCCATTGAAGACCTTTATCTTGAACAGTTAGATGTGAAGACTGCATTTCTTCACGGGGATTTGGATGAGGAGATATACATGTATCAACCAGAAGGTTTCTTAAAAGAAGGGAAAGAAAACATGGTATGCAGACTTAAGAAAAGTTTGTATGGTTTAAAACAAGCTCCAAGACAGTGGTACAAAAATTTTTACGGTTTTATGCACAAAGAGAGTTTTCAGAAGTGTAATGCGGACCACTGTTGCTATTTTAAAAGATGTAAGTCCACTTATATCATTTTGCTACTCTACGTTGATGATATGCTAGTAGCGGGTTCAGATATGGATGATATTAGAAGATTGAAGCTACAATTGTAAAAAGAATTTGACATGAAAGACTTGGGTCCGGCGAAGAAGATTCTTGGAATTCAAATCATAAGAGATAAGCATATAAAAGTTTTGCAGTTATCTCAGTCCGAGTACATCGATCACGTTTTGAAGAGATTTAACATGTGTGATGCAAAGCCAGTTAGTACACCATTGGCAGGTCACTTTCGTTTATCCAAGGATCAATCCCTTAAGACGGATGAAGAAAAAGACTTCATGTATAAGGTTCGTTACACCTCAAATATTGGAAGTTTGATGTATGCAATGGTCTCTACGAGACCAGACATTAGTCATGCAGTGGGAGTTGTGAGTAGGTTTATGTCAAACCCAGGGAAAATTCATTGGGAAGTTGTCAAATGGATTTTGAGGTACCTACTAGGTACCACAGAAAAGTGTTTGTACTTTAGTAAGGGTGAGTTAAAGGTACAAGGCTACGTAGATGCAGATTTTGGAGGTAAAGCTGATCACCGGAAAAGCACTAGCGACTATATATTTACTGTTGGAACTACAGTTGTTAGTTGGATGTCAAAGTTACAGAAAATTATCACTTTATCAACTACAGAGGCTGAGTATGTAGCAGTGGCCGAAGCCAGTAAAGAGATGATATGGATTCAAGATTTTTTAACCGAGTTGGGATTCAAACATAAGAACAACGTTCTGCATAGTGATAGTCAAAGTGCAATTCAATTGGCAAAGAATTGAACATTTCATTCAAGAACCAAGCACATCAGTCATCGCTATCATTTCATTAGATCTTTATTGGAAGATGAGGTGCTAATACTGGAAAAGATCCAAGGAAGCAAGAATCCAGCTGATATGTTGACAAAGACAATAGCCATTGAAAAACTGAAGTTGTGTTCAGCGTCAGTTGGTCTGCAAAAGTAATAAGACCAGAAAGATTTGCTGCATAGATCAAGGTGTGAAGAAAGGTTGAAACCAGTCTTCAAGTGGGAGATTTTTATTTTGACATAATAATCCAGCCTTATTCAACATGTTATTATTGGATAGAAGAGATGCTAGATGAAAAGATAGTGAAGATGAGACAAGTGCTAAACACATTAAAGAGAACTAGAGTGAATTGAAAAGACAGTGTAATTTTAGTGGGTAATAAATTACACATTAAAGACTGTAATATGTTTCCCCTTTTAAGTGTTACAATCTCTACAAAATCTAGTGTTAGGGTTTTTGTGTATTCACCAAAAAACAGCAGAGTCACTGTGTTCTTCTAATAAAATTGATATGCAGCAGATCCGGAGACGTAGGCATAATTTGCTGAACTCCGTTAACAATTGTGTGTTTGATTTCACTTTTGTTTTTGTGCTTTCCTTTTTTTCTTTCGATATGATTTGACAGAAAATTAGCATATTTCCCCTACACTATGAATAATGAGAGACTAGATCATGTGAAACCAGGCTAACTATAGATATGAAACCAATAATATATATTATTATCAGAAACGAAGCCAACCATGGATAATGAAACACTGTATCATACAAAACTAGGGAAATTATGTAAAAATATATTACAAAACTATTAATACATACCTTTATCATTTTATTTGTGATTGATTTTGATCAATTTTTTCATACTTTTCTTGATGTGTCATTATAAAAGTATGTCTTGACAAAAATGGTTTTTTTTTCTTATATTTTTAACTATCTTTGTTCAAAATTTGTGGTGTTTAATAACATATGTTCCTTTCCATGTTTTAAACCAAAGATAACATTGACATCGTTGGTTGTAAGGGGTACACACTCTTGACCTAATTTGAAAAATTATTTTTCATCATCATAATTTTTTATTATTTCTATAATGAAATCCTATTTTTTTATTGAAATACGTGTTTTCTATTCTAAGTGTATATTTTCCTTTTAAAAGGGAATAAAAGGGTGTATTTTACTTCTTCCAGGTGTTTAGGTTTTATTTTTGATTCTTTCATCTGTTTTACCAAGGCAAACAAGCTTGAACTGAAGAAACAGGCTTTTGAAGACATTTTTCCTGTAAAAATTACGAGATTGGACTTAAAAAATAGACGATATACCATATATAATGATGTAAAGTCATTCAAATAGTGATAGATGCGAAATATTTTATAAAATGAGAAACTAGACCAACTATGAATGATAAGAGACCACATCATGCGAAACCAGATCAACTATGAATGATGAGAGACCATATTATGCGAAATTAGGAAAACTATGTGAAACCAACAACATATATATCATGAGACCCAATATGCATGATGAGAAACTATATAATACGAAACCAGGACAACTATGAATGATGAGAGACCATATCATGAGAAACCAAGACAATTATGTGAAATTATCAACACACACACACACACACATATATATATATATATAATGAGAAACCATGCCAACTATGAATGTTGAGAGACTATATTATGCGAAACAAAACTAATTATAAACGACGAAAGACCATATCATGCTGAACCATGTAAATGATGTGAAACCTAAATAACAACATACAAAGTAGAAGAGAGACGCAGTTCTGATAGATGCAAGACTGTATAAATTTAATTCGAAGTTTATAATTTATATGAAGCCAAAAAATATATATTTGGACTCTGTTTTTTAGTAGTTATTTTGTAACTAATGAAAATTGATCAATAAGACACGTGGGTTCATGTGGGGCCTAGGAACCCACTGTTTCCTCTATATAATATGTATAGTAATAAGAAATCATAAACAAAGTTCAATCTAGTCAAAAACATCAAACTCATTAACCTATAGGTTTGAAGATCGATACTTTCATTTAATGAAAACTCAAACTTGTATTCTGAATATATATATATATATATATATATATATATATATATATATATATATATATATATATATATATATATATAAGACTAGGCTATAATAAGACTCTAACTCAAAAAAATATCTCAATAACTTGAAATGACTAAAATACCCATAACATATAAAACCCTAAATATCTGTATAAATCTTTAACACGTTTCTTTAAATTAAAAAGAACAATCCATAACTTTTCTATTTTGTAAATTTATCTAAAAAAATAAAAACCTCTACAAACAACCAAGAAGATAGGCGAGTAAATAGAAGAAACAGAGTCAATAAACCATTTTTACTGACCGAAATAAGTCTCATTTTAGTGTCAGGAAACTATTACTGCAAATTTATAAACGGGACAAGTTTTTTTTTTATGTAATAGCCATTGTTTGATGCATTCGATGTGACAGTTGTGGCCACAACTTAAATTTCTATCTCATCTTCAACTTCATATTTATTCTAAAATGATATAAAACCGAACATTGAAGTTTAACTGAAAATATATACTTAAAAAAATCGAACATCCTTAAAAACTAACAAGATAAAATCTTCTAGCTCTTCTCTTTAAAACATGAAAAACTATAAAACGACTAACATAAAGTTTTCAATTAAATAATAATCATATTTTGAGATGGCTTACAAACAAATAGTTCAAATTGCGTAGGCATCGCTCGAAGAGCAGCCAAGTTCGTGCACCCAAGTTGCGCGAATATGGGTTGTTCTTCGCGCGATGTCTGCGCGATTCGCCAAGAACTACCTTCATCCTTTAAAATTCTCAAATCTATGTATGTTACTCCAAATCAAGCAAATCGACTATCTAATTGAAGATCTAGACCTAATCTAACATATATAACTAACTAGAATTCAAAATGACAATTGCAAATACATAAAAAATGTTTTTTCAAACATAATATTCAACTCTAAATACCACTAAAAATGCACATCTAAACTAAAAAAACCACACCAATAAGTAAATAATACATAATTTAACAGAGTTATAAAGTTAGATTTAGAAAATCTGAAGTTTTTAGATTTGTTAGTTAGAGAAAGTTAGGGGTTTTGATAGAGTTTTGACTGTTTTTAGTAGAAAATAGGTTGTATATTTGTGATAGATTTGTAATTAATGGAGGGCTCGTCTTATTAAAACTGGGTCTCACTATAGTCGGGTCTTATTCTAACAAAATGGGGTCTCATTTTAGCCTAATATATATATATATATATATATATATATAATATAAATAGACATTTCATTTTTTTCATTTTTAAACAGTAATAAAAACCTTAGTCTTGGTATTTTTAATTCTCAAAATTTAAGTTTTGCTCTATGTTTTATGTTATTGTTCACTAGTTTCAAAGATTAACATTGGTTGATTTATGTTTTTTCCTTAAGATAAAGAGTTGTTTAGTTCAATTTCAGAGAAAATAGACCTGCATAAATCATAATGTTCTTTTTATTTTACACTGCTAAGTTGGAATTTTATTGTTGATTGGGTTTTTTCTATTTGTCATTATAGGGGCGTATATATTTTAAATAACTCATAAATATAAAAGAACGAATGTCTCTAGTTTAATTACTGAAGTTAACCAAAGAGAAACATAAGATGAAGTTGTTATTCCAGAAGGACATGTTCTAGTGGTTAATAATCAACAACCTCAAGTCAAACATCAAACTTCGAATTAGGAACGTTTGGAGGCTGATCCAACGAAAAAGACAGGTTTGAATTTGGCTTTGCTTTTACCAACAACAACAACAAATGTTGAGCGAGTTTTATAAAGTTTAAATTATGTGAATAATGAGTTGAGAAATAAAATGAGCGATTTGTGGCTTAATGATTGTTTGGTGACATTTGTGGGAAAAGAAGTATTTACCACGATTAGTTATACAACTATTCTTCAACATTTTCAAACTATCAGTAAAAGGAAAGTACAAGTAAAATTAACCTAGATTTATGTTTTTATTTTAGTTTTTTGTAATCATATTTTAGTTATTGTGTAACTTATATTATGTCATGACAATGAACAATGCAATATTTGAGATTTTAATATAAACCATATTTGTTTTAATCATTTTGTATGTTATTTTAATTATGTTGATACATATATATTTCGATTTGATAATAACGAGGAGTCAAGGACACCATAATATTTTGGTTGTGGCTACACCACGAGCGTCTCGTGTCTCGCTTTAATGAGACATGAGTAATTAATATATGTTGAAAGATGAGAGACAAAAATAATTATCTTTTGCAAAATGAATAACTAACAAATATCACTCAAAAATATATAGAAATAACGAAGATGATGACTATAATAGCTGAAAAAATCAAAATAAGTTTACTTTGAGACCCTAATATTATTGAAATAAACAAAAAATCAAACTATATTGAAGAATAAGATGATCTATTTTAAGGTAGATGTTGATCAAAAGTAATCAAAAATCTTATTCAACTCAAATTTGTAACTTTAACATATTTGAATTTGTTGAATTTGGTGTTGGAAACAAAATATTTATAAAGCATTCTTCGATTGTAGAAGCTCATGAAAAGAAATAATTTGTTTTTTAGTGTTCATGTGATGAGTTTTAATGTTAACAAACCTTTAGTTTATCAGTGACCCATTTACATGTAACATAATTATAAAATACTATAATATAAATGTATTTAAATCTTGTAAAGAGAATTAAGTAATGGGCTGAGTTACATCAGCTCAAGTGAGAATTAATCTTGTTCAAATGATTTCTTCCAGTTGCTGTTGTTAGTTCTTCTTATTTCAGGTTGATGAAACTAGTAAGCAGTTGGGGTTGATCTTGTTTAGAGAAGCTGCAGGTGCTAGTCTTCGATTGAGCTAATGAAGATGAAGTGGAGCATGATTAGATGAAGTGAATGCTGGTCAATCTGGAGTTATGCCTTTTGAAGCTTGGTCCCTAGTTTCTGTTTGCGGTCGAAGATTGGTCAAGATGAAGCAAAGACATTTGAAGCTATGGTTATGGTCGAGATGGTGATATTGAGATGGAGATGAAGTGAATAAGGTTATGGAGATATCAAAAGTTATTTGAGGCCTCTCTTTTGGGTTCTAAAATTTGAAAATTTCACTGAGAGGGAATTGTCTTATGGGCGCCATCATTTTTCTAGCCTTTGGGCCCTTTAGATGGTACATGCTCCCAAATGAATCTTTAAATTTGTCAAACGCTCATTTTGGTAATAAAATTTTTGCTTAAAAAAAATATTATAAAAAGAAAGAATCTATTCACAATTAAAATATATTATAATATAAAAGGGTTTATACTAATATTGTACAAAAACTTATATAATTTATCAATAAGTCCAGCTTCAAATAGGTTTTACCAATTACTAATATATGATTTTATTTATCTACTAGTCCAAATTTAAATTTTAAATACCATTTTACTTTAATAAATTTGATAATATGACAAAAAAAAAATTTGAGAGGAAAGAACTGATCGGATCTATTTGTAAAATGGATTGGTCGGAGTAACGATTGGTTGGGTAAATAGAAATAAATTTTCTACCTTTAATAAATTATTGTATTCTCGCAGGGTACAGGCCTAATCAGATATAAGACCGCCCTAGACTAAACTAAACCGGCCCATCTGACATCATCGTCGCGATAAGTAATCCAACAAAAACCCAGTTCCTCAAATTCTCTAATACAGTAACGGAAAATCAGTCAGAGAAAGGGGGAGATTCACAGAAGACGACGACGACTATGGAGACGAACAAAAATGTCCGATCGACGATGATGATGTGTATGCTTATTCTTAGCTTCCTCGGCCGTATATCGTCCTTATCATTGACCGTAGTCGACGTCGAGTGCGTTTACGAGTACGTTTTCTACGAAAGCGACACTGTTTCAGGGAATTTCGTGGTTGTCGATCACGATATCTTTTGGAGTTCCGATCACCCCGGCATTGATTTCACTGTGCGTTTTCTATTCCCTCTCTTGAACGTCGATTTTTGTTATTCGTGTTCGTCGGTTATCGTTGTGTTTTTTACTGGATCGGTTTTGATTTCATATCTCGATGTGAATCTGATATCGTTTGGTTCGTTTCGATGAATTCTGTATGATGAGAGTATTGATAAGTATAATTGTGTGTTTCTTTTCAAATCTGATCTCAGATTTATGTGTGCTGTGTTAATCGGATAAGTTTGGATGCTACCATGGTCGTATTCATGCCTAAGAATTTAGATGTTGACACTATTTAGTATCTTATAATTTTTAACTCTGATCGTTTTGGTTTCTCAATGATTGCTGTGTATTAAGATGGTTCTGCGTTGTATGCCTTTCTTGATAGCTGGTATAAATAATTAGGATACATACTTTGTTGATGATGATGATACTAGATTCCTATTTAGGGCTTTAACAATTTCTAAGTTCATGCAAGGCTTTCTTCAGATTCTTGCTCTAAAAAAAATTCTTCTCAAAATTTTATAGTTGCAGAAATGAAATTCATTTTCTGCTTAATCAGTAAACAGAATTTGAGGCGTGCAGTTGTGCAGCCATTGCGCATTAGGCCTGTGCTGATGCAGATCGGATGACAGAGCACATTTACTAGTGCATCTTTACTAAGAAATATGTAATAGATACAATTTTTAATCACTTTAGTCCATGCTCGAGCTAGATATCTAGCAAATGAGGGTGGTATTTACTTCGGGATCGTATATTTCTCGACCTTAACATTGAAATTAGTGTAATTTCTGTTAATTTAATTATATTATTTGCGTGCTGCTGTACACTTTTCTTCTTCAAAGAACTTTAGTCTCACCATATACCATATTACTAAAACCAAGATAGTTTTGAGTTCCTTCAGCTACTCATCTGTTTGACATAATCTTTTTTGTTTCCTTACAGGTGACATCACCTGCCGGTAGCATAGTTCATAACTTGAAGGGTACATCTGGAGACAAATTTGAATTTAAAGCACCAAGAAGTGGAATGTACAAATTTTGTTTTCACAATCCCTATTCTACACCAGATACTGTATCCTTCCACATTCATGTGGGTCATATTCCCACCGAGCATGACCTTGCGAAAGATGGTAAGTTAATGTTATTTGTACACTAGAAATATTTTTACTATCACTGCAAATTTGCAATGCAAAAGTTTTTTTTATAGGACCCTTTAGCTTGATTAAAATTACATTTATTTGTCATAGAGCATTTGGACCCTGTAAACGTCAAAATCGCCGAGCTGAGGGAAGCTTTGGAGGCGGTTACCGCTGAGCAGAAGTATTTGAAATACCGTGATGCTCGTCACCGTCATAGTAAGTTTATGCTATATAATATTTGTTACAACTGATGCTTTCATCTGCTATTGTTGATGCTAGATGCACACATCAACCTTTTTGGTTTTGAACAGCATAGAGAAATCAATATACCTTTGCTTTAACTTCAAACCATTTTTCTTCGATTGTTGTCATATTTGGCTATGGCTGCTTAGACATGTATAGTATGGCTTGTTGTAATGCTGTGCTTGCTTCATGAAAGTGTCTATGCATTCATTTCCAGTAAAAGCGTTCAGCGAACCTATTTCTTTTTAGCAGGATAGAAAACACATTTAATTCTTGAATATGTTGTTTTCTATATTTCTTAAAAAACTGTTTGACAAGTGAAAATTAAAGCTTGTAAATCAAAATTCTTAATAATCTAATCAACAATATACTCATTCTCTGGCTATATGATGTGTGTTTATATGGCAGCTAATGAGAGCACAAGAAAGCGCGTAATAGGATACACAGTCGGTGAATATTTTCTTCTTGCGGCTGTAAGTGCTCTTCAAGTGTTTTATATACGCCGTCTATTCAGCAAATCAGTTGGTTACAATCGGGTTTAAGCTTCCAATCAAAGTTGATCTGTTCAAATGTTATTAGTAGCAAAATTATATCCAAGTAAAGAAGTTTTGACAGGTTCATTTCTATTCTAAAAGATGTTTTGGACTTTTTTTTGGGGTGGCAATCTAATCTCTTATATGTTGAAATTATCGATTACTCCACCCTAATATCAAACGTATAAACAGTATTTAATAACTCAGGAAGAATTTAATTATGTCTAAGAATTTTATGTGATAGCTGTTACATTTGATAGCCGAAAACTGAATTTTTGTTGTTTTATAATCTGGAGATTAGCCGCTTATAAAAAAACTTCTCTTTATGACTTTCATAATATGATGGATTAGTACTATTATGGACTAATCACCCTTTCAGGTATATCATAGAACTCCAAAAGTATCTGCAAATTAAAATTTCAATTGCCTTACATTTGCAATTGGATTGTCATGTAATATAATAGTCATTGTAACTGGTGATTTTAAAAAGGGCTAAAAATCACTTGTCAGTCCTATGTTTATCCCTCGTATCAAATTAATCTCTCACTTTCACTTTTGAAGACTAGTCTCGTATCAAATTAGTCTCTCACCTTCACTTTTGAAGACTAGTCAGGTAAACATGGAACTAACCGCCATTTTTAGTCGGGAGAATAGCTATATTTAGGTATTTTTATTTATTTGAAAATTTCAGTTGTATGATTCTTCTTTAATTTAAAGAATAAATTATCGGAGACTTACGTAATAGGTCTAAAATTTGTCATTATTTATCCAAGCATACCCCATAACATATCCATTTTACAAATAGATCCAACTCATTTAAGAAAAGACTCAATTATCTATAAAAACAAAACAATTACATCCCTAAATCAAAATATTTAAACCCAATTTCAAAATCAATTCTTTCTCCTCAAACTTTCTTTGTCATATTATCAATTTCATTAACGGTAAAATTGTATCTAAAATTTAAATTTGGACTAATAGGTAAATAAAATCATATTTTAGTAGATATTGGTAAAATCTATTTGAAGCTGGATTTATTAGTAAATTAGATACGTTTTTGTACCCAATTGGTATAAATCCCTAAATTATTTAAAACACCCTTTTAATAAAAAAAATCAAATAATCTGAAAATTTAGAAAACCAAACCAGACAAAAACCACCAACCACAATCATATATCCATCGGCTCCGGAAAAAAAACCATGAATTTTTTATCTGAGACTTAAAAACCAAAAACTACATTACATTGCTAGAAAACAAAACCAAACTATATTACATCTAGAAATAAGAACAAATTTCTAGTAAAAAAAACCTAAAATCCTTAAAACTATGAAACAAATCCACAAAAAAGCATACGAATTCATTAAATTCGAAAAATAAAAAAAAATAACCAAAATTTTTGTGTTTTTTTAACATAAATTTTTTACAATCCAAATTAAGGCTGTCAAAAAAATCCGAAAAATCCGATATCCGACCGAAATATTCGATATCGAATCTGAATAAAACGAATAATATCCGTATTCGAAAGAAAACGGATAATATTCGTATCCGAAAATAGCGGATATGGATATAGTCATATCCGTATTCGAAATATCCGATATCCGAAATTTTATAAATAAATAAATATAATTTTTTATATTTAAGCATGTTTTTAGTTATCCCGCATCGTAAAAAGCAAAACAAATTACTAACAAAGTTGGCTATAAATATAGAGGGTTGCTTCTTTAAAAAAATATCTTATCCCACATTTAAAGTTAGAAAAAGAGTTGATACAAAGTTGTTTATAAAACATATGGTGGCTTTTCTTAGCAAGTATATCTTTTTTTAGTCTTACGACTCTTATCCCACATCTAAAAATGTGGAAAATAATTGCTATTAAATTTTCTATAAAAGACATGGTGGCTTTTCAAAATAAGTATATTTTTTTTAGCCTTATCCCACATCTAAAATAGGAATATGAATTTCTATTAAGGTGCTTATAAAAGTAGCCCAACGAATAGTCAATTAGTTAAATAATTTAGTAGAAATTTAGATTTCTGATTCGGATATTATCCGGATACGGATAATATCCGTCGGATATTATTTAAAAAAAAATCGGATTCGAATTCAGATTCAGATAGTGATTTCGGATTTCAGATTCGGATATAGACAGATTCGTATCCGAAATATCCGTTTGACAACCCTAATCCAAATTATATTCTATATATTAGAAATAACAAGTAAAATAATTATTTAAAAAAAACAAATAAAACATATAAAATCATGTGCTCATCCCTTCAAAAAATAAAAAAACCAACAAAAGATTTTATATCATTCTTTCGTATAAGCCATACTATACAATACAATGTAAAATTCCACAATCCAAAATATACTCTATATACTAAAAGTAAAAAAGAAACTTAAAATTTCAAACACAATACACAAGAACGATACATTAATCATGCATAATCAAATCTGAAAAAAATAAAATCAACAATATCATTTTTCTTAAATATAACAAGCACATAATCCAAGACTTCATAATCCATACTATATTATATATTGTAGAAATACAAATTTTTTTAAAAAAAAGTTTAAAAATTAAAAAATCAAACAAATTTCAAAAATTGACAAAGTTAATCGACATTAGGCATTTTTTTTACAATTTTTTGATGCAAAATATTTTTTCGCCTTTAAGAGCCTAATGTGAGACTGGTTTGTAGAGCCTTCTCCATGACCCTCAAATGTAATGTTATGGAATGGTTTAGTGGTTTATCGAAGAGGTTTATACATGATTTTTTGGACTCTGGAGCGCCTTTAGAGACCGATTCGTAGGCAACAAGGAATTCAAATTGGAGAGCGCCTCAATGATGTATTTTTACTATAGCAGGGGAGAGTCACTGAAGAGTTACGTTGGGAGGTTCGTCCATGCAAATAAATATTTGCCTGATTTAGAAGAGTTGGTAGAGGTTGCATCCATAAAGTGGGGTTTGGACCACAAGGGAGACCTTTACGTCGATCTGGTCCGGTTTCCAATGAAAATGATGGATGATCTTTATGCGGACCAGCTTATCCGAGTGAATGACACCCAGCAAGGCAACTCACCTGATAGAAGGCAACAAGTCACCAAGGGATCATCGTTAGAGCGCCAAAATTGTGATGACAAAGGGCGTCGTGACGTTCTAAAAGGCTTTGGGAGACGTAAGGTGGCCTATTACAATAATCCAACACGCTGGTTTACACCATCGACAAAGACAATATAATTGATTTATGACAGGATGAAGGGACGTACTCGATACTAGGCTCCACGTAACATGAGTGCTCTCAGTTATAAACGTTCAAATCAACACTCTTGTTCCTACCATAATGACCATGGTCACCCAGCCGATGAATGTTGGCATCTTAAAGAGGAAATTCAAAGGCTCATTGACCACGATGAGCTCGTGTAATTCCTCAAGCAACACGTGAACGTCCGCCATGAAGAAATGAAGGTTAACGGTCAACTAGAGGACCCTAATGTACACCGGAATGATAAGATGGTAGACAAGATCACCCAATAATTGTTATTTATGATATCCGAGGGGAACCTTGATGGGCGACGACCCAACCTCCAGAAAGCGGCTTAAAGTAGACCACGAAGTGCACACCATGGAAGGATCTTATAACCATAATTACCGCGACCCAGTGATCGAACTCATTTTCAACGAAGACAATCTACGAGAGATCGTGACACCCCATGAGGATGCATTAACAATTAATTTGGATATATATATGTGGGGTTATGGTGACCCAGGTGCTGGTTAATGGAGGAAGTTTGGGGAATATAATATTCAAGGCAAGCTATGATAAAATGCTGAAGGTACTCCCATACCAATCCACCCACCGATCTCTAGTAGGGTACGAGGTTAAATCAACCCAGTGCGCTGGAAAGGTCGAGCTAATGGTAACCGTTGGCCATTACAATACCAATAAAGAACTCACCCAGTGATCGAACTCATTTTCAACGAAGACAATCTACGAGAGATCGTGACACCCCATGAGGACGCATTAACAATTAATTTGGATATATATATATATATATATGTGGGGTTATGGTGACCCAGGTGCTGGTTAATGGAGGAAGTTTGGGGAATATAATATTCAAGGCAAGCTATGATAAAATGCTGAAGGTACTCCCATACCAATCCACCCACCGATCTCTAGTAGGGTACGAGGTTAAATCAACCCAGTGCGCTGGAAAGGTCGAGCTAATGGTAACCGTTGGCCATTACAATACCAATAAAGAACTCAAGACATCTTTCATGATATCGGACTCCACAGCTCTTACCATGCCATCATTGCTAGACCATGGCTGCACCAAATGAAGGCTACACCGTGAAATTTTTGGCAGTGCGTCAAGTATCCCGTCGACAATTTGGTGGGATCATCAAAGGGAGGCGGCGAAATATCGGAACTTGTTATGATATCACCGTCAACACTTCAAGTCTGTTGTGATAACAATTAGCTGAAAATTGGGTGAGGGATCGGCCTACAAACCATATCCTATCGTCCAATGTAATAAACGACCCCCGCAAAAGTGACATGACGGTTAGTGCGTCTGAAAATACAAGTGAAGAAGTCATAGCTGAGGGACACACTCTTCAAATCAGTAATGAACTAGAACTTATATTTCAAAACTCTTTAAATACTTTATTACCCATTGGTTATTTTCCACGAGCTAGCCATCCACAGACAAGCTAAGCCAATTCGTTAGAAACGACGATCGTTCGAAACAAGAAAGGACGAAGCCATCACTAGGGAAGTAGACCTTAGGCTTTTTTAACCACTTTTCACTTTCTTATCAATATACACGACCTTTTTTCTTATACTTTATAGCTTTCTCTGTTGAAATTTAACTATTTTTTATATCTAATTTTCTCTTTTCGAATCTAAATTTCTTAATTTTCAAATATCTAGCCTTTTCTTTTTTAATATGAATAACACTTTATTCTTTTAAATGAAAACTTATTTTAATTGAAAACTTCTTTATTGAATAAATTGGCTCATAATGTGCCTCATTAAAAAACCTTTTCGCGCCACCACGAAGGAAAAAAGTACACATCTATGTTATTTACCTTATACAGTTTTAAATTACTAATGTTGAATGGAGGGTTTAATTTTATGGATTATGCTAACCGGTGCCTATGATTAGCTTAATATTTGACAAAAGTATTGAATATTTGGATTAAAATTTATAACGACGCTACTACTTTTTTGTTTTATACTAATTCAATCAATTCATCATTTTATATGACCCTCTTGTTACCTTTTTGTTCTATACTGTATTTCACAAAAGTATTGGATATTTGGATTAAAATTTATAAAGACACCACTGGTGCGGTTATCGAGTCGGGTCGGTTCGGGTTTGGACTGGACCGAGACCGACTCGGTAAGCTACCGGGTGGGTCGAGTCCGGACCGCTAAACGAAGAGAGCCAAATATCATGGACCGAAACCGCTCGTTAAGAGTCGAATTTCCGACTCTTAACGGACCGGGTTTGTTAGTTTATCATAAAGTTTTTAGGGTTTTAATTAAAAATATACATAGATTAGGAATTTTTTTTTTATATTTTTCTTATCGGGCTGGTTACCGGGCGGAGCGGTCTAGACCGGTAAAAGAATCGTTCCAGAATTTTAGCTCCCAACCCGCTTCCTAAGCTATCCGGACCGGTCTCGGACGAGCCTTACCGATCCGGTCCCGGGCGGGTTAACTAGTTGGGAGACCCAATAACAGCTCTAGACACCACTACTTTTTTGTTTTATACTAATCCAATCAATTCATTATTTTATATGATCATATTATTATCTTTTTGTTCTATATTAACGTTTTTAATTCATTATTTTATCAACAATCTTAATATTAAACAAAAAGATAGTAAGTTCCTTAGGATTAATATAGAACAAAAAGGGGATATTGTTGAGGTTTGAACCCAAGACCTCTGAGTTCCTACTTTAACCTTTTCTATTGGGATATGATACATCTTAGATTTTTTGTAAGCTTATTAAACATATATAGATGAATGTGTGGGTTCCTGGGCACCCAGGGACCCCACAGTGGCTCTGCATATGCCTGTATCATCTCTCCTCTATTTTCTATTTTCATATTCATTCTCACCATTAAATTTTAGTTTATTATCTAACAAAGTGGTATCAGAGCCCTATTTTTGAGGGATTTGTGAGGTTAAAATGAAAAGAGAATTTTCAATCGCTACACCACTAGTCTTTGATAAAGATAATTATCATATGCGAGCAGTTCGTATGGAGACTTACTTGGAAGCTTTGGATATTTGGGAAGCAGTAGAATATGATTACGATATTCCTTCACTTCCACCAAATCCTACTATGGCACAAATCAAAGCACAAAAGGAAAATAAGACAATAAAGTCAAAGGTAAAAGCTTGCATATTTGCAACTATATCTCAAATGACATTCACACGAATAATGTCCCTCAAAACAACCAAATAAATTTGGGATTACCTCAAGGCTGAATACGAAAGATATGAAAGGATTCGTGGAATGAAGGCCCTAAGTTTAACTAGATATTTTGAGTTTCAGAAGATGAAGGAGTTTGAGTGCGTGAAAGAGTACTCTGACAAACTTTCCAACATTTCCAACAAGGTGAGATTGCTTGGGTCTTAGTTACAAGACTCCAGGATTGTTGAAAATATTTTGATCACTGTTCCAGAGAAGTTTGAAGGCACCATTGCTACTATATAGAAATCCAAAAACCTGTCAAATATCTCTCTTACAAAACTCTTAAATGCATTACAAGCACAAAAGCAAAGAAGGTCTATGAGGCGAGAATGGGTGATTGAAGGTGCATTACCTGCAAATAATCAAGACAACAACACGTATAAAAAGAATAAAGACAACAAAAAGTATAAAAAGAATAAAAGTTTCAAGTAAACGGGTTGAAATTCATCTAACAATTTTCAAAAGAGAAAATAATGGGGTATGAAGAAATCTTACACACCTTGCCGCCATTGTAAAAAAGAAAGTTCATCCACCATACAAGTGTTGGAGGAGACCTGATGCCAAATGCTCCAAATGTAATCAACTCAGACACGAAGCTGTAATTTGCAAAGTTAAAGGTAAGATGCACGGGTAGCTGATCAAGAATAAGAATATCAGTTGTTTGTGGTCACTTGTTTCTCAGACGGAGAATCGAGTGAGAGATGGTTGATCGACAGGGGATGCACAAATCATATGACATATAATAAATACCTCTTTGACGAATTAAAATATATTGAAATCAAGCGAGTGGAGATTGGAAACGGTAAACACTTAAAAGTCAAGGGAAAACGTACATAGCTATAACAAGCTATGGAGGTACAAAGTTTATTTCAGATGTTTTATTTGTACCTAAAATTAATCAAAATTTCTTAAATGGTGGTCAATTACTCGTTAAAAGCTTTAAAAAGTGTTGTTTGAGAATGAACAGTGTTTCACCAGAGATGCTAGTGGCAAAGACTTATTCGATGTCAAAATGAAAGAAAAATCCATTGGAGAAGGAGTAGATGGTCTTAAGAGCTTGTGCCACTTATATTCACAAAATACTTGGGAATTTTTATCATCGATGACTGCTTCATATGTAGTTAAAGAAGCTGGTTGAAGGACTCGCAGACATTAATGATATCACACTTCATTGCCAGGCTTGTAATTTTGTGAAGCAACATAGGCAACCCTTTTCTAAACAAGAGTAGGCCTCGAGAAAGCTACAACTGGTCCATACTTATAATTGCGGTCCTCAACGAACACCATTAGTAAATTGTAATTTCTATTATTTCATTTTTATTGACGATCTAACAATAATGTTTTGGATTTATTTTTTAAAGAAAAAATCAGAAGTTGCGTGGTGTATTTTAGAAATTTAAATCTAGAGTTGAGAATGAAAGTGGATGTTTGATTCAGACTATAAGGTTTGATAATGGTGGGGAATACACTTTGGAAAATTTTAACAGGTTTGTGAAGAGGATGGGATTGAACATCAATTGACAGCACCATACTATCCTCAATAAAATTGAGTCTGTAAAAGAAGAAATAGATTTATAATAAACATGATGAGATGCATGCTTCATGAAAAGAATCTTCCAAAATTCTACTGGGAAGAAGCAGCAAACACCGTTGTGTACTTACAAAAGCAAATTTCAACAAAAACTGTAAAAGACTTGACACCATTTGAAGCTTGTTATTATTACAAACCTTCTTTAAAGTTTCTTAAGAGTATTTAGGTGCCTTTGTTTCACTTACATTCCATTAGTCAAACAAGATAAGCTTGATAAAAAGGCAGAAGCCATAATATTTGTTGGGTAAAGCATTATATCCAAAGCTCATAAATGTTTCCAGCCACTTACTAGTCGAGTTACAGTAATTCGAGATGTTCATTTAATTGAAAATGAGAAATAGAATTGGGAAGACTCAACTAAGGTGAACCAGATTTTTAATCGACCAAACAGTTCAATTAAGGGTAGCTTGATAGAAGAACCTAAATATGAAAGACAAAATGCTTTGGTTCATGATGCTCTAGTAAGAGGTACTAGGTCTCTATCTAATATTTATCAAATGTGTAATGTATTTGTTTGTAAGCATGTAGAGTTTTATGATGCAAAAGATAGTCAACATTGGATGGATGCAATGCAGGAGGAGCTGTCGATGATCGAAAATAAATAAAACTTGGGAGTTGGTTGATCGACCTCTAAGCAAAAAATAATAATTGGAGTAAGATGATTTTTCAAAACAAAACTAAATCTCGATGGTTCAGTTAACAGATTCAAAGCCACACTTGTAGTGAAAGGATATGCAAAAGTATTTGGAGTTGACTATTCAGAAACATTTGCACCTGTTTCCAGGCTTGATACTATAAGATTGTTTCTTGCTCTTGTTGCTAAAAAAAGTTAGAATATCTTCCAACTTGATGTTAAATGGATCTTTGCAAGAATTATTTTTATCGAACAACATGAAGGTTTTGTAAGCAGGGAACGAATATAAATTCTACTTGTTAAAAAAGCTATATACGGCGTAAAACAAGCTCCGCAATCATGGCACAGTAGAATCGAAGATCATTTGTGGGTATTGGCTTTCATAAAGTCAATCTGAATCACATTGTATGTCAAGCATGAAGGTACAAATACCTTATTCATTACTTTTTATGTAGTTGATTTGTTATTTATAGGAAACAATCTTCAACAAATTAATTAGTTCAAACTGGAAATAGAATAGGTCTTCGAAATGATAGGCCTTCGTCTGATGTCATACTTCCTCAACATTGAGATCAAACAAATCCAAGATGAGGCGTTCATATGTCAAGGAAAGTATGCAAAATATACTTAAAAAATTTCAAATGGAAGATTACAAAACAATGAATACTCCTATGAATCGAAAGGAGAAGATGGTCAATTATGATGGTTATATTAAGGTTAATGAAGTTGAGTTCAAGAGTTTGGTAGGTTGTCTGATGGATTTGACTACAACCATACCTGACATCTTAAATGTTGTAAGTATTCTCTCCAGATTTATATTTTGTCCCAATAAAACTCACATGAGATCTGCTAAAATAATTGTTAGATACATAAAGGATACCTCGAACTATGAAGTGAAGTTTTAAAACACAAAAAGATGAAGCTAATTAGTTTATCCAATATTGATAGGGGTGGCTCAATTGATGATATGAAATACTAGTTGGTAATCAGCTGCCATTGCGATCTCAAATAGTCCAGTCTTTCACGGAAAGACTAAGTACTTCAATATCAAGTTATTATTTGTTCGAGAAGTTCTAAAGAGTGTTGATGTGGCTCTGTGTTACTGCAAATCAGAAGATCAAATTGCATATATTTTCACCAAGCTTGTGCCAGTTAGCAAGTTTGAAGATATTAGAATGAAGCTTGGAGTTTGCAGCATCTAAATAATGAGGAGTGTTGAGATTTTTTAAAAGCTTTTTTGATTTTTTATTGGCTTAGTTGTTTGTTTTTCTATTGGTTATTAGATACCTTGTTAATTTTGTTTAACTTGGTTAGTTTATTTCCTCTTGTATTTAAACCAATAGTTGTTACTAAATGAATGTAGAAATTGTCTTTTAATCTCCGTGTAACATATCTCCTCTATTTTATCTCTTCATACTCATTCTCCCCATTAAATTTTAGTCTTTTACACTAACAAAATGGTATCAGAGCTCTATTTTAAAGGGATTTGTGAGGTTAAAATGGAAAAATAATTTTCAATTGTTGCACCACCAGTCTTTGATGTAGATAATTATCAAATGTAAGCAGTTTGTATATAGAATTACTTGAAAACTTTTGGAACTTTGGAAAGAAGTAGAAGAGGATTACGATATCCTTTCACTTCTAACAAATCTTACTATGGCACAAATCAAAGCACAAAAGGAAAAGAAGACAAGAAAGTTAAAGGAAAAAGCTTGCCTATTTGCATATATATCTCAAATGATATTCACACGAATAATGTCCCTAAAAAACAAATAAATTTGGGATTAACTCAAAGATGAATGCGAAGGATATGAAAGGATTCCTGGAATGAAAGTCCAAAATTTAATTAGGTATTTTGAGTTTTAAAAGATAAAGGAATCCGAGTGTATGAAAGAGTACTCTGACAGACTTGTCAACATTTCTAACAAAGTGAGATTGCTTGATTCTGAGTTAAAAGACTCCAGGATTGTTGAAAATATTTTGGTCAATGTTCTAGAGAAGTTTGAAGCCACTATTACTACTCTAGAGAACACCAAAGACTTGTCAAATATCTCTCTTACATAACTCTTAAATGCCTTACAAGCACAAAAACAAAGAAGGTCCATGAGGCAAGAATAGGTGATTGAAGGTGCATTACCTGCAAACCATCAAGACAACAACAAGTATAAAGAATAAAGTTTCAAGTCAACGAGTGGAGATACATATATAAATTTTCAAAAGAGAAAAGAATGAGGTATGAAGAAATCATACCCACATTGTCACATTGTAAAAAATAAAATTCATCCACCATAGAAGTGTTAGAGGGGACCTAATGCCAAATACTCAAATGTAATCAAGTCAGTCATGAAGCTGTAATCTGTAAAGTTAAAGGTGAGATGCAAGAAACGGATGCACAAGTATCTGATTAAGAAGAAGAATAAAATCAGTTGTTTGTGGTCACTTGTTTTCTAGAAATATAATCAAGTGAGAGTTGGTTGATTGACATTGGATGCACAAATCACATGACATATGATAAATAGCTCTTTGAGGAATTAAAAGTAACTAATCAAGAGAGTGAAGATTGGAAACGGTAAACGTTCAGAAGTCAAGGGAAAAGGTACACAGCTATAACAAGTTATGAAGGTACAAAATGTATTTCAGATGATTTATTTGTACAAAAAATTGATCAAAATTTCTTAAGTGTTGGTCAATTAATCGTTAAAAGCTATAAAGTGTTGTTGATAATAAAGAGTGTTAAACCAGAGGTGCTGGTGACAAAGACCTATTCAATATTAAAATGAAAGGAAAACGTTTTGCTCTAAATCCAATATAGAATAAGCATATGGCCTTTAAACCTAGTCACCTAGAGCTTGCGCCACTGAGATTTGGCACAATATACTTGGGAATTTGGATCATCGGGGACTGCTTCATATGCAGTCAAATACGCTGGATGAATGACTCACGGACATTGATGATGACATGCTTCATTCTTGGGCTTGAATGTTTAGGAAGAAACATAGGAAACCCTTTTCTAAACAAGCTTGGTGAGCCTTGAGAAAGCTACAACCGGTCTATACTGATCTTTGCGGTCCTCAAAGATCACCATCCCTAAATGGTAATCTCTATTACATCATTTTTATTGATGATCTAACAAGAATGTGTTGGATTTATGTTTTAAAGAAAAAAAATAAAAGTGTATTTTGGAAATTTAAATCCAGAGTTGAGAATGAAAGTGGAAGTTTGATTCAGACTATAAGGTAAGATAATGGTGGGGAATACACTTCGTAAACGTTTAACACGTTTTGTGAATGGTCTGAAATTGAACATCAATTGACAACACCATACTCTCCTCAACAAAATGGATTCAGTGAAAGAAGAAATAGACTCATAATGGAGATGAGGAGATGCATGCTTCATGAAAAGAATCTTTCAAAATGCTCTTGGAGATAAGTGACGAACACCGTTGTGTACTTACGAAATCGGATTTCAACAAAAGTTGTAAAAGACTTGACATCATTTGAAGCTTGGTGTGGTTACAAACCTTTTATAAAGTTTCTTAGAGCAATTTGTTGTCTTTGTTTCACTTGCATTCCATTGGTCAAGCGAGAGAATCTTGATAAAAAAAACTGAAGCCGAAATCTTTGTTGGGTATAGCATTGTATCCAAATCTTATAAAGTTTTCCAGCCACTTACTGGTCGAGTTACAGTAATCCAAGATATTCATTTTATTTTAAATGAGAAATGGCATTGAGAAGACTTAACCAAGGTAAACCAGATTTTTAACTTACCAAAAAAATTAATCAATGGTAGCATGATAGAAGAACCTAAAGATGAAGGACAAGATGCTTTGGCTGATGATGCTCCGGTAAGAGGTACTAGATTTCTATCTAATATTTATCAAAACTGTAATGTATCTGTTTGTAAGCGTGTAGGAACATATGATGCAAAAGACAGTCAACATTAGATGGCTGCAATGTAGGAAGAGTTGTCGATGATAAAAAAAATATATAACTTGGGAGTTGGTTGATCGACCTGTAAACAAAAAACAAATTAGAGTAAGATGGGTTGTCAGAACAAAAATAAATCTAGATAGTTCAGTTAACATGAATAATCGGAAGATGGTTCAACACCGACTATAACTATAATAATTAGAAAAAACTAATTCGTAGCATTACAGTCGCAAAAAAAAAACAAATCTAGCGCGTGTTAGAAAATACAAACATCCACTCAGCTATACTAGTAGCCACACTCGCAGTTACGTTAGCCGATGTAACAGCTGCTATAAACAGTTACAACAGCTGGTCTAAAATGAAGATAACATTGGCAGCAGCGACTGAGCTGTTAGCGTTGCATTGCATAAAACTGACTGAGTCAACCCGTGCAGATCATGACCATTTAACCTCTGTTGTTTGATTAGCTGTCGATGTAGTTGCAACTCGTAGTAAAACTCCATGAGCAGATATTTTCTCTTAATTTTAACTAGTTTTATTTATTTGGAGAAGCAGCTATGGAATCAAGAGTGCCAAAAGAAGCGAGGAAAAATGCAACCATAAGTCCTTGTGCGACTACTTTTCATGCTTCGACTATAAGTGAGGATCCTCCTCGTGTTGGTGAATTATACAATACACAAATCCTTACCAAATCTTGATTTACACAATAAATTCTAAAGTTATGTAAATAAATAATTTAAGATTGAATTATTTTGGTGGTTTTTCCAAAATTCATCCGAATAAAAAATCAAAGAAATTTTCTAACGAATCAGTAAATAATAACAGCGTCATTTATTTCAAACCGTAATCATGTTTATCTATTTTGACCAAACTTCCAAATCATCAACCGTTTTTTTTTCAAAAACGGCTATATTTTTAAATGGTAAAAAAATAGCTAAAATTTGAAAATTTAAATTCAAACGATATTTCAAAACAACAACACCATTCACTAATCATAGTATATTCTAGCAACCGTGCACTCCACACTTTTCAACTTGCACGATAATATATTTTGACTCTGTTAGTCGATTAGTTGATCCAATTACACTATATCTTATATCATAATCAAACTAAAAAACAAACATGTGGAAGGAGTTTTTTCAAAAAATAAATAATATAAGATTATGTAGACAGTTTATATTTTAAATTTAGAGGTTAATAGGAAAAAATAAATAATATTTAATTATTTTTTAGTTAGCATTTTTTATTTTGTTATATATATATATATTATATAACAATTTTGAGTTTATTTTTCTATATTTTTTATAGGATATTGGATTTAATTCGGATTTTGTAATTTTTTTTGTTCTCACTCAGATTATTTTGTTCAGAAAGTGTATCTAGATTGTTTTTTCTCGGAGATTGTTCATTATTAAAAATAAGATTTTGAATAAAATGAATTAAAAAAATTGCTGATCTAATTTTTTTAATCCGATTGAATTTCAAACTTTGATGGATGAACATGATACGTAAGCTACTTATTGAATAAAGGGTTTTGAAATCGGGAATTAAAATATATATTGTTGTATTGAAAAAATATATATGAAGAAATTGAAAAGACAAAAAAATAATTAAGATGGAAAGATAAAAAATAATGATTTTTTCTTTAAGAAAATGAAAAAAGATAATAACAAAAGTGAGGGAGAAAAATATATGATGTACATATTAAGTCGCTTTGAGAATTTAGGAGATACATTACAATTTCTTTATTATTATTAGTCAATGTTATAAATTACACGTTCATTGGAGTTGATTTTGATAAATAAAAATTAACAAACACATGTTTTTAACGAATGATTCAAAATGTCCACCTTACATATTCTAAAAATGATACAACTTGAACCAATTGATTTTTTAAAAGCTCTTTTATTTTTATCAAACTATACAAATTTGTAATCTTAAGAGCAATTTTAAATAAAAAAGATTACCTCGATTATGAAATCAAGGTTTTTGTTTTTTTGCTTTCAGCAAGCTCTTTTGTTTTTTGTGTTTATATGATAGTATATATGCGATTTTCATTTTTAATTTTTGATAATTTTATTTTTATTTTTATGTTACTTGGATTATGAAATCAAGATTGGTTTTTTATTTAGTTTGGTGCTATTTCATACTATGATAGTCAGAAAAATCTAAATATAGTGGATGTTGTGTTTTTTTTTGTCATATGATAGTCAAACATGTCTAAATCTAGTTATGTGATGACCCATCATAATATCATGGACGATGAGCAATTTTTCAGTTTTAGGAACGTAAAAAACATGATGGATTTAGGCACGATGAGTATATGTATCAATACGAACCCGTACGGATTTGCGGATCCATCCCGAAAAAATCAAAGCACGACCGAATTTTTAGTTTTTCACGAGTACAAAAACAGTTAAGTTGCAGTAATCCAAAAGATATTTACTACGTATGAAAAACATGGTATTTTTTTCTAACTCATTCAAAACTCAAAATAATTTACATTATATATTCTTTAAATGTGACACGATATTGCATGCAACTCTCGATACTTGCAGTGCTAGGAGATGCACTATAAAAAAATTGCCATAATTTTATCCTTATGCATACATTGTATTATACATTCTCTAGTTTAAGAGATATTGTGTTTGGAAATAAAATGGATATATAATTTTTATTTAATGCATCAAATCAGTTTCAATCTAATATAAAGTAACACACACAGAATCAAACAAAAATTATTGTTATAGCACTAGTCAATCAAACTTTCCATATTAAGCATGTAATATTACTACTAATAATTTGTTTTTCAATTTTTAAAATCCAAATGTTAATTTTCTCATACAGGTTTGTAGGATACAATTGACTTTTAGGTTGCCTGCTTCACTAATCCATTGTGTATAGGATTTGGTTTGAACCAGATCGAACCAATCTTCCCAGTAGCAACAATTTAGGCCTATAGGAAATCAATGGGTTAGCCTAGTTATTTTGCAGAGTTAGTTGAAAATGTTACAACTATTTGCGAAAATTCAAAGAATTATGTGCAATTCTGAAGGCCTATAACCATCTAGAATCCAAGGGAAAATTGAAATACTTGCTTTTGTAAGTATCACAATAATGCGGGGAATGAGACTAAGGATTATATTGCTTTAAAATATGAAATAGAGGCGTTAATCGAGAATAGAAAGCTAACTAAATTTGTTAAAGCACGAGTGGGTAATATATTACTATTAAGTGTGAGTGGGATGCATGTAGATTTACCTGTTGTTCGAAGGCAAGCTATGGAAGCACCAAAACAAGAGAATATTATGAAAATTACCGAATAATACAATGAGTTCGATGAAGATTCAAAATATTTAGTTTATGGCCCAGATCGAGGCCTAATCATGATGATATATGAGAACAAAGAAAGAGTCCATGAGTTATGCCATTTCTTTGAATCATTGACTATATTCGGAGGGATACTGTATCAGCCCCTTCTAGTAGTTCTCGAAAGAGATATGTACTCAGCTTAACTAATATATTAGAAGGAATATCAACCCATCTCTATCAAAATCCCGATCCCATTTTTTTTATTTGATGAAGATGACTTGAGTGATGTTGCTGGACCATATGAGGATGGTGTGGTAATTGGGGTTGCGATTGAGGGAACTGAAATTCAAAGGATTCTGATTGATACAAGTAGCCTAGCTAATATGTTGCTTTTGTCTACTTATAAAAAATGAAAATTCCACCTATTATTCTCCGATCAAATAGAACCTTAGTAGGATTTACGAGGAATTCTGATAATGTTGTTGGAGAATTCAAATGTAAAATTGTTCTCAGAAAATGACCATTTAAAAAGGTAGTCAAAGTTCTTTTTATTGTAATAGATTTTCTAACTTCTTATAATGCTAATTTTGGAAGATCATGGATGTCAAGGATGTATGCTATTGCATTAACGATTCACCAATGCTTGAAATATGCAGTTGAAGATCAAGCGAGAGTCGTTTGGACCAACTAGAAAGTGGTAAGAGAATGTTATGTTACTACTTTAGCTCTAAAATTATTGCAAAGTAGAATTAGAGAATACCAATTACTAGAGTCCTTTCCAGATTTAAATAAAGTAGATGATCCAAGAGAGGCTCAAAGTGAAATTATTCGAGATGAAGATGTGAGTTAAACACTTTTCCGGATGGAAAATGTGTTAGGATTGGGGCCAAATTTCTATTAGAGTTAAAAAATAAATTATTATAGTTCTTATCTAATAAAAATTATAAGAGATGAGGATCACTTGTCTGATCTCAAGGAAACCTTCTCCAACTTGAAACATATCAATTTAAAGTTAAATCTTGAGAAGTGTACCTTCAGAGTAAGGTCCAGAATTGTTTTTTGGGTTAAAATATAATTAAAGCTTACTCGGTGCAACTGAGTGCTTTGCTTACTATGGACCCTCTCGGATCTACAAAAGAAGTTTAGATACTGACTGGAAGACTGGCTATCTTAAATAGATCCATATCTAGATTTTCAGATAAGTGTGCACCTTTTGTTCAAGTATCAAGAAGTGCGAAAGAGTTCAACTAGACTCCAAATTTTGATAAGGCATTTATCAAAATAAAAGAACATTTGTCATTATCAAAACCACTTACCAAGCCAGTTGTGGGTGAAATGCTATATATGTATCTAGAAGTATCCGATTATTTTGTAAGTGTAGTTTTAATTCGAGATGTTGATGGCTAACCTCGCCCAGTTTACTATATCAGCAAACGTTTGTCGGATGCAAAAAATGATATTTAAAGTTGGAAAAACTAGCATTGGCCCTTGTAGTGGCAGCCAGGAAAATGAGAACCTATTCCCGAGCTCACTCAATTATTGTTCGAACTTCTTTCCCACTTAAGAATATCATACAAAATCCGGATGTATTGGGTCATATAACCAAGTATTCTGTTGAAGTAGGAGATTACGACATTTACTTTTCTCATCGAAATGCAATAAAAGCACAACCTACAACAAAATTCTTAGTTGATTTCTATCCCGAACGCCTACATGTTGAAACCCATATGGAGAAGCCTATGAAAGAATGGGTAGTTCGAACTGATGATGGATAATGTATGATAGTTTTGGGGCACAAACTTTTTTATTATCCTCTTTTGGAAATTTAATATACTAGGAAATACGTTTTGGTTTCAAGGCATCGAATAATGATGAACTACTAGTTTTAAGACTTGCCAAAATTTGTGGTGCCAAAAAGGTTCGATTAATGAGTGATTCACATTTACTCATACATAAGGATCATGACCAATCTGAAGCCAGAGAAAAACACGTGTTAAAATATTTACAAGTATTGAGAAAGATATCAACTTTCTTCAAATGTGTGTAATATGAGCATGTGCCACGGGCTGAAAATTCGATGGCTGATTCTTTAGCCATTATTTCTTACTCTAAAGTGTATCCTTGGATCTTGATACAAGAATATCCTTCGATATTAAATGAATTAGAAGTTGAGACAAACACTGGAAAAAGTTTTCAAGTAACAACAATGAAAAACAGGGATTAGAGATATGGTATCAAAGAGTTCATCACTAAGGGAAGTTTTCGTGTTGATAAAACATTGGCCAGAAAGTTGAGATTTAGAGTAAATGGTTTTATGGTCTTAAAAAATGTCTTTTATAACAAACCCTTTAGTAGACTCTTTTTACGATATATTGGATATGATGAAACTATGGTAACACTATATGAATTACATGATAGAGAAGGCTCTACCCATTGTGGTTTTAAAGATTTGATCTGAAGGGTTCTATTGGCATGATATTACTTGTATTCCATCATAGCGGATACAGAATAACTAGTTAAACGATGCGTTACATGCCAACAATTTGTAAATGTAATATATGCGCCATCCTTTCCCCTAGAATCAATATCCGAAGAAATACCTTTTGATAGGCGGGGGATTGATCTAGTAGGACTCATCCCAATGATATCCGTAGGTTGTCGAACTATTATATTAGTAGTTGATTATTTCTCAAAATGGGTGGAAGCATCGCCTCTCTCTGGAATCACTTCCAAGACAGTGATAAACTTATTACTCCCCAATATATGTTGTAAATTCTGAATTCTTATGAGCATTACAAAATATAATGGCTCCTATTTTTAGAATAGAGATATGAAAGCTTTTTTAAATTTTAGAGGATTTTGACATTAATTTTCTTCATATTTTCACCCTCAAGCTAACAAGCAAGCGGAAGTTATAAACAAGACCATTTTAAAAGGTATAAAGAATAACTTATAGGGGAAAGTAAGCAAATAACCGATTTATTTACAAGAAGTATTATGGGTTTATCGCACTTTTCCCCGGACTCCTACTCAAGAATCTCTATTTGTATTGGTTTATGGGATGGATGTTGTGACACCAGTTGAATCTACTTTCTCATATTTCCGAATTGAAAACTATTACGGGGATGCTAATGATATAGTGTAAGGGTTGAGTTAGACTTAATCAAGGAAAGAATAATATAGCTCACCTGAGGGTTGCTCACTATCAAAGTTTGATAAGAAGTAGATAGACATTCCGTTTCAACGCTGTTTGCATCCTGATTATCCCGATTTACGATACCGCTATGAGGTACTTGAATTTGTCCGTCCACTTGATCACCACAGTCCTCCAATTGTCTACAATATCATTTCGCTCTGGAATATCCCTTTCAATCCCATATCGCATTAGTACAATGGTTTAAAAACCTTGCTGGTGTGTGTATTTTTTTTACGTTGTTCCCACAGACGGCGCCAAATTTGTTAAAGGAAAATCTAACAAATAATTTTCCAAGAAGTGATTTTATTAATATGAGAAGAAAAGTACATTTTTTACATTTGTGATCCTATTTATATCCCTCATCTTGTATTTTATCTCTCTCCCACTAAATATATAATACCACTAAATGCGATTGTGGACCTATATTTATGGCCATTATTGAAGTGGTTGCCGCTTACGTTGATTTTTCAGTCCTCAATAGTCTTTAATATCACTTGACTCTCTTTAAAACCCTTTATTGTGCGTTGATCAAACTCGCGTCCTATGGGCATCATCTATATACTGCTTTTCTTCCGCAAGCCTCAGTTTGATAGCGTCCGATACTTTAGATGGCATCTGCTCGTCTTAGACTTCGTTTTATAGATGCATCTCAACTAGCCCTCGGTCCTCTTTGCGACCTCTTCTCGGTCATTCATTAAGGGGCGACGCTGATGCTTTATAGGTGGATCTCCGCTCAGTTATCGAGTCGGCTCTGGTCAGTCTTTCTAGTGGGAATACGTCAATGCCCTATTACGGGGTCTCTCCTCAACTATCGGTTTCAATGTGTAGACGATGTTTTGCGAGTTGTTTTAGGATCGTGCGAACGTCCCTCCGGTAGCTTGGTTTGGACGTTTTGCACAACCTATATATATTTCTTATGGGTTACCTCGGTTGAATACGAGAAATCCTTCGGCTTGGCCATGTTTAGGCCTTGGTACCGTTTTCATCAGTTCAAGCCTTTGTTTAGTCCTCAGTATCATTTCCATCTGCTCAGACAAAGCCCGATCTATCAACTTGGTGAGGGCATCCTCATCAAAAGGTATAAAAATGATTAAAAAACTAATTTTTGCGAAATATTTGTTTCTAAAACACAATGCAAATTTGGTAACGTCCAAACCTAATTAACGTATTCGGAGGGTTTAAAAAATGATCCTTCGAGTATTTGTTTTTTTGTTCTAAATCTATAAATTTAATTCATGATTATAGATTATTATTTTTATTTGGACAAACATCTATAAATTTAGTCCATAACAAAAGGTTTTTTCTTTAAATTCAGAAACTAAATTTATAAATTTTACAAAATCGATGAACTAAAAATATAGTTTAAAAGACTAAAATTCATAACTTTTTTTATCCATCCAAAAACCTAACTTTAAAATAAAAAATTTAAATAAAATAAAATAAAATAGTCGGAGACCCATTTCATTTAATCATATTCGGAAGGGTGAAGCTATTTCCTCCATAAGATTTATTATTTCCTCCATCTCAAATTTCTAAAATATACTCAACATTTGCTTTTACTTTTTTGTCCTCAATTTACTTTCTAATTTATATTTTGATGTCACTATCCACTATCCAACCTTTATTCCAACAAACATATCATTAAGTTAAATTATTACCAACATATATCATTTAACTTTTAAAATTAAATCCTAAAAACAAAAAAAAACTCTAATTTCTCAAAAAATAATCATGAAAAGGAAGACACTCCAACCAAAATCCAAACACCTCAGAACATCACCAAATCAACCAAAAAGATAATTTAATCTTGTAAAAATGGAAACAAACAAATATTAGAGAGTCATAAATAATAAACAATTTAAAGTTTTAAAAAAAATCAAAAAAGAAAAAACAGATTTCCAAAGTTTTATAAAATTAATTTATACAAAAAAAAACAATAAATCTATTCATGGATTAAAAGATTGATGAATGCGTATTTATATTGGATTAGAGCTTATGAGTGGAAGTAAATATAACGAGTAGAAGGTTGCTGGAAAAAATTATGGTAGATTTGGTGTTTGGATGGTTGCCGGAGAAGAAGGTAAATATAAGTGTTTGAAGTAAAATTATAATAAGGGTAAATTAATAATTTTTAAATGGAGGAAATAACAAAGTGGAGTATATTTTGAAATATGGGGGAAATAAAAAATATTATGGAGGAAATAACTTCACCCTATTCGGAAAAGAGATGGCGTAGGCGTAGTAGCAATCCATTTAATAAACTTGAAAAGACATCCTGTTTTAAGTTTAACCGGATTACATAAATTTTCGTTTTGTTTTTCTATACATAAATACCTTCCGTATAAATATTTAACCCAATAAAGCGTCGAGAATCAAAATATAAATAAAAACTTGACAAAATAATAAATAAGTGGATAAGAGTAAATCTGAATCTACTTTTTGAGCAATGAGTGAGAAGTTAATGGATATATAATATTTCCTCTTATAATATAACATAGTGACTTACGTTTATATTCAACCTTTACTTTCATTTCTCCAATCATCTTCCTCCCGCACACACACAGACCCAGATTCTTCACCCATTTTCTAATTTCGTTTTACCAAAGAAACAATGCTAGCGATTTTTGAGAAATCGGTCGCCAAAAGTCCAGAGGCATTAAAGATTGAACAATCTGAGTCGATCAGTGCACTGAAAGATGGGTTTTTGGCCAAACACTTTGCTTCCGTTCATTCTTCTGCTGTCACTCTCAATCTCGGATCCTCTGGTGTCATAACTTACTCGATCCAAAACCAAAACATATTCCTACCCAGGTAATTAATTATACATCGACCCTTTTCTCCAAAGTTTCGAATTCCTTGTGCTCTATCATGGATCTGATCTTTAATCAGTTATGGGTTTTTGATTCATAAGGTTCATTTTTTTATTTCCGATCTCCTGTTTAGATGGTTGTGTGTCACTGTTTTTTTATCTAAATGTAGTTAAATGTAGTTAAATGTAGAATGTGAAACATGGGTTGGTCATTCATTGGCTTGTGACATTTTTTTTTTCTGATTGAGTTGCTGTAATTTTGGTGAAACAGATTTGATAAAACACATTGATTTTCTTTTTATTCAGTGATTCATGTTCAATTTTTTTGGTTATATGGTTTGAATGTCTGGTGAAGATTAAGTTTTGTCCTGATTTTTCTTTGAATAACTAAAAATGTCAAGCTTTTTTATTGATGGACTCCTAAATGGTTCAGTTCTCTAGCTCTAGATCTTAAGAACTAATGGTTTTCTAGTAACAAGTGTCTCTAAAGATGTAATACTAATAGGTTTTCAGTTTTGTCACGAATCCAATTGTATGGAGGCACTTCGAGCTGGAGAAAACAAGTATATAACCCGAACTCAACCCTGTTTTTTCTTCGGACCGGCCAAAATTTTATTTTGATTTTGACCTCATACCTAAAACATCGTGTCAGGTTTAAGAGTTGTGTTATATATTTACAGTGATGTTTGTCAAATTTGCGTTAAGGCACGATTTGAAGGTGCTAATAGTAGTACATTTCAAGGTGTCAAGACACTCACTGTAACCCAACCCTGTTTTGAACAACCTTTTTTCCGGTTTGTGTTCGAGTCAACTCAAAATTTCATTCGATCACAGACATCTCGACCCTAGTCTTGTTATATACTGAATACGTGGATACTCTGACTTTTTATATAGCTTCTTCTTCAGGAGAGTTTTCGTAAACGTACTTTTTGTAACGTGGATGTTTTCACAGATTATTCGCGGTGGTGGACGATATTTTCTGCTTATTTCAAGGTCACATTGCAAATGTCCCTGTTCTTAAACAACAATACGGACTGAACAAAACTGCAAATGAAGCGATCATCGTTATCGAAGCTTATAGAACCCTTAGGGATCGAGGTCCTTATCCAGTTGATCAAGTTGTAAGAGATCTCCAAGGGAAGTTTGCGTTTATTCTTTATGATAGCACGACAAAGACCGTGTTTTTAGCTTCCGTAAGTGAATCTTTTCGTCTAATCAAAACTGTGTGCATAAATCATCATTAGTCCTCCTGCTATCGATGTTATGAGAAATTATTCTTATGAATATCAAATGTGTAACATTACTAGACCGGGGATGAGTAGCCATATTTGACTTCAATAACTGGGAACTAATTTTTTTCACGATCTTACCAAAAACAGATACAAAGGCGGCATCAGCTTACCCAACAATCCTAAAACTCTCTGGCTATTTCTTTTATATATATACTTGCTCCCACAGTTTCTAACTTTGACACTGATCTGTAGGTAACTTTGAATTTGCTCCTACGACTAGTAGTTCTAGTTCCGCCCGTTTACTGGAGTAATGTGATCATGAGTAAATTCACTGTTGGATTTAAAATCAAATGCAGTCATGCATTAGTTATTAAATGACAAGTTTTGTCATGGTACATAAATCAGCGTTACAGAAAATAGATTAAAGTAGATGAGAGTATAGTCGTGCCATGTCATCGCATCTAAAAATTTGTCCTAATATCCTTAGGTTTAAAGGAAGAGTAGTGTGTGTCTTATGTTTCATTGTGCTGATAGTGGTACATTTCATAAGGGGGCTGAATTCTCGATCATGTCTTGTCATTATGAGGGGAGGGGACTAACCAGCAATTAAAGCCTTGGTTGCTGATTGAAACATTGATTGTGCACAGGATGTAGATGGGAGTGTACCGTTCTTTTGGGGAACTGATGCTGAAGGAAATCTCGTTGTAGCAGATGATGTGAAGATGGCGCAGCAAGGTTGTGGAAAATCTTTTGCGCCATTCCCAAAAGGTATATCTAAACCATAACGTATTTACATCTGGTATTTTATTTTATAACACAGATACAAATTTGACACCTACTACTAGCGTAACTTTCGGCTTCTTTTACAAACAAAATAGCCTGCTAATAAACAAGTAGGGTTCAGGCTGATAAGTAAAACCTAAAATCTGGTTGATATGTAAAACCTGATAACCCTTCATATTGAGTTCAACCCATATAATAATACTTTACTGACATGCTGATTGGGACAGGTTTGTGTAATGTTTTAGAGGTATTACTTATTTTTATATTGTAATCTTATAGACTTGAAAAACTAGTTTTTTTTTAAGCTATAAAAGTCGGACAAACCAAACAACTTTTATGCTTTTAGATCTAAAGACAAAAAACTTGATGATTTCAAAGAACTCCTTGGTATTTTCTTTGATACAAATAATGTTTTAATCTTTTTGCGATGTTTTTTTTATCAGGATGTTTCTTTACATCATCTGGAGGGTTAAGGAGTTTTGAGCATCCTATGAACGAACTAAAGCCATTCCCAAGGGTGGATAGCTCAGGTCAAGTTTGCGGTGCCACATTCAAGGTGGATGCTGAGGCCAAAAAGGAAGCAGCAGGAATGCCAAGAGTTGGTAGCGCGGCAAATTGGTCAGGTAACATTTGAAAAGGGGCTTCCGTCTATCTTATCTTTCTCAAGTTCTTGTAATAATTTTTATTATGGGCTTTTATGATTGCTGACCGATTGTGGAAACATTTTGGAGCCTATATGTGTTTTCTAAAATTATCTTACAATTAAGAATAAGAGAAAGACTATCTGGTGTTTTATGTTTTGAGCCAGAGACCATGGTATTTGTTTTGTTTTTTCGTGGTTGGTTCGCTATGGGAATCCATCTGGTTCAGACACATCCAGTGAGATTCCTTAAATAGAAAATTAAATCCGACCGATCCATGAGTGGTGGTTTATGTTTTCTCGGAGATCCAGCAGTTTGATATTCCCTGTATTGAGAGATCCAAAATTTTATACATCGGAGTGTGATAGTCCATTGTCATTTCTTTTCCCAAAACAAGACCTAAAAGAATCCGAATAACAGTTTATTTCCAACTATCAGCTAACTAAAACATGCACATGAAGGCATCCGTTGCAATTTATTTTTAAAAAGGTACCATATATATTATATACGGTTTTATATTAATAATTATCCAAAATAATATATAAATCCAACTTAATTTTTAATGTAACCTATTCCTAACTTACTTCTTTTTAGTATAATCTTAATATGTTATTTTAAAACAAAAATAAACTTCTATTCGTAAAAGATTTTTGGATTTAAAGTTTACGAACGATGTAAAAATGGTCTAATTTTGAATTGAACAATTTGAACATTTATTTGGATGTTCTAACTAGGGGTAAGCTGATAACCTGTTTAAGAACTGGCGGTTTATCTGCGAAACTGGTCCATTAGGACTGCAATCTGGCAGGACTGCAGCCCGCCAGGACCACAAACCATTAGGACCGCCAGACCGTCAGGATCGCATAAGGAGTAACCCGTCAGGACTGCAACCCGGCAGGACTGCGAAACCACGGTTTATTTGTAAAAAACCGCGGTTTATTGGTAAATATTATAAATGTTTTATTTATTTTATAACCAAAATGTTATATTTAAAAAATATTGAGATATTGCATATTATTATAGAATTATTATTACATTTTTGTTAATATTAATTTGTTTTGGTTATTAATATTTCAAGTGTTGTAATTATTATATAGTCTAAAATTTTAAATATTACTTATGTTATTATCATATTTTAAATATTATTATTATTATGTTTTTAGATCTAATATTAGTAGTGTTGATTTTAATATTACAAACCAAAATTATATCTTATCATGTTAAAATATTACAAATTTTATGTTTATAATTTTAATATTACATTTTGAATTTTATTACTATGATTTGTTTTTAAATATTACAAGTGTTTGTTATTATTTTTTAAACCAAAATCATATTTTATCATGCAAAAATATTACAAGTTATATTTATTATTTTTAATATGAGATTTTGAATTTTATTATTGTATTTGTGATTAGGTTTTAAATATTACAAGTGTTATTTATTATTTTTAAGTTATATTGTTATAATTTTAATATTACATATTGAATTTTATTATTGTGATTTGGTTTTAAATATAACAAGTGTTATTTATTATTTTTAAGTTATATTGTTATAATTTTAATATTACATTTTGAATTTTATTATTGTGATTTGGTTTTAAATATAACAAGTGTTATTTATTATTTTTAAGTTATATTGTTATAATTTTAATATTACATTTTGAATTTTATTATTGTGATTTGGTTTTAAATATAACAAGTGTTATTTATTATTTTTAAGTTATATTGTTATAATTTTAATATTACATTTTGAATTTTATTATTGTGATTTGGTTTTAAATATTACAAATGTTATTTATTATTTTTTAAACCAAAATCATATTTTATCATGCTACAATATTACAAGTTATATTAAAATATTACAAGTCATATAAAAATATTTAATATTACAAATGCTAAAATATTACAAGTTATATTAAAATATTTAATATTACAATTGCTAAAATACATTTTTTAGTCTCTTGTCGCTAACCATTTTTTTAAGTCGCAAAACTTTCTCAACAGTAGCTGCAATTTGTAATGGATCTCCCAAAACTTGTCCTCGAGTCTCACGATTAACCTTACTTAACGCAACAGCAATCAAATCGACCATCTTCGTCTTCGTACTAAGACTTTGTTTAGGAACAACGGTCTTACTCTTAGTCTTAGTTATAGTTGGGTGTTTGACACTTCGTGTCACCTTGTCGACCATTTTAGAACTAAAATTTGGTTTGGCGGTCTTACTCAAAGTCGTACGTGTAGTACTAACAAGTTTGACGTTTCGTCTCTCCTTATCAGAAATTTTCAAACTAAAATTTTGTTTGAGAGTCTTACTCATATTCGTAGGTTCAGTGGCACATTTGATGCGTCGTGTGATCGGATCCCTCTCGGGTGGAGGAGACATCATAAAAGAAGAAAATTCCGAAAAATCAGTTTTCGGAGTTGCTTGTCCTAACCTGTTGTTGAAGCCACAAAACGGCAAATAAGCACAAATAATAACTAATACAAACTAATAACATTTTTTTTTTCGAAAAAAAAATCTAACTATTTCGAAAACAGAAGTACGATATGTAAAATACAAAAGTTAAGCTTAATAGAAAATCTAGAACAAGTTGAGAGATTTAGAGAGTTTATAGTAGATTTAGAGAGTGTGTGAGGTTGAAGTTGGGGTCTCCTCTATTTATAAGGGAGACCCAAATTTTTGTTTTTGAAAAATCCAAAAAAATGAATCCGTCCGGACCATCCGGACGCAGGTCCGGATGCCCGAACCTGACTTTCGGACCATCCGGACGAAAAGCGCAACGACTAGTTTCATAAACTAGCCGTTGCGTTTGAATCGTGCGGACCATCCGCACGTCTGACCGGATGGTCCGCACGGTGACGTCATCCGTGACTGATTTTTTTTTAAAAATATTTTTTTTATAAAAAAATTAATTTTTTTAAAAGTTATGCACTTTAAACTATTTAAAAAAAATCAAAACTCTATATATAGGATTCCCCACTAATATTTTAAAAAAAATTAAAAAAAATTATATAAATAGGAAATTCGAACTATTATTTAAAAAAAATAAAAATCTATAAATAGATTTTTCGAACTATTAGTTTTTTTAATAATTTTAGTACTTTTATGAAAAAAATATATATTAAATTCTCTAGATTATTGAAACAAATATTGACCCTTTTTTTTCTTTCTAGTTTATCGAAAGAAATTTTATATTATTAACAAGTTAATTTGGAACATAATAGATAGTTTATATTGTTGATGATGTTAATCTCCTAAATAAATATATTTAATTAATTATATTTAATTATGCCATCATAATATAATTCCTTTTTAGGAACCAAATTACAGATAGTTAATTGAAACACATTTGGTATTTTTGAATTTATTTCACAACCAAATTACATGTGTTTATGCAATTGGAACATAATCCAAATTTATACAATTTTTAAAACTTTAAATTTATACTTCAAAAATTGAATACTTCAAATATTAAATTTATACTTCAAATGTTGTAATCGAAATACAAGTAGATGTACTTATTTTATTTAATATCTACATAATATTAAATAAAATATCTTAAATACATAAATATAAATATATAATCAAACGTATCAAAATCAAATTACAATTATTTTTTTAGATGTAATTGATGATTATATAATTTCGATTAAAATGATAACATATTTAAATTAAAATACATGAAATAGAATAATTAACTCGTGTATATGGTACATATCTCAATTATTGAAATTAGATTCAATTAACACTTACAAATTAATTTTAAATAACATTATAAAATATTCTGATAAACGGTTCTTAAATGGTTTGGCTGATGGTTTGAACTGATAAACGGTTCTTAAATGGTTCGTCTGGTGGTTTGAACTGACGGTTTAACTGTGAAACTGGCCATTAAGACTGCAAACTGGCCATTAAGACTGCAAACTGGCAGGACCGCCAGACCGTCAGGACCGCATAAGGAGCAACCCGGCAGGACCGCAACCCGCCAGGACCGCAACCCGGCAGGACTGCAACCCGTGGTTCTGATTTAAACGGTGCGGGCGGTTCGCGGTTCAACCCATTTGCCACCCCTAGTTTTAACTAGAAAATGATTCTAATAACCGTATTTAATTGAATTTTTTCCATTTTCAGTTTTCAAAATTTTGAACTCCCCTCCCTTAGCTTACTTTAGTCTTCTCCTTTAGGTTAAAGGCATTTTAAACTTCTAAAATTTAGAATACCTGTAATGTTGTTGGTCAGTATTGACCTGTCACAAAAATGGTTAGATAGTAAGACAATAATATAATTTTGATAATGATGATTTCTATATTAGCCGTTTAATATGAGTTTGTAATTCTAAGGTATCTTATGTCAAAGCTTTCTAATAATAGTATAGCACGTAGGGGAGCATACACTTGATTAATAGGGAATTCACAATATGATTAGTGTGACAAAGTCCATTTCGCAACCCTATCAACAACAAAGTTTTATTCTATGTGAACGTGCTTAATATTCATTTGAGATGATATAAGTTTTCTACAACAGTTAATTATACGTTGGAGGTACCGGGGTCTTGCCTTTACTTAGAATTTCAAACAAAACTAAGTACTCAATTTCAACGTCTAATTGAATTGAAGGCCTTAATTATAAAACTTATATCAAGAATGTCATCAAGAAGGGCTCTAATTTCAACTATCAAGGGAGAGTTTTACCATATAATCTACCTAATGAATTTACTAATTAAAATTTGTTATTTCTAATTATTATACCACCACTTGATTCACCATTAATCATATAAGAACCATCACAATTAAGCTTAAATTCATTGATAGATGAAGGATTCCAAATTAACTATAAAAGACTTTGATACAATTAGAAATATGTTTAAAGCAACCAAGGTTTTTGGATATCTTTTGATCCATATACCAAAACTTATTCTTGATTAACCCTGAACAATCTAACTTTTCAATGATATATAAAACTTTGTTCATTATAGAATTTGGAGAATAAATTTTATTATTGAATTTAGATTTATTTCTTGCAGGTCATATGGTCCAGCATATGAGTGGGGGCAGAATGGTTCGAACACATATAATTGGATTAGTACATTGGAACCAGCAAATTATAATATGGTCGAAGGACATATGTTGTGTTAGATATTTTAGTGTAATTGGACTTACTAGTCGACCAATGTAGTCATGATACATTATCGAACAAGTCGTATAGTGTAGAGTGGACGCTTGTTGAAATATATTATGATTAGTGGGTTCAAGGGGCAGAGCCCCTGGCGGGGTCCAAGGGCCGCTGTTGAAATTCAACAGAATTTTGAATTTGAAAATTTGACCATTTTTTTCAAATTCGGCCAATTTTCTCATTCAAAATATTTAATCGTTTATTTTAGACCATAACCAAAAATCCATTTTTTGGTCGAAATACAAATACGTAGGGTTTTGTTGAAAACAAACACACAAGAGATAATATTTCGTTTTCATTGTTCAAATTGAAAAACACTTTGATTTAATCCAATTGGAAAATTTTGGAGAACCCCAAAATAATTTCAATTTGAAATTGTTTAACAAGACTTCATAGTATATCTAGAAATCTACACAACTAATCTACAAAAGATTGAAATTATCTATTCTTGTTTTATGAATATTGAGATAACGAACAGAGGAGAATCAACGAAGTAAATGACGAGTAAGTTCGTGAACAGGAAAGTTTGAAGGGCATGATTTCAAAAGATGACAGAAAAAGATAAATTTTCTAGTTGACTACCCTCAAGGTTGTTTATGACCCGAGTACCCCCTGCCCGAAGATCATTGAGAATGAAACGTTGGAGCAAACAAGGAAGCACATCAAGTGGGAGAATGATGATTACATTTATCGTGGCCACATATTAAACGACATGTGTGATACATTGTTTGATGTATACCAAAATTTTGAATATGCAAAATTCAACAAGAATTTTGAATTTGAAAATTTGACCATTTTTTTCAAATTCGGCCATTTTTCTCATTCAAAATATTTAATCGTTTATTTTGGACCATAACCAAAAATCCATTTTTTGGTCGAAATACAAATACGTAGGGGTTTGTTGAAAACAAACACACAAGAGATAATATTTCGTTTTCATTGTTCAAATTGAAAAACACTTTGATTTAATCCGATTGGAAAATTTTGGAGAACCCCAAAATAATTTCAATTTGAAATTGTTTAACAAGACTTCATAGTATATCCAGAAATCTACACAACTAATCTACAAAAGATTGAAATTATCTATTCTTGTTTTATGAATATTGAGATAACGAACAGAGGAGAATCAACGAAGGAAATGACGAGTAAGTTCGTGAACAGGAAAGTTTGAAGGACATGATTTTAAAAGATGACAGAAAAAGATAAAATTTCTAGTTGACTACCCTCAAGGTTGTTTATGACCCGAGTACCCCATGCCCGAAGATCATTGAGAATGAAACGTTGGAGCAAACAAGAAAGCACATCAAGTGGGAGAATGATGATTACATTTATCGTGGCCACATATTAAACGACATGTCTGATACATTGTTTGATGTATACCAAAATTTTGAATATGAAAAATTCAACAGAATTTTGAATTTGAAAATTTGACCATTTTTTTCAAATTCGGCCATTTTTCTCATTCAAAATATTTAATCGTTTATTTTGGACCATAACCAAAAATCCATTTTTGGTCAAAATACAAATACGTAGGGTTTTGTTGAAAACAAACACACGAGAGATAATATTTCATTTTCATTGTTCAAATTGAAAAACACTTTGATTTAATCCGATTGGAAAATTTTGGAGAACCCCAAAATAATTTCAATTTGAAATTGTTTAACAAGACTTCATAGTATATCCAGAAATCTACACAACTAATCTACAAAAGATTGAAATTATCTATTCTTGTTTTATGAATATTGAGATAACGAACAGAGGAGAATCAACGAAGGAAATGACGAGTAAGTTTCCTGAACAGGAAAGTTTGAAGGCCATGATTTCAAAAGATAGTAGAAAAAGATGCATTTTCTAGTTGACTACCCTCAAGGTTGTTTATGACCCGAGTACCCCCTGCCCGAAGATCATTGAGAATGAAACGTTGGAGCAAACAAGGAAGCACATCCAGTGGGAGAATGATGATTACATTTATCATGGCCACATATTGAACGACATGTCTGATACATTGTTTGATGTATACCAAAATTTTGAATATGCAAAAGAATTACGAGATTCTATTGAATCAAGATATATAGCCAAAAATGCTTCAAGTATAAAATTCATAGTCAATAATTTTATTAATTACAAAATGGCTGATTCTCAACATGTGATTGAACAGTACACTGAATTATTAAGAATTCCAGGTCAGTTCATTCAGCACAGTATGAAAATTGATAAATGTATTTCGGTGTCTTCGGTTATTGATAAAATTGTCTCCTTTATGGAAGGATTTTAAACGCAATTTGAAACACAACAATGAAGAAATAACTTTAGTATTGATAGAAAACAGACTAATGTCTTACAAAATTTAATCAGAGAACCCTCACATATAATTCAATCAAAGAAGTTTTGGCTAATATAGAAGCTTTACAACGTGCAGAAACCATAAACCAGAAAAACAAGGAATGAAAAACGGACACATAACTACACTAACTCTAACTGCAACTAACACTAACTCTAACTGCAACTAACACTAAAAATAAACCCAACAAATCCTCCCCTTAAACTGAAATGCTAATCAACATCAGTTTAAAACTTCCAGCTGCTGAACTCCGAGCAGATTTCTGAGCTTCACATACTGTTCTAGTTTGATTGGTTTGGTCATTATGTCTGCAATTTGATCATTTGTTCCATAGAAAATCAGCTGCATAGCTTATTCCCCTGACAAGTTACGCAAGTAGTGGAACCTTGCATCAATGTGTTTTGTCCTTCGATGCATAACTGGATTCCTTGACAACTTAATCGCTGAACTGTTATCACACAAAATATCAATGCACATTGCACCTACAACACCTAGTTCATGCAAAAATCCTTTTAAACCAAATGCAATGACACACTGCTGATGTTGCAGCAACATACTCAGCCTAGGTAGAAGACAAAGTAACTATGTCTTGTTTCCGTGAAATCCAACAAATTGCTGCCCCATTTAGCAGAAACACATACCCATAAGTACTCTTTCTGTCATCTAAGTCGCGTGCATAATCACTGTCTGTGTAACCCAGAATATTCGTGTTTAATGACCTTCATGCTAATCTACATAGACTTCCTCCTTTAGTTCATCATACAAGAAATCACTCTTGACTTCTAGCTGATGAACACACCATCCATTCTGAGCTGCTACTGCTAAGAGACTTCTGATTGTATCCCAACGAGCAACTGGTGCAAAACTTTCAGTGTAGTTCACTCCTGCAGTTTGTGTATACCCTTTCGCAACTAACCGAGCCTTACACTTCTCAACCTTTCCTTCTGCATTCAGCTTTGGTTTGTACACCCATTTGACCCCGATTTTTTGCATGAGATGACAGGCTTACAAGCTCCCAAGTGTTATTCTTTTCTATTAACTGAATTTCCAAATTCATTGCATTTCTCCACCTTTCTTCTTTTGCAGCGTCATTGTAGTTTACTGGATCCGCATAGCAGATGTTCAGAGCAAATTTTTTGAATTCTTCTTCATCTAATTCTTCTCCGTGTACAAAATTACGCACCCATCCAGGTTCTCTCCTTACCATTTGAGTTCCTGTCCCTGAAGCTTATGTTTCATCTTCAACATTTTCACCATTCTCTTCACCATTTCCTTCTTCTGGTTTGTCAGCACAGTTTTCTTCATCAATCTCGTCTTCTTCACACACTCCATCATCTCCCCAAGCGAGAACATTCTGCTCTGATGAGTTGTGTAGATCCTACTGCCACTTAGAGTTTTCATCAAATATGACATCCCTGCTACTGATGATTTTCTTTGTGATTGGATCAAGGAGTCGATAGGCCTTTGTTTAACTTGTTTCATCACTAACTCCAAGCAAAATACATATGTGACTACGATCGTCGAGCTTTATCCATTTATGCTCAAGAATATGAACATGACCTATCGAACCAAAAACTCTAAAGTAAGCAACTCATGGCTTGATTCTTGTCCATCTCTCTTCAGGTACCATGTCTTGTACTGCCTTTGTGATACTTCAATTTAAAATATGAGCAGTCTACCTTGATGCTCCATGCCATAAATATCTTGGCATTTCCTTTTCTGAGAGTAGACAACGAACCATATTCATGATTGTTTGGTTTTTCCTTTCCGCCACTCCGTTTTGTTGATGAGTGTATGTTGCAGTCAGTTGTCGTTTTATTCCTTGATCTCTACAGAACTTGTTGAATTTTTCTGATTTAAATTCACCACCCCTATCCGTTCGTAGTCCTCGAATTACAGTTTTAGCTTCATTTTCAACAAGGTTTTTGAAGACTTATGTTTCAAAAGTTTCAACTTTATCTACAAGGAAATATATCCAAGTTTTTTTTTGCGAGAAATCATCAACCAATACCAGTAAGTATCGCTTACCACTGTTAGAAGCTGGAGTGATTGGTCCGCACAAATCATCATGAATTAGTTCTAGTTTCCATGCTGCTCTCCATTTACTTTCCTTTGGAAATTTTCCTCGCTGTTGTTTCTCTATGTTGCATATCGTACATACCTTGACTATGTCCTTGATATTTGGTAACCCTTATACCATTCCTTTCCTCTGTATGAGCTGAATAGAGTTTTTGTTTAAATGTCCAAACCTCATATGCCAGAGATTTCCCGGATCTTCTTCCTCTATCTTGAGACAGCTCACAAACATCGGCTTCTTCTTTGCATTAATAAAAAACATGCGATTGACGGTCATTCGTGCCTCTACAATAATTCCTCTTTGATGATGATAGATCTTGCATACACCATTTTTATGACAATTTTCAGCTATTTCTCATGCAATTGTCCCACACTCACCAAATTGTTAATCAGATTTGGGATATAATAAACATCGGTCACCACTTGTGTTATTTCTTCTACTTCAATTCTGATCTTCCCCTTTCCTTGGACATCCATCTTTGAACCATTTCCTAATCTAACAGTGGTTCTGAAGCTTTCATCCAGCTTATTAAACCATAATTTTTCTCCTGTCATATGATTCGAGCACCCAGAGTCAAGGAACCATACCCCGTTATTGTCAACACCACCCATGTTTGTGTGTGCCATTAAGAGTAATTCTTCCTTTTCATTAACCTCGACATAATTAGCCCCTTTCTCCAGGCTTGTACACTCAAACTAGTAGTGACCTACCTGCCCGCATCGAAAACAATTGATGGCTGATCTGTTGACATATGATCTGCCTCTCCCACGTCCTCTAAAACTGCTTCCTCCTTGTTGAGATGTCCACTTTCCTCTTCCTCGAGCATTCCTTGGCTCGTTTTTAACTTGTACAACACGTTCTTCAGTTTTATTCTCAGTCACCTTGCATTTATGAACAAGTAATGACGCCTGCAACTCATCCACTATAAGAGTATCGATTTCTTTTGATTCTTCGATAGAGCAACCCACGTAATTAAAATTCTCTGTAAGAATTCAAAGAATTTTTTCAATAATTTTGACATCATTCATTATTTCTCCACAGTTCCTCATGTCATTGACTGTTTCCATGACTCTTGAAAAATATCCTGTCACTCTTCCAACTTTCATCTCCAAGATTTCGAACGTCCTTCGTAACCGTTGTAGTTGTGCACGCTTCACCCTAGCACTGCCTTTGTACTTGACCTTCATAGAATCCCAAAATTATTTGGCAGTTTCTTTGTGGGTGATAGTCTTCAGGGTGGTCTTGTCGATTGATTGGAATAAATAATTCTTTGCCTTCAGATCCTCGAGTTTTGCTGCTTCAAGTGCAGCCTTATGTGTTGCACCCGAAGTCGCAATCCCTTTTAGATCATCATATCCTGGATCAATGACACTCCAATACTCCTTCGAATGCAGAAGATTTTCAATGACTAAGCTCCAGTGGTCGTAATCTCCATCGAATTTCGGAACTGCCGGTGCAGTAAAACTTCATGGTTCTGCCATTTTCCTTTTGGTGTTTTTCCTCTTAAACACACACTTTTCTCAAACTTTATCACACTGTATTTGGAGCTGATACCATATGATAGAAAACAGACTAATGCCTTACACAAATGTAATCAGAGAACCCTCACATATCATTCAATCAAAGAAGTTGTGGCTTATATAGAAGCCTTACAACGTGCAGAAACCATAAACCAGAAAAACAAGGAATGAAAAACAGACACACAACTACACTAACTCTAACGACAACTAACACTAAAAATAAACCCAACAAGTATAACTTGGTAGTCATTTTAAAATTGAAAAGTCTTTAAGGGCTCGAGAAGAAATAAGTAATCCTAAGGATACAAATCAAGTAGGAAACGTATATGTAAATATGACTGAAAATAATGGATTCTTTAAGAATGAAAATACAGAAAAGGAGAATAAACAAAAGTTTAAGAGCAACAACAATAACAATTCCAACAAAAAGCTTAAAATAACATGATGGAAATGTGGCAACCGTGGTTACTTTGAGGGGGATTTTCAAGTTGGAAAAGGGAAAAATAATGATGTTCCAAGTAGGAACAATGTTGGTCCAAGTGGAAACAATGTTGGTTCAAGTGGATCTAAGGATCCTGAAAAGCAATAAGGTTAGGTTTTATTTCACAATTTTTAGTAATAATTATATATGTCTAATATCTTAGGCATTTTAGGTGTCGGATGACGATGTTGCATGGTGGGTTGATTCGGGAGCAAAAATTCATTTATGTAAGGATCTTCGATGGTTCATTAATTTTCAACCGATTTAAGACGAATCTTCACTTAAGATGGTAAATGTTGCAACCAAACCAATTAAAGGACTAGGAAATGTTAAGTTAACGTTTACTTCAATAAAATACATATTATTAAACAAGGTATTGTATGTTCATGGGAGTCGAAAGAATCTTTTGTTTGGTGTTGTTTTAAACAAGTGTATGAAAGTGGCAATTATATATTGCCAAAACACAGTGTATTTATAGGACTTAGATATTTGTGTAATGGTATGTTTATGTTAAATGTAAATGTTTCGTTTGAAATGATTTTGTTTTTGTTAATGGAAATAATAATATACATTGACTAAATAATTTATTATAGTCAATATTCAAACGTAATCTATTATAGATATTATTAGATTAGATTTTATTACAGTAGACTAGTATAATAATAAGATATTTTCAGAGCCTATATATATGGCTTTAACTTATACTGAAATTCCAAGATATAATAAATATTTTCTAGTTTTTACATGGTATCAGAGCCATTAGGGTTTCTATAAAAAATCTAGATGGAGGTTCCTGGTGGATATAACAATTATGGTAGTCGTGGTAAATCAAACTATCGTGGTAATCGTAGTTGGTATAGTAGATATAAAAATTATGGTAGTCGTGGTAGATCAAACTATCGTGGTAATCGTGGTGGGTACAGTGTCATGGTGGATACAATAGTCAAGATGGATACAATAGACGTAACAGTTCCGGTAACCATGGTGGTGATCTAAACAATGTTGAATGTTTTTACTGTCATGAACGTGGTCATACAAACTAGAATTGTCCTCAACTACCTCAAAAATTTGCTAATATGGCAACGAACGAGAAACCTCATGTGCTTTTCACCGAGGAATATGCTCAATTTTCCAAGTACCAAGAGTCTCTAAATGCACAAGATCTTAAAAACCCTGCAGCTTGTGTGTCAGGTGCGGCTTGTGTGTCAGGTAACTCAACTACATGTCTTATTTCTTCTTCGTCTGATTGGGTCATTGATTCTGCTGCCACAGAATATATGACATGTAATAAACAAGTTTTTACTTCTCTTTCAAATACACATCATTCTAATGTCACATTGGCAGATGGATCATCATCTCGTGTTTTAGGTTCAGGGACTATCAATCCCACCAAATATATCTCTTGGACTTTTGTTTTACATCTCCTTCAGTTTTCATTCAACCTTATTCCTATTAGCCAACTCACTAAAACACTAAATTGTTTTGTTACCTTTTATTCCGATCATTGTTTGTTTCAGGATCTTACGACGAATAAAATAATTGGTAGAGGGCATGAGAGTGGAGGTCTCTACTATCTTGATAAAGACTATCATACATCTACTGCATGTTTTAGTATTACATCTCCATTTGAAGCACATTGTCGTATATGTCATCCATCTTTAATCTCTTTAAAACAACTTTATCCTAAATTTCGGCATTTGACATCATTAGAGTGTGAGTCATGTAGATTTGCTAAACATCATCGTCTTCCATCATATCCTCGTATTAATAAACAGGCTGCGCTTCCTTTTGAAATCGTTCATTCAGATGTTTGGGGTCCTTGTCTCGTTGTTTCTAAAACTGGTTTTAAATATTTTGTTAGTTTTGTTGATGACTATTCCCGTGTTACATGGCTATATTTAATGAAAAATCGTTCTGAGTTATTTTCAATATTTTGCACGTTTACTGCAGAAATAAATACCCAATTTAATTGTCCTTTTTGTATTTTAAGAAATGATAATGGTAAAGAATATTACTCAAATGCATTTCAATTATTTATGGAACAAAAAGGAATGATTCACCAAACTTTGTGTGTGGACACGCAATCTCAAAATGGTGTTGCTGAAAGAAAAAATAGACATCTTTTAGAGGTTACTCGTGCACTTCTTTTTCAAATGAAAGTACCAAAATTATTTTGGACAGATGTTGTTTTCACTGCTTGTTTTTTAATTAATCGTATGCCATCTACTGTCCGTTCAAATAATATTCCATATTTCGTGCTTTTTCCATCTAAACCTCTATTTCCTGTTGAACCACGCATTTTTTTTTCTGTACTTGCTTTGTTAGAGATGTAAGTCTTACTCGTACAAAATTAGATCCCAAATCCGTAAAATGTGTTTTTCTTGGATATTCTAGGTTTCAAAAAGGCTATAAATGTTTTCCCCATCTCTTGATCGTTACATAGTATCTAAGGATGTTACATTTTTAGAACATGTTCCATTTTTTCCTGGTTTGTCTAATGTCGATCCAGAAACAACTACTGTCGATGATGATTTACTCATATACACCACCGTACAAAGATCTAATGTACCACATCCACCATATCGACCTCCTGTTAGATATGTTTATTCTCGACGTAAAGCACCTCCTCTATCATGTCCACTACCAATTCCTTTGTCTCCAGATCCTGCTACAAACGATAATGAGTCCACTCCTGATCTTCCTATTGCTCTTCGAAAAGGTAAAAGACTATGATCAATTACCTTCTTCTACCCGAGATTTTATTGTATCTCTTGATTCTGTTTCAATTCCAAAAACTGTCCACGAAGCATTATGTCATTCTGGCTGGCAAGCTGTAATGTTTGAAAAGATAAGAGCATTAGAAGATACTGGTACTTGGAAGTTGGTTGATTTACCTAATGGAAAGCAAACTATCGGTTGTAGATGGGTGTTTAATGTAAAAATGAATCCAGATGGGACGCTAGCTCTTCTCAAAGCACGACTTGTTGGAAAAGGATATGCTCAAACCTATGGTGTTGATTACTCTGAAACATTTTCTCCGGTAGCTAAGTTTACCTCTATTCGTTTATTTATTTCTTTAGCAGAATCAAATGGTTGGCCATTACATCAGTTAGATATTACAAATTCATTTTTACACGGAGACCTCCAAGAAGAAGTCTATATAGAGCAACCACCTGGATTTGTTGCTCAGGGGGAGAGAGGAAAGGTATGTCGTTTCTATAAATCATTGTACGGATTAAAACAAAGTCCCCGTGATTGGTTCAGCAAGTTTAGTGATGCATTAAATGAATTTGGGTTGAAGAAGAGCAGTTGTGATCACTCTGTCTTTTATAAACGTTCTGCAAATGAAATTATACTCGTTGTTGTATATGTAGATGGCATCATTATTACTGAGAATGATGCTAAAGGCATTTCATTGCTTAAAACATTTTTACATTCGCGATTTCAAACAAAAGATTTAGGACCATTGAAGTATTTTTGGGGGTTGAAATAACAAGAAGCAACAAAGGTATTCTTTTATCGCAGAGAAAATACGTTCTAGATTTGTTGATGGAAACAGGAAAGCTAGGAGCAAAACCATGTAATACACCAATGGTTCCTAATTCACAATTACTGAAAGATGACGGAGAATTGTTTAGTGATCCAGAAAAGTATCGTCGATTAGTAGGAAAACTCAATTACCTTACCGTAACTCGACCACATATTTCATATCCAGTTAGTGTTGTAAGTGAGTTTATGTCTTCTCCAACAGTAAATCACTGGGCATCACTAGAACATATCTTGTGTTATCTCAAATCAACTCCTGGACTAGGATTGTGGTATGGCAGTATTTTTCATACAAATATAGAGTGTTTTGCAGATGCAGATTGGCCTGGATCTAAAATTGATAGAAGATCGATCGCTGGTTACTGCGTTTTTGTAAGGGGTAATATGGTATCTTGGAAGAGTAAGAAACAAAATGTTGTATCGTGATCAAGTGCTGAAGCTGAATATAGAGCCATGGCTCAATCTATTTGTGAGATAATTTGAATTTTTCAATTGTTAAATGATATTGGCATCAAGACTACCATGCCTGCGAAATTATGGTGTGATAATCTAGCGGCGCTGCACATTGCGTCTAATCCTGTCTTTCACGAAAAAATGAAGCATATTGAAATTGATTGTCATTTTATCCGCGAAAAGATTCAACAAAATCTCATTCATATGAGATATGTCAAAACAGGAGAACAACTAGGAGATATATTCACAAAAGCGCTCAATGGATCACAGATTACTTATATTTGTAACAAGTTGGGCATGATTAATATATATGCTCCAGGTTGAGGGGGAGTGTGATTTCGTTTCAGTCTTTCGATCAAGCTTGCACTTCAAGTACTTCAGTTCAAGTTTCAAAGAGAACGTTATTATCAAAGCTACGACAGTTTCAAGCACTTTCACACAAGCTTGAGGGGGAGTGTTAACGAAAATAATAATATACATTGACTAAATAATTTGTTATAGTTAATATTCAAACGTAATCTATTATAGATTTTATTAGATTAGATTTTATCACAGTAGACTAGTATAATAATAAGATATTTTCAGAGCCTATATATATGGCTTTAACTTGTAATGAAATTCCAAGTTATAATAATTTTTTTCTAGTTTTTATAGTTTTTATGGCTTATACTAGTATGTGTAGAAATTTGAATTAAACAGAATTATGGCATGGTAGATTAGGACATGTTCACTATGGAAGAATAAAAGACATGTAAAAAATAAGCCTTACACCTCTTGTTGATGAAAATAATGAAAAATGTAAGACTTGCATATTAGCTAAGATAACTAGAAAACCTTTCAATAATGTTAACCTAGTTTCTAAAATATTGGAACTAGTATATAGGTATGTATATGATTTCCACGCTACACCTTCGTTATGAAATAAAAAGTATGATTTTATTGATGTTGCATCTAGATATTGCTATGTTTATTTGTTGCATGCCAAGAGTGAAGATCTTGATAAATTTAAAATATATTAGGAAGAAGTAGAGCTACATAATAATGATTTGATTAAAAATATACGTACAAATAGAAGAGGTTAATATTATGATCCAATATATTTTTAATCTACTGGTATAATTCATCAAACCACGACTCCTTATACACCACAACAAAATGATATAACAGAGAGGAAAAATAAACCTTTGAAAGAAATGGTTAATTCCATGTTGTCATATTCGGGTTTGAATGAAAGATTTTAAGGTGAGGCTATGTTAACAACATGTTATTTATTGAATCAAATTCCTACTAAAGGAATAAGATAATTCAATATGAGTTTTGGTTTAAGAAGCCTCCAATATTGAGTTTTCTAAAAGTCTAGGGTTCTAGAGTAGTTGTAAGGCTCACTGAACCCAAAAGGAAAAAAATAAGTAATATATATATATATATATATATATTGTATCTTCAGTGGGTATGCTAAGCATTCTATTTCGTATAGGTTATATATGTTAGAGTCTAATGACTCTGTGTCGGTGAATAGGGTTACGGAGTTAAGAGATGCAATGTTTGATAAAAAAAAAAAATTTACTTCTATACATAGACCTAGGGACGTGATTTCAAACTCTTTGAATCAAAAGTTAATTCAAACTGAAAAATATTTCAGGTGGTACTGTATATGTACCAGAACCTTATGAACCAAAGAGAAGTACTAGAGATAGAAAAGCTAAGTCATTTGGATCTAATTTTCAATTTTATTTAATTGAAGGTTCAATTAATAACATTAACTATCAATATAATTTTTTTTATTATTATTGAGGATGATCCAATGACTTCTAGTGATGTTATGACGTCAATGGATGTTGCATTCTGGAAAGAAGCTATCCAAGATGGGATAAAGTCTATCATGCATAGTAATAGTTAAAAATTGGCTGATTTACCTCACGATTGAAAATCATTGGGAAATAGATACATTTTTAGATACAAAATGAAAGTAGGTGGTACTATTGAAATGTATAAAGCTAGATTGGTTATCCACATTTTTAGACAAAAAGAAAGAATTGAATTATTTGATACTTATGCTCTGGTTGCTTGGATTTCTACTATTAGATTGTTGATTGCACTTGCATCTGTATACAATCTTGTAATTCATCAAATGGATGTAAAAACTACATTCTTCAATGGTGATTTGGATGAGGAGATTTATATGAAACAATCAGAAGGGTTTGTCACGCGTCATTGTAAAACAAAATGTATAAGTTGAAAAAAATCTTTGTACGGTTTGAAACAAGAAACAAAAGATTGGCATAATTTTTTGATAATGTGATATTGTCTAATGACATTATTCTTAATCAAGCAGACAAGTGTGTATATAACAAATTTGATAATTCTGGTAAAGGAGTTATGATATATCTATATGTTCATGATATGTTGATTTTTCGTACTGACCAAAATCAGGTTGACGGAATTAAAAAATTCTCATCATCTAATTTTGAGATGAAAGATTTGGGGGAAGCTGAAATGATTCTTGGTATAAGAATCAAAAGAAAGAACAATAATATGTCGATTTCTTAATCTCACTTTTTAGAAGATATTTAATAAATTTAATTTTAAAGATTGTTCTCCGGTAAGATCCTGTATAGACCCTAGTCTTAAGCTTCCACCTAATAAAGGTGTTGCTGTATCTCAACTTGAATACTCAAGAGCCATCAGGTGTCTTATGTATGCTATGACTAGAAATAGGCCAGATATTTCCTTTGCTGCTGGAAAAGGCTTAGAAGGTATATTAGCAATCCTAGTTTACATCATTGGCAAGCTTTAAATAATACATTCAAGTATTTGAAAGGAACCATAGATTATGGTTTGACTTATACTAGATTTTCTTTTGTATTTGGGCATCTAAGAAACAAACTTGTATTACTGATTCAACGATGGAATCAGAGTTTGTGGCATTAGCAGCAACTAGTAAAGAAGCTGAGTTGCTAAATAAATTTAATGTATGAAATTATGTTATGGCCCAAACCGATATTACATATATCTATTAAATGTGATAATAAAGCTGCCTTGGCCAATTTCTATAGACAAGTTTACAAAGGCAGGTCTAACACTTAGGTATTAGACATAATATGATTCGTGACCGCATCACGCATGATGTTATTTCAGTAGAGTCTTTAAGAACTAAATATAATTTAGCCGATCATTTAACCAAAAGGTTAAGTAGAGATCTTGTGCACAAATTGGCTATTGGGATAGGATTAAAGTCCATATGAAATCTTTCATTTTGAAATACCCCATTCTCATCTAATATGACATTAGGTGTTGAATTCAACGTGGAAAGCTTAAATACTAAAGATTGGAACACATTTGTAGTATCATCCCAAGGTATGTGTTCAGACCTGCAAGTGAATGGTGAAGATTGTCTGATTATAACATTAAGGTATTTTCATTATCGAAGCTATGAATTTAATCTTTCTCATATTTTTGGTTTTCCAACCATGAATCCAACTTTGTATTTATGGCTAGGTATAGTTCTTAACACCTTCATTTTTTTATTATTTTGCTTTTGTTCCACTGTTGCTCTGTATCTTTTGCTCTTTCATTATGGTAAAGTAAACCCTACTTTCCTCTGTATTGACACGACAAAGTTTTAGCAGAATTTTCACCGTTGTTATCATCGTCACAACCGGTGAAAATGTTAACGATTATGTTATATCTCACTTACGTTTTGTTGGATTTTTTATTGTTAGATTTTATACCGGTTTCGTTTGATCACTCACCATTTTTTGTACATTTTTACCTTTAAAAAACATAATATAAATTGTTTGGTGATATCTCTAATAGTAAAACTCTAAAATTTTCAATCTGACGATTTTCTCTCTTTAAAAAAGTTCCAAAATAGTCAAATCACAAGTTACATATCTTTAACATCCACAAATACTATAATAGTAAATAATTTATATATTTATTATGTAATTATTATTTTTTAATTTTTAAATATCATATATTTAAAATCAAATAATATAAGTTAGAACCAAATGAGTACTCTATATTGATACTTATACTTATATATGTATTATTAATAAAACATGATATATGATATGCATTAGATTTTTAAATTGCCACTTCCATTATCGAGGCCATATATTATTTTATTTAGTGTTTTTATTTTATTTACCGATTTATATATTTTCTTTTTGTTTGAAATGGTTGTTTTTTATTTGGATGTTATTAGATTTGAATTTTGTAAACTGTTTCCAGAGTTAAAAAAGAGAAATACAACGATTTTACGAAGCGAGTTAAGGTTTCAACAGTTAAAATATATTTTTATCTTCTACCCAATGCTTTTTTATTATATAAACCAAGAAAAAGTTTGCTTCAACCGCTAAAATATAATTTTATCTACTACCCAATGTTTTTTTATTATATAAACCAAGAAAAATGTCATTGAACGAGATTTGCGATGAATTTCATAGTTGTTGCACGGGTTTGTGCGACATAAAAATGTGAAATAAGATATTATTTTTTAATAAAAAAATATATGTTTATGGTTATTTGTCCAAAAATCATAGACGGTGATAACTTTGTGAAATCTAATTATCGTTTATTGTAAATAAATCCTTTTTTATCAAACAATTTTTAAATGTCACAATCTGAAAAGAATCAAATACTTAAAAAAGAAAATTAATATTTTGGATAATGATATTTTTAAAATTGATTTTCAAGTATAATGTTGGTGCTTTAACTGATCAACAAAATTTAAAAATAAATAGTCGAAAATTTAGTAGTGTAAGATCCAAATATAAAGATAAGTATAAAATGAAAAAATTAAATCGACCAACCAAACTAAATAAAATGTTTTCGAGTCGGCCTATTTTTAATAAAAATATGGTTCGTTTCGCTTTAAAGAAACTAAATAATTAATTTTGGTTTAGTTTCAGTTTTAGTCTATAAAAAAATGAAACTAAATTTGAAGGATCGAAAGGTCAAAAAATAAATTATATATAAATTTAGTAGTTCAATGATATATTACAATATTTTTAATTACAAATTTAATTATTTAATTCAGTTCAAATTTTAAAAAAGTATTATTTATTATTATTTATATAAATTGATGTAATCTATAAATAATGAAAAACACAAAATAATATCAATAAAAATATTGATTTTTATTCTATATTAATATATATTTTTTATAATATAATATATTTATCTTTTAATTATATATATATAAATTTGTTTATGTTCAATAAATATCAAAACTGAAAAACTAACTGACAGCGAATGAACCGAAAAAGAAATATTTGATATTTTTTCGTTAAAACAAGTTTTATTTTTTTATAAACTGAATTAATTTAGACCGATTTAAATATTTCTAAAAGTTCCAACTGAATAACCAAATTTCGTAGTTAGATTTGAATCATCACATTTTAAAAATAAATCAATTTTTTTAAAAAAACCATACCCTCATGAATATCACTTGCTAACCCTATGATCAAATAGAACTAGAGATCACAAAAGTGACGGATCACAACGGTATAAATCGGGATCACGGTAGAGCTATCATGATATCACAGCAACATACTATAACAACGTGAATTTGTCACGTCACATCTCTGTAAAAACATCATCATGGTCACGAAAGAACACAAAATGATTCTCGTCATGACCATCGTGATAATGAATAATTTTAAGTTTACCTTCATTATAATATATGGATTTTTAAGAGCCGAATTTTAATATTTAAACAAAAGTTCAATTATTTTTTAATTTTATATTGCTTTTATAACCCATATAGTACAAATGTTGTTATTTTTTTATAAACAAATTGTTATATAGCTTGTATATTATAAACTAAAAATTGTATAAAGTTATTATAATTTTATTATTATACGTTGATTATTATTATGATTTGATTATTATGGTTTGACTATAAATACCACAAGTGTTGTTATATTTTGTCATTATGAATGATAAAATAATTTTTATAATTTGATTATAGTATAACTTATTATAGTATGTTTATTTTATAAGTGGTGATAAATTTTTTGAGAAGTTGTTACATTAAGACATTGAAGGATAAAAAATAAATTTTTTGACTGATTTTTTTTTTTATATAATTTATACTTTTACGGGCCACGAGTTGTACAAATGTTCTCAAATTGAACTATCTTATTACAAACTCACTTAAAAATTATATTAAAAATATACTTCATCATAAAACATTTTATCTTCTAATCCAATCAATTCTTCATCCTCATGCCCGTTAGTAGCTTCATTCAAATTATCTTCTTCAATATCATTAAGAAAAAAAACTATGCAGCCTAATAGATAAATATTATTCTTCCGAAATCTCTTAAGACAACTATTAGAATCTTTGAAACTAAGGAAAATAATCTATAGAGGCTAATGGATAAAGTTTACACTGATGACCACCAAATTAAAATTGAACTTCTTGTTAACAAAACTATGTTGTATTTTACAGAACTTAGTGATATTAATTATAATACACATTGTAAGAGAATAATAATAATATTAATAGCAACAATTTTTTTGATGATATATATTTTCTCTTACGATGTGTATTATAAGTTAATATCATGGACTTATCCAAATTACGATATAGTTTTGTTAACAAGATCATCAATTTTAATTTGATGGTCATCTGTGTAAACTTTATCCATTAGGCTTCATATTTTATTTTCCTTGGTTTGAGAGATTATAGTAGTTGGGTTTGAGAGATTATAGTGGTTGGGTGTGTGAGCTTTTGGAAGAAGAATATTATTTGAGAGATGATTTAAGAGATTATAGTATGAAAAATAGTAAATGAAACAAACAACAAACAATCTCACAAATAAAACAAAGGAAAAAGTATAACATGCACTTAAATCACCAATGATCATCCACCACCAAACAAACTTGATTGAGTAGATTATAAATTTGATCTAAGATTATGAAAGAATATATTAGAAGAATATATTGCTTTGAGAAATTATAGTAGTGATTGCAATAATTGGGTTTGAAATCTTTTGAAATAACAATGTTGTTTAAGAGATGAATGAGAAATGAAAGAGTCTTTTCTCAATTTATAGAGAAAATAAATAAAATAAAAGGATAAAAACGGATATCCCTTTTGATTGGGGATTCATTTTTTAATGTTTTTACCAAAACAAATATATGTTTGGTCATGAAAAATATTTCATTGGCTAAACAGATATCTGCTTCTCCAACTGCTAAAACTCAGAATTCCATATAAGTAAGATGCCTTTTCTTCATATTTGTCACACAATCATTCTTCTACTACTAAACTTCAAATTATACTTCAAAGTTTTTTCCTTTTCCAATCTATATTTCAAATATTTTTTTCTCAATCCAGCAATTTTAAATATATAGTTGAAATATCTAATAAACTATTAGTTGAAAGATTCAATAGACTATTTAAAACGTCTAAAAATATAGTTAAAAAATCTAATAAACTATTTAAAATATATAATAGTTGAAATATTTAAAGACCTAAATATTCCAACAAATTTAAAGATATAGTTTAAATATCTATAAAATTATTAATTGAAAAATCGAATAAACTATTTAAATATCTATTAAGGAACATATGGTATAAAATTGGATTGACATAAAACATTTTGTATTTAGACTATAAACCATTTAGTTATTAGTGGAGCTTCAACATCTTAAACTCGAGCTTCTTTCAAATTATAAACATAAGCAAAAACATGTTAAAATATATATAAATAAAATTACATTCATTAAAAACATTACTCGAGGAGTGCGAGTATAATATATTATTTATTAAAGAGTTTTTAGATAGAGAATCTATCTCCTCTCTAGAGACCTTAATTGACATCTGTAATTTTAGTCGTAAGTTGCATCCTTCATAGTCGACTATGGTCGGCTTCCTTCGTGATATGATCAAATGAATAAATAGAAAAGATTAATTAGTAATCTTATAAAAATGTCCGAACTTATGCTTAAAAATATGATAGAATATCAGGTGATCTATAAAATACAATTTAGATTAAATAAAAAAATATGACGGTCCTATTCTTTTTCAGCAAAATAATTTATATTATTAATAAAAGGAATTTGTCCCGCACCTTAACTACAAAGGACTGATAGCCCAATAGAAAATTTGAGAGTCCCTCTACTTATTATAAGACCTGTCATAAACAATTAACAAAAATTATAAATGGCGTCACCACATAGATTCTGATGATCTTCATTTTCATAGTATAAAAGAATGCAGAGAATCCAAACCATCTTAAGAGATCCTTCCTTATCCAACCTACAACATTTCCAAATCTTGATCAAGATTAATCTCCAATGGATAGGTACTTAAGATTTGATTTCATATCGAAGAATATTAAGTAGCAAATCCATCTCAGCAGATTAAGGTTAACTACTCGAATTTGGGCAAGAAATTCAAATCAGGGATGAGATCCGAGATAATCCTAAAAGAGCTCCACTTCTTGTAAAATTTGTAAGCTTGGAGAATAGCAGCGCAATACAGATTGAAGATTGAAAATTTCATAACTAAAAAGAGAGCTTTTTATACAGATTGCGACCTAAGTTTTGTGGGCAAATCTCCTTTGAAGTAGCAAGAATTGACAAGTGGAATTTGAAGAACAAAAACAGAGATGGTCTATGGGGAAAATAGAGGAGGATCTTCTATTTCCAACTCTTCCAAGTATGAGTAAGTATTCAAGATGCTAACTTAGACCTGAAAACATTTCTTAAGCAAAAAACAATGTTGAAAACAGAGACAAGGCCTTGTCAGGAATATTCTGCTTGGAAAATTAGTGTTAATAAGAAAGTATAAATCATTAGGCGATATCATATAACCAAGTAGGAAGTGAAAATTAATCATTTGGTCTATGGTAGCTAGTGTTGAGATTTTTTAGAAAAATAATAGCATGTAAGGCATTGGGAATTTGTATATGGTCAAAATCGATTTTCATTTTACATTTTAGAGTCCATTTGGTGAGTCAATCGACTGTATTATTTTGAACTCTAGAAATATGCTTAAGATTCATAGGCAGTAAGACAACTAAGGGTCTAGGGTCCATGGGAAGTTACCCAAATGAACAACTATATTAGAATTTTGGAATCATACTCAATATCAATAATGTCAATGTTTAGAGAATTGCAAATTAAGAGGCCATCATGAAGTGCTCTAGCCTCAGCCACCATAGGAATGGATTTGCCATATAACCTACCATATCTTTTAATAATATTACCGTGAGAGTCTCTAAGAAACCACTCCCACTAGCCTCGCCATTAGGAAGGAAATAACTATCAATGTTAAGTTTACATTTGCCATGAATTGGGGGAGACCAGTAAAGGACATTAGAAAGGGAAGATGATTAAAACAACCTATAACAGTAGCTACATCCTCATTATTAGATCATTGAGACTTATTTATAAGCATATCATGGTCCATATTAATAATCATGTTATTAATGTAGTGAATAGCAGAGTTGGTATTCAGAGAAACACCGTTGAACTTGGCTTTGTTTCTAAACTGCCAAATAACCCAGCTAATTAGGACATGAATGATGGTTTTAATGTGAACATCATTATTGGCAGACCAAAACCAGCTTCTCAGAAGACGAGGATATGTTATATGGTTAACAATACTGATATTAAACAAATTAGCATAATAAAACAAGATATTCCAAGATAATTAATGTTCAACAAATAGATGTTTGATGCTTTCAATGGAATCACAAAACTTCCATTTAGATACTAACGTAAAATGTATTTTTTGGAGGGAATTATCAGTAGAAATCCAACCATTTAAAACTCTCTAACAAAGGAAGGAGCATTTCTTAGGACACACTTTATTCCAGATTCTTATAAAAAGGTTTGAAAAATTGTGCTTTTGCCTTAAATAATGCTAGATTTTCTTAGTGTTGAAAATACCATCTTTGGAGAATAACGAAATTATCTCGTCCCCAATAAGATTATCTATTTTAAGATTCCGAATATTCAAAATTAGATTAGGAGTAACCTTAGTTCTAAGCTTAGACATATTCCAAATTTTTATATTCCAATCCTAATAAGAGTGCACACTATCTTTTCTAAACTAACTATTATAAACATGTTTAGAAAGCTTGATGAAAGAGGAGTCCTTGCACCAGTTATCAAGCCAAAAGTAAAAATTCTAAATTACAATAAGATTAACCTTGGTTATAAGCTTAGACAGATTCCAATTTTCTAGATTCCAATCGTAATAAGAGTGCACATGTTCTGTTCTAAACCAATTGCTATCAACATTTTCAGAAAGCTTGATAACATAAGATTCCTTGCACTACTTATCAAGCCAAAAATCAGCATTCCCCTTGCCAAGCTTCCAAAATATTTGATTCCCAGCACGATTTCTTATGGACATCAACCTTTTCTAGGTAAAAGACTGTTTATTAGCAACATTAACTTGTAATGAGTGATGGTTATATTTACAGTAGATGTTAACCAAATAGACTTTTAGGCTTTAAATTTGAGCCACAACTTGCAATAATATGTATCTTGTAGGTCCTTAATAGATCTAATGTTGAGATCAGCCTCACCAAATGGCTTAGTAAGATTGGAGCATTTGGTCAAGTTAATGCTTCAATCCTAAGAATAATAGTTTTAGAGAGATAGAAGTTTTGAACCCAATATAAGGGTAAAACCACGAGAACAAAGTTAATTAGGGTAAGTTTACCACCAAATGCTAGATGTTTGTCATCCCATTGATTGACTTTCTCCTTAATTTTAGCTATAAGAGGCTCAAAGTTTATAATTTTGTTATTAGTATTAAGAGTGACACCAAGATATATGATAGGAAGATAACTAATAGTAAAACCACTTTAGATTTTAATAATAGCTTTCCTGTTAGAGTTGAGGTTGGATTTAGTTATAATTTTAGTCTTGTATTGATTAATGAACTGACCAGATATATTTTGATAATGTTATAGGAATGAGGCCAAATTTATCAATAGATTAAGATAGATCAATGGTAAAAATGAGTTGATCATCAGCAAATGAGAGGCAAAGGACAATTATAGGGCTTATAGTCTCGTAAGTCACTAATTTATTATCATCAAAAAACTTATTAAGAACACTAATGAGGCATTCTTCAGCCATGATGAATAATCTAGGGGATAATTTATCCCCTTGTCTTATTCCTCTCAAGGTTTTGAAGTAACCTCTAACCTCTTAATTATTAAGATAGACATGTTAATCCTTTTAGTCATAGACATGTTAAAGAGAAACCAAACATAGATAAGATCTTAAGAATAAACTAGTGAGACAATTTTTCAAAGACTTTAGTCATATCAACCTTAATCAGAATGTTATCTCTATTATTTTTGTGTTTAAAGTCATGGATTATAACTTTAAATAGAATTTTGTTAAGCAAGGTACAAAGACTGATAATTTTAAAGCCCTTCCATGTGTTAAGGTTGTTAGACGTAGGGATTATACATATTAATGTAGCAAGAATCCCATGGGAAATAGGATGACCAAGGAAATACGATTAAATAGAAGCAGTAAGATCATATTTTATTATATTCGAACAATTTTCGAAAAAGTTGTTGTTAAACCCATCAATCTCAGCACTAGAGCATTAAAATTTGATAAACACACTGTGAATCATCCATACCTGGAATAAACTTAAGGATCATATTGTCTTCATCATTAATTAAACTAGGAATTAAGTCTAGAGTCCAAATTAGCATCAATAAGGATATCAATGAGGATAACTTTGAAGTAGCTTTCAACATACTCACTAATAAGATTCAAATCAGTAATCCAAACCCCTTGGTAATAGATGTTGTTAATTATATTATTTTTTCTTACCTATTAACATAGCTATGATATATTTTATAATTGCAGTCCTCATCTTTAATCTAATTAGAGTGAGTTTTTTTAACCAATAAGACTCCTCCTTAGCCAGTAAATGAAGGTGAACTAACTTAGATTTGTCAAGATTTGTTTTATTCTCAAGGGAGTTAGTGTTTTGATATTTAAGCTCAAGAGAATTAATAGTATCTTCAACCTCAGAAATTAAATAAAAAATGTCACCAAAGAAAATTTTGTTCCAATCTTTAAGAGTAGATTTGAGCCTCCTCAGCTTATACCAAATAATAGTGATGTTGTTACCTTTAATAGCCTGATTCCAATTCTGCTCAACAATATTTTAAAAAATTTCATTTAGGGTCTACATATTTTGAAAATGAAACGAAGCTTTAGTTTTGAGATGATCATTGGAGATAATTATACTAAGGAGAGCATGGTCTGAACAGTTTTTAGCAAGATACATGACTTTAGTTTCAGAGAATAAATAATACCATTCTTATTTGTAAAGCAACCTATCTAACATTTTCCACTTGGTTTTATTAGTCCATGTATACTTATATCAGCATAACCAACATCATCAAGGTTGCAATTCTTAATAGCTTCATTAAAGTCATCTTGACTTTTCAAATAAAGAGTTGAATAATTCAGCTGCTCATGGGTATAATAGATAATGTTAAAATTATCCATGACTAACGAGTCTTTAATAGGAGAAGATAGAGTTCTAAGGTTGTCCCAAACGTCAACTCTAAGATTTCTTTAGCATTTGTCATAAACATCAGTTAGTTTGAAAGTTTTAAACATATTTTGGTAAGTGACCTCAACATGAATAAGGTGATGAGTGTCCATGATAATGTCTAATTTGAAATAATCTTTCCACAAGATCCATGTCTTTTTGTTTCTATTAGAAAGAAAATTAGGAAAACCAAGCTTCTCATAAATTTTAGGTTACTTATCCTTATCAATTAAAGGCTTTTGAACAACAATTTGATCAAATTTTATTTTGATTGTAAGAGATTTGAGCCTTCTGATTACCAATTTCACAATGTTCTAATTAATCATGTTTATAGTCATTTTGAATAGATATGGAAGATTCATTAGGACAAAAAACGTTTTAGGCTTTGATAACAACAAGGTTTTTGTTCTTCTTTCTTTTTAGCCTATTTGAGTTTCTTGTTGAGAAGCTCTTTAAAACCTTTGTCTATTTCTTTGAGATTCAAAGTAGGATAGGTAAGGATACTACCAATGTTATCTTTATTAAAGGTATGATATTCTGAGTTAAGATTGGTATAGTCTGATCTATTGTTAGTATAAAAGCCAATTTCCACGAATTCAATGGCCTCAATGACCTCAACATCCTTATGATAAGTATCTTTATTTATAATAGAGTGAGGAGGATACTCTTTAGTTCTGTGATGGTACTGATTAGAAAGAGTAAGACTTTTGTTGTGTGACTTAATATGTTGAGAAATCTGTTTGGACTTGGGCTTGTTCAAATCTGTGAAATTAGATTTTTTCATATGATTGTTAGAAACTATTATAGATTTAATCTTATGAACAATATTGGTAGGGTTAGAATTTTCAACATTCTCTTGATCAATAGAATTTACAGTCTTAGACTACAATTTCTTACAATCAGAGTTCTTGTAGCCAAGATTATTGCAAATACAGCAGTAAGATGGAAGGTTTTTATAGATTATATCAAGCCAACAACCATAAGTAAAGCCGAATCCAACCCAAACATTGTAAATCAAAGTTTTTGTAATATCTAATTCAATCCAAGCATATCAAGAGTTATGCTTGGCTCTGAGCTTTTCAGGGATCTTGGATATTAGAGGTTGTCCTAGGGTAGAGGCTATTATTAGGATGATGTTGTCATTGTATAATTATTTTGGAAGATAAGAGTTTCTAATCCATATTGGAGTAATTGGGCTTTCATATTTTGGATTAAATTATGGTGTCAATTTGAACAATCTCATTGAGTATTGTTCAATGATCCAGATATTTTTGGTCAAAAGTTTACAAAAATCCTCCTTAACAGAAAATTCTATGAGGATATGTCTAATATCCCAGCTAGATATGTTTACATTTCCAGAAAATTTAAAGGTTTCCAAGAACTTGTTAACAATATGAAGTTTAGGAGTACCTTTTGAAAATTTACATATTACGGTAAATTTTGTAGATTATAATAGTTTTTCCTTGTTTTCCTTAGTATAATGAATTAAAATATAGTAAGATTTTTCTGAGATTTCTCTAGGGATGAAATTAGAAAACCTGTTTTGCTTGTCTAAGATATCGGCATATGACTTGATTGGTGTGTTCAGATTGTTTCTTGTGAATACTGATTGTTCTTGAATTTCATGCTTCTTTTTGCAGGTTTTAAGTTTTGGAAATTCTTGATCATTTGTTGTTATGGATCCATCACCGTTAAGTGATACTATTTATTTTGTCTCAATGGGTTGTAATTTCATAGTGACTTCCTTAATGTTGAGATGCAGATTGTTTTCGAGCTTGAGAAGGCCATTTGTGCTTTGTTTTCTCCACGTTTGGGCATTATAATCATATGCAGGCAGAGTATAATTAGAGAGTAAGAAGTCTTCAGATGTACAAATATATAAAGCTTAGAAGATAGCTTTCTTGGAGATCAAGAAAGACTATCGTGAGAGAGGGCTCTTAAATTTTAATTATGATTTTTTTAAATATTATAGTCCTATTTTTTTGGGTATATATATTCATATATGAAAATTTTCTTAACAAATACATACTGGGTGATGGGCCCAATGAAACAAGAAAGAACCCGGGTAATGTGGTTATAGACAACCCATTACAAATAAATAAAAAGGCAAATTAATAAAGTTACAAAGGAGAATGGTTAGCCTTGCGGCTATCCGGGCCAATAAATTTTGGATCCATGGAAGTGATAGTGAAGTTCAGAGAGGACATGGTGAGAAATGGAAGAGTTTAGAGAACGAGTATCCTTGAAAATTCTAGCATTCCTCTCGCTCCAAATGTCATAAATGGTGGAGCAGAAACTGCATATGACACAATCGGGTAATGAGCTTAGCCTCCATGAGATGAACTCTCTTTAGTCGAGAGCTTGTTTAGAATAGCAAACCAGGTCATAAATGAATGTAGGGGGATGTTGTATTTGTTCCAAACTAGGAGGTCAGGGGACTTTGTTTCCCGCAGGTCTGAGGAAGTTGTGGGTGTTATTAATGGAGAAACAAAAGCGGTGTTAATTATGGATCAAGAGGAAATAGTCATCTACGTTAACGGGAGACGAAAGGTCGTTTATAGCATTCTGAATCTCCACTAGGTGGGGCTGGTGTAGTCGTCGACCCACACACACAAGGGAGGGCCAGTGTCAGCGCCCGTCTCAGATGATGTCGGAGACCAAAGTGTTACCGCGCATACGAGTGAGACCTATGATGAAGGTGTTGTAGCGATCAACAAGAGAGGTGAAGAAAAGCCAAGGTTCAAACCGTAAAAGTTGAGACACCATTTCATATGGCGACTTGGTAGAGATGAGCGGCGCAACTGCGAAACTTTATGATTTTCCTCCATCCCCAGCTAGACGAGTAGGTAGAAAGAAGGATCCATAAGTATTTTTTTCTTTACCCTTTCAGAAAAGATCCACCTACTCTATAGTGACTCTTGATTCTTAGTCAGTATAAACCAAAACCTCATAAAGACGGTCGCCTGATTCCAAACCTTTAAGTTGATGATCCTAAGGTCTTCCTCATTTGAAGGAAAGGTGAGTTTGTCTCAAGCAACTTTGGCTTCAGTAATTTTCATATTCAGGCCCGAAAAGATAAATATACAGAACATTTGTGAAAGTTCGTTTAGGACTTGGACAAGGAGCAGGAAGATGGAGGACCAGTAGACCTGACTAGCAAAGAGGATAAATAGTAGCAGCTGGAGCCTTCTGACATATGAAAAGTGCTTGGAAGACCATGAGTGGATGTGATTGGTAAATTTGAGGAAGAGCGATCTATAGTCGTTACTGGATAGCTTTGAATTTATGAGAGAGACTCCCAGATATATCACCGGGAGAGAGCCAGTCCTAAAATCCAATGCCTTAAAAGATAAATGCAACAGAGTACATGCATAACAATAACAAACATAGAGGGCGTCCATAAGTAGTTACCAACAAACATTGTCAAAGGGTTTAATTAGGTCAATTTTAAGGGTGCATCTAGGGCCTTTGCGGTTCGTGTGGTAACCGTGCATAAGGTCTTGAGTGGTGAGGATATTATCCGAGATGTTGTGGCCTGGGACGAAAGCAGACTGAGATGGGTCAACTAGGGTGGGGAGGACCAATTTAATTATAGATGCCAAGATTTTGGAGATTATCTTATAAATCACGTTACAACGCGAAATTTTCTTGAGGTCAGAGGATGAGGGGGTTTGTCTATTTTATGGATGAGGGTAATGAGAGTTTTGTTCCATTAAGGGTCCATTTCCCTGTAACGGAAGAAATACTTGACCGCGACACATCGGGGCCAAGTGCTTTGTTACCATCAATATCGAAAGGGCTATTTTGATATCAGCATCCTGGAGGAGTTCAATCATACTGCCTTTATCAATTGGGGATATTTTAGTGTTAATAAGGGATTTAACCTTATCAAGGTCTGGGTGATAATCCTATCAAGCGTAAAATATAGATTTATATTTAATTAAATGCAATTTATTGTACGTTACTAATAAATGTTATTCCGTATTTATTACGTCAAACATGTAACAGACAAAAATAAATGCAGAGCTCATTTGTAATTAATATAAATAGGGGTGAAAACCCTAATTGTAAAAAAACGTTTTTTTAATACAATAACTTTTTGTTATCTTTTATTGTATTTTTTTCTCTCTCAACGACTATGGTGTTTCATTAGGATTTTTTACCTTATCACTGGGTAGTTTGGGGGCTTCTCTATCCAATTAGGTTTGAAAAGTGGTAAGAGTTAGAGGCTTCTCGTTCTATGATAATAAGAGAGCTACTAGTAAGATTTATGGCGAGATTCATCGGCGTTTGGTTAAGGGCCGCGGGGGTCTCTTCAGCCCTATTACTGATGTTACTAAATTCACGTTTGTTAAAAGATGATAAAGTCTTTTCTAGACGGGACAACTTAATATGGACGATGGGCATATGATTACTGGAACAATGAACATTCCAACTATCAACTACAAATAAAAATAAAAATAGAACTGTCAAATATTAAAATACTTAAAAAACTTGGATGTGACGAGGTAGAGTGCCATAAGATTAAGAATAATAGGGTGTGATCTAAAATTCGACAATCCTCATTTTAGCTTTAAAATAACACTATTATATAGATAGTTTCTATATATATACCGAAACTAATATTTATTGTAATAAGATGATATAAATAAAATTTGACCATAAAACAAAATAAACAACTTTTTATTATTCAGCGCCTTAGTTTATTTACTGATTTATTCGTTGCATGACTAAAACGTTATGCTTAAGTACTTTTCGTATTTCTATCCGTTAAATAAATGTTTATTTTAATCAGACCAGAATAACACACTATTGTTTATTATTTATTTATCATTTTAAACGTACAATATTAGTTGAATTAGTGCCCAAAAATATGTTTGAAACTATCTTCAAAATATTGTTTATCTAATATTAATGCTGAGTTTTGAGTCGATAGGTTTATATTTAGGAATTAAATTTTATCTGTTTGGTTTGGATTAAAATTTTAAAAATCGAAATCGATAAAGATATAATTGGTTCAGAAGCTAATCTACAGATCGGTAATTAAGAGTTTGTAAGAAATGGGGATTTAGAATTACGTTTTCATGGAAATGAGGCTCCAAGAAACAGAGTCTTCCTCTGCTATGGGAAATAAAAATTAATCAACTTCTCCTTGATTAATCTTCTTTCTCTCTTTCATTTGTGATTCTTCTTCTTCCTGGTTTACTCTTCCTTTGGTGTTCTTCGTTATTGCTTATGATTTGGTTTGCTCTGTTTTTCGGTTTATACTCTGTTCTCGCAGAGTCTGTAATGTTTTCTGGGTTCTTTGAGTAATGATGGCTAAGGATATGCTTAATATCGAGGATTTTCCTTCTTTGAATGACGCGCATAGGAAGTTTTCTGCTGTTGATAATAGGGAGAAGATTGAGACGAAATCATACTCTGAAGCTTTAAAGAATGATATTGTTTGTAAAGTTTTTTCTCCCGATTGTGTCAAGAAATTTGAAGATCACAACGTGATACAATATTCAGATAAAATAAAAACTATTCTTCTGAAATATTCAAGATCTACTATAGTTGCGAAGTTTAGCCAGGGAATTCCAAAAAAAACGGCGTTTCAGTCTTTCCTTGATTCTTTTAAATTTAAAGGATCGTTCTCTTATGCTACTCTTGATTCAAGACAGATTTTTATTGAGTTCAGTTTGCTGGAGGACGTTGATAGAATTTGGTCGAAGTGCTTGTGGAAAGTTGATGGAAAGGTTATGCGAATCATAAAATGGAGTCCTGAAAACAACAAGAATTATGAATGTCCTACTACCCTTCTTTGGGTGCGATTCGAAAGATTTCCAGAATTTATGTATAACAGAAATATAATCAAGGATATGGCTGATTCTTTGGGGCTGGTTTATCAGATTGTGGTTCCTAACTATAATAGGGCTTTGGTGAATGCCTGCTACGCTCTAATTGAGATTGATGTGTCCAGATTACTGAAAAGAAAGTTGTGGATAGATTTTGGTGAGCAGGAAGGTTGTTGGGTAGGGATTAGTTATAAAAATGCTCCATATTATTGTCACAGATGCAAGCACTTGGGTCATAACTTTGAGGAATGTAAAAAGACTGTAAATAAAGAAGACTTAGATGCGAAGCCTTATAGTTTAGAAAAAAAACAATTTGATTCTGGTAAAACAAGTGATTATAGCTCTCGAATTCCAAAGGATGATAGTGTTCAACATTTTCGTCAAGTTTACAAAAGGAAATTGCAACCTATTATTATCACTCAGGACAATTCTGTGATTGCTCAAAACAATGTTATCTCAGCAAGTCCAACAAACGAGGTCTTATCTTCTAAAGAAGGTCAAAACATTCAAGATCGTGATAAGGATGCAGACTGTATTCATCAAAATGAAGAGATGGATATTCTTGACGCCATCAAGAATCTTGATCAGGGATGATATCGAAGGGATTCTTCTGAATTTAACAAATCGAATGAAGTGGTCCTCGGTGAATCAGATTGCAGTACTCCTGAGGATCAGATTGTGAAACTGTCTTCACCTGTGTTTAAAGAAATTCTTCTGAAAAAGTTAAAAACTAATAAAAAAATAAAGAAACCTGATCAGAGGATCATTAAATCCTTACGTTTTAAGGACATTCGTAACAAATCATACTCTGATAATGATAAATCTGATTAGTTGGAACCTTCGGGGGATCAACAATAATCCTACCATTTTGAGGTTAAAGGACATGATTCACTCTAATAATATTCAAATTCTTGCTTTACAGGAACCTTTGGTGACGGCTGATGAGATTAAGGATTTTGCTGATAAGCTTGGCTTCAACAACTATGCTACTAATCTGTCTAGTAAAGTTTGGTGTTTCTGGAAATATGATGTCAGGATTGAAGTACTGATCGATCATGAGCAATGTTTACATTTAGAGGTGTTGATTTCTGATTCGGGTTTTAAGTTTACTCTATCGATCGTTTATGCTAAATGTAATAGATATGAGAGGAGAAATCTATGGAGTCTGCTTCATTCTATTTCTGTAACGGGCAATGCTTGGTTGATTGTTAGATATTTCAACGTGATTTCCTCCTCCGATGATCAGATTGGCTGTACTTCCTTATGTATAAACAGCATGGAGGAGTTCAATGATTGTATTAATGACTGTTTGTTGGAGGATGCGGGTTATGGAGGCTCGAGATTTACTTGGAATAGGGGTTCTAAATGGAAGCGTTTGGATAGGGCTATGGTTAATAGTTTTTGGAATGCTTGTTTTGGTAGTACAAAGGTTCTTCATTTGATCAGAACATGTTCTGATCATTCACCGTTACTGATTAAAGCAGATAATGTCATGAATGTTAATCTTAAGAAAGGATTTAAATATATGAATATGTGGGAGAATGATGAGTCTTTTTTAGGCATTGTTGAAGCTAATTGGATGCTGCCTATTTATGGTTACCCTAATCAGATTTTTTGGAAGAAGTTAAAGAGACTTAAAGTGTGTTTGAAAGACTGGAATACAAATAGTTTTGGAAACATTTTTAGCAAGATTAAAGAGGCTGAAGACTGCGTAAGGAAGTTGGAAGACTCGTTGGTGAACAATTTTGATGTTACTTTGAAGACCGATTTAGATAAAGCCAATTGCTTGTACATTAAGTATCTCAAAAATGAATCTGATTTTTGGAAGCAAAAGTGTTATGGTGACTGGTTTACTAATGGTGATAAAAACTCCAAGCTTGTTCATTCATTTGTGAATAAGAAGAGAAAGAAAAGGAGGGTCAGCAGCATTAAGGATGGTGACTGTTGGTTAAATGATGATGAGAGCATTGGTTTGTCAGCTGAGAAGTTTTTTAAAGACACTCTTGCTTCTGAGTCTTATAGCAATAAGAATGAGAAAACTCTTCTCCTTAATGATGATATTCTTAATGTCATTCCTTCTTCTATCTCTAATGAGGATAATGCTGCTTTGATGAGATTAACTACTGAGGAAGAAATTTGGTGTTTTATCTCATCTATGAAGCTGGACAGTGCTGCTGGTGTTGACGGTTTTAATATCCATTTTTTTAAGTTTTGTTGGAGGATTATCAAGTGTGACCTTTGTGCTTCCTTTAACTCTTTTATCAGTGGCAGTTACATTCCTAAAGGCATGTTTGCTACTGGTCTGTGTTTGATTTCCAAGACTAAGAATCCTACTACTTGGAATGAGTACATGCCCATTGGCTTGTGTACTATAATGAACAGATTTTTTTCCAAGCTCATTAACTCAAGGCTGGCCATTCTTCTGCCCAGAATCATTTCTACTTCTCAGGGGGCGTTTGTTCGTGGTCGTTGTATCCATGACAACATTCTTGTGGCCAAGGAAATGGTCTATGATATTAAAAGGAAGCCTAAAACTGGCAATTTTATGATTCAGCTCGACATGACGAAAGCGTTTGATAAGATGTCCATATCCTTTCTATATAAAGTTTTATCTAACTTTGGTTTTTCTAATGAGTTTTTGAGTCTTATTAGCAGGTTAATTTCGAATGTCAGCATCTCTATTCTGTTGAATGGTGGATCCTTTGGCTATTTTAGAACTAAGAAAGGCTTGAGACAGGGTGATCCCCTATCTCCTAGCCTTTTTATTATTGGTGAAGAGGTCTTGTTACGTGGAATGCATAGTTTATTTAAAAACAATAAGAAGATGATATACAATACTAGATCTCAGATTTTATTGCCTTGTCTGGCATTTGCAGACGACATTCTTATATTCACAAATAGTTTACATGACTCTATTGACAAGCTTAGTGTTTTTCTTGATAAATATCAGCTTGTTTCAGGTCAATTGATAAATAAACAAAAGACTAAGCTAATTACATCATCTTCCCTTCAGTATTCCAGGGCTGCTTATTTGGAGACTCAAACTGGCTATAAAACTGAGCATATGCCAACAAGCTATCTTGGATGCATCCTGAGTAATAGTAACAAGGCCTGCAATTTCATCGAAATCATTGACAATATTAATGATAAGATTTCAGTTTGGGACTCTAAATATTTATCCTTTGGTGGCAAATTAGTTCTTATTTCTAATGTTCTAATGGCTTTTCCTAATTATTGGCTTCAGAATAGTATTCTTCCTAAGAGTGTTATCATAAGAATTGAGAAGATTTTGAACAGGTTTCTTTGGAGGTCTAATTATAATGAGTCTTCTACTCATTGGGCTAATTGGAAGTCGATCGGTAAGCCCTTCGAGGAAGGGGGTCTCAATATCAGAAGAATTACTGATATTCAGTATACCTATTCTATGAAGGTATGGTTCTCCTATAGGAAAAATGAATCGATTTGGGCCAAGTTGATGCATAATACTTATTCAAAAAAATACTCATCCTTTGTATGCTAATTTTAATAGGTCTGGGTCTCATACTTGGAGCAGGTTGATTAGTGTTAAAAATGATGCTGAGAATCACATCAGATGGGTCTTGGGCAAGGGTGATATGGACTACTGGAGAGACAATTGGCATAATTACAAGCCCATTCACAATGATCAAAATGAAGTCAATTACCTCGAGGCAAAAGTGAGCTCATTTTGGAAGAATGACAGATGGGATACTGAGGCCATGGTTCCTTTTCTTTCACCTGAAAGATGGAGACATATTCAGAATTTAAAGGTGGACAGTTCCAAGAATGACATTATGATTTGGACTTGTTCTAATGATACTACTTTCAACAGCAAGATTACTTGGAATACCATCAGACAAAAAGCTAATTACTCTAGCATGTTCAACAAAATTTGGAGTTCTATCATTCCCATGAAGTTTTCCTTTCTTCTATGGAAAGTTATAATGCGTTACATCCATATTGATTCTATTCTTCAAAAAAAGGCATTTACAATTGGCTTCTAAATGTCAATTTTGTGAAAAATAGTGAAGACATTAACCATATTTTTATCAACTGCACTCATTCATGGAAAATTTAGAATCATTATAGTATCATTTTCAGGATCAATATCAAAAGATGCATGATCCTTACTCATGTTATCAAAATTTAGCATGATTTTTCCAGTAGCAAATCTCATATCACTCATCTTATGCCTGCAATTATTTGCTGGTCTATTTCGTACAACAGAAACAAAGCTAAATTCAAGGGAGTTTCTTATAAATTTTGTCTCTACCATAAACAATATTAATCGCATCATCTTATCTTTAAATGTTTCTGTTCTTAAAAAGAGGCATTGGTTAAACACTAAGAATGCAAGTATACTTATGGGTTGCCCTATTTTCAGTTCTAAGCCAAGATATAATACCTGGAAACTTCCTATTGAATGTCGTATCAAGCTGAACATTGATGCTTTTGTGTTGAGAAATGCGGAGGCTAGTGGTGCTGGTATCTTCAGGAACCATCTTGGAGAAGTTTTGCAGTGCTTTGGAAATACTTACGGGAAAATGTCCCCTTTATTAGCTGAAACTCGTGCGTTGCTTGATGGTTTGCTGATATGCAAGCGAAACCACTGGATTCATGTTGACATTGAATCTCATTGTCAGATTCTTGTCAATTTTATTTCTTCTGGTGTTTCGCCTTGGTATCTCAGTCTGGTCATCAAGATTTGTCGCATGGCTTTTGCTTCTTCAATGGTGTTTAAGTTCATTCTAAGAATCCAGAATCATGCCGCCGATTGGCTGGCCAAATGGATTCTCAGATGCTCCATTAAGCCTTCCTTCAATCAATTCGTGATCCCTGCCGAATTAAATGTGATTCTCTTTCTGGAAGGTTTAGGTTTGGGTTATGTATCTTAGAAAATCTGAGGTCTTGCCTTATCTTTTTCAGGTTGGGGCTTGGCTTTTCTGACTGGATGATCTCTGTAGATTGACTCGAGATGGAGATTTGTTTGATGTTGTAGCTGTTTGGAAGAGATTGTGGAGATGGTGTAGAGATCGGGGAGGTGATGGAAGTGAGGTTCGATCACGGTTTTTGATGTATGTATTTTGGAGATGGCGTAGGAACCTTGTAAGGAAGATAAAGTTCTTGTGGAGAGAGAAAGATTAGTGTGTGTTTCATTTTCGATTTTGAAATTAGGGTTTCCTTAGATTTGGTACTTTACCAAATTCTCTAAACCTAATTTCTTGAAAATGATTTATTTGCTTTGATCCTCATATGTTGTAAAACTCTTAATTTGTTCTTTATAAGATTTGTTATTTTCGATTAAAAAAAGCTAATCTACAGATCGGGAGAACCAAATTAAAACAAAACCAATATAATTGATATTTCAATAAAATTAAAACAGAATTGAACGGATAAAACTATTATAGCCGATTTTTTTCCGATTTTTTTTGCATTACATTATCGAAATTGTTAGATAATGACCAACTAAAATATATCAAAAATTAATTTTTAATTTATATCAGTTTTTGGTGCAAAAACTGAAAACCAATTTATAATTAACTTTTTTTTTATAAAAAATATAGACCGAAATGGACCGACTGACACAAAAATTAAACCGAAACAGATTGAACCAAGCAAAACCAGATCAAACTGAAACAATCGCACCTATAAACATAGTCGGTACATAGTCGGTCTGGTTTGATTCCATCAAAATCTAAACTACACCCGACCAACAACGAGCTACGTCCATTACCCTCCACTTAAGTAGCTAGTGCACTTCAAATACTTTATTCAAACCCTGTTCGAATAGCTTAATAATTACTACATCTTTACTCGAATTCTTTTCAAATAGTGTCAGACTATTTACTACTTACTCAACCACAGTTCATATAACATATGAACGAAGCTCAACGAGTTCGAATACGAATTCGAACTCGCTGACAGGAGTGAACTAGAAAAGCTAATTTATTATCTAACCCTAAATGGCACCACAACATGCCAATAGTTGCAATATGGCTTTAATGGTGCACACTGATGCTCTTTTATTGTCCTAGTGTTCTACTTGCCTCTTTTAGTGACTATACAACGTATTAAATGGTGGAGGATAGTATAAATACTGCTGTTTCCACTACACGAATGATAGGGGACCAATCTAGGGTTAGCCCCACCTAACTATATGTGATGCAGATGGACCAGCTCAACACAGTTATTATTATCATCCTCATGAGTCTAGGGTTTATAATTATTTATTTTCTCGGGTTTCTGTAATGTCTAGGCTTTAATATATGAAGAAACACAGAGACAGAAAAAAAGTATTTATTGTTGGGCATGTTTAAGCAGGCCTGTTTTAACTCAACTTTTGTCTTATATGCTAAGATATCGATAAATTATGAGGCTATCGTGTGTACAGAAACCCTACTCATCAATTTTGTCTGATATATGTAAGTTAAATATATCATTTTTCTAAATTTGTTTTGTAGAGAAAAAAATATGGTCTGAATTTAAATTTATGTCCAATTTGAATTTTATGTTTGAAATCTAGATTTGAAAATAACATTGACCAGAACTAAACGAGATTACATGAGTAATTTAGTTGTCAAAATAAATAAAAAATATTTTTTTTAAAAGAACAACACTTATAAATTTCGTTTTATTTTGTTTTGGTTTATATTGTATTTTGAAAGCTGGTGTTATCGAATTATATATAAAATAAAAATACATGTATCTGGATTATCAAAATCTCATTTTAATATTACTGATTATAAATGTATTTCAATTCTGTATTTGCATCCGAAATTTATCCTTCATCCCTCAAACATTTTGAGAACAAATTCAGATGTGGAATAAATTTAATTTAAATTAGAAAGATATTAATGATATTAATTTAAGAAGATGAATTTACCTTTGATGAAGTACTAATAATTTGGTTCAAATAAAATAATTATGGCATGCCTATACTTTATGCTTTATCCAAGTGTGCATTACATTTAACAACCTGTAAAAGTGCGGTCCGTGCTTAAATATATACTTTGTAATCTTAATAAAAATGTGCGGTGAAATAAAGAAAAAAAAAAATGAATGCACAAGTAAGTAATTGGAAATATATAGTTTTGAGATTTAGAAACTCTAAAATGTGTTATTCTAGTCTGGAGGTTCAGCCGCTACTCAGATTGCAATGAGTGTGCACAAGATAAACTCTCCGTCTGATGCAATAACCTCCAAACCAACGCTAGAAGGTAAACCACGTGACATGCTCAACCGAGAAAGCGTATGTAGAGAGACTCGAACTCATAACCTTTAGTCACAAGGATGCCTTACTCAACCAACTCGGCTATCTCTTGGCGGTTTTAATCAGGTTCTCTAATAAAATAATGTACGGATCTTGTGACAATATACGTGCAATCAATAATATATAATTTTTTATCAATTTTATTTTTATTAGAAATATTTTCGATTTTTGTAAATACATTTGACTGTAAACCAAAATATGTTGGTTTTTTTGGGTTGGTTATATGGATTTCAAAACTTCATAAGGAAAGTACCATATAAGTTTAAGATAGATAATTGTATTTTCTAATATATCGTTCGTCTCTTAATTTTGGAATTGAGCAAGATTAGACGAAGAATTTACCAAGATCAAGTAAAGAGAATTATTATAAGATACCTTTTGTTTTAAATTGTTTAGTGACGAAATTTTTGATTATTCAATGTTCATAAATTTTATAAAATTATTGACTATAAAGTGACTAAAAATTGTGTTAGCAACGACATTGATCGATATTTTACTGTTGACGAAATAATATATATTATTAAGTGCAAAGTTTATGTGGATATTAGGAATTACAATTTAATATTTTCATAGAAAAAAAGACACTACATTAAAAAAAATTAAATACCAAAAGTAAGGATGTGAAATATAGTCATCCCTCGTGCTTTGAACGCGGTGGAGTTTATAACGTGATCATGACTCTTATAGTGTAACACGACTGATTACATTTATTGACTCCTTCAAAAATAACAATTAAAGGACATTTGACGAATTGAGGAACAAAAAATTACAACGATAAGCATACAATGAACAAAGAAGATGGTAAAAAAAGATGATATTTTTGTTTTCAATATCTTTCTCTATTACACCTCTAACCATTATGAGAATATGATCAACGAAAATAAAAATAACTTAATCGTATGTCATGATACAGAACATGTATATTCTTTTTTTTAACTAATCCACGGGTGTTTACATGAGACCAAAATCCTATTGGGTTCATAGAACCGAATAACTATGACATCAAATTAGGAGACCATCTATTTAGATCCACATTAATCCAACTCATAATGGTACTGTAATATCTATGATATACATATTACTATCTGTTTGTCCAATTGAACTTAATATTGATTACATTTGAATAATTATACTACAACAATTTAAATATTATAAATCTATATGAATGAGACATTCCAATTTGAGATATCTTTGTATTCTCCTACTTTGATCATTCCATATACTAAAATATATTCACCGAAATGTATACTATATTGTGTTGCCGTGTTCATAGGTAACCAAATTTTCTAATTACTTTAGAAAATAGTCAAAAAAAACTAAGGAGGGCGTGGGTATAACTTGAACTTGTCAATAACTACCTTCATCCAGACTTAAAAAAAGTTGAACTTGTCAATAACTTTCAATTATTGTTATATGTAGTTATAATAAAACTATATTCCAGTTATATTTATAAAACAAAAATATGCATATTTAATAAGGGTGACTTTCAAATAACAACCAAAACAAAGACGGAAGTACACATTTGATACCAAATAATATCAAAAAAATGATAAAAAATACTCTAATAACTTTTTTATAATATTTTATGTAACTCTCAACAAAAATGAATTTATTTTACTTTAAAAGTCCATATCTTTGTTACCATAAATATATAAAACCAGAATTGTGTTGATTTCAATGAAAGAAATCAAACAAATTTTGTAAAAAATATATTTCAAGAATTTATTTTATAATTTTTAATTTTTTTGAACTTATTTTTATTATTATTAATAATATTTTATAAATGTTAAACATTATTATCATTACAAATTTATTACTTTTAAGTATTATTACTGTTAAAAATTCAAATTTATTATTGTTAAAATTTTATTATTGTTAAATGTTATTACTATTGAAATTTTGTATTGTTAATATTTTATTATTGTTAAGAGTGCTAAACTTGATATTAAATCATAGTTTACATTATTAATATTATGTTTGCATCGAATAATTGTTTTAACCTAGTTTAACATTAATAAAATAATATTATTTAATATTTTTGTTAATAGCTTTAATAATATTTTTATGTTTGATTGATACAATAAACTTATTAGTAAAGAAAAAAAGACTTTAGAAATGTTGTGAGTAAGTGATTATATAATATAGGTTGGAATAAATACACATATTGTCTTTTTTGTAGCATTATAAAATTATAACATGTATGATATCTATGTTTGCACTTTATATTCATTTTAACCTGATACCAAGAGGGGAAAACGAGTGACAACAACTCATTTAAGTTTAAAAAAAACAAAGAATCCAAATTTCAAAAATGTTGAACGTACATAAATTTGGAGCATATGTTATTTAAAACTTCAAGAAATAACAGCTCCAAAGACATTTAACTATATCTTAAAAGTGCTCTTAAAGCTAAATATCAAGAATGCGCATGCATAATTGAATAACAAAAACCGAGGACTTCATTCCACAAGTTCCAAAAGACATTTCTAACAAGAAGAAAAAACCATAATTACTTACATTCATTAACACTATACTTGGGACTCATGTCATCCTTCGCATATGCAATTAGATTGAATTTAGGATTTCATTCTACATTGTTCTGGCTGCCCCACATGGAATCTGATGATCTGTATTTTCATTTTGAACATTTGACTATTACAAACGAAAATGAAAACGCAATGAGTGAGTGAATCAATCAAAAAATCACTACAATTGACATGGATGTCAAAATACTGAAGCAAAATCCAAAGTAAAATATCATAAAAGAAATATAAAATATCTATAGATAAATTTTCACTTGACGAAGCAATATAATCTCCATATTAGTTTAAGAATATTGTCCTAATAGACCATCTATAAAACCAGTATAATTTCATACTTAACTGATAAAACTGACTTTAGAGTACACCGAGTGACTACATATAACATATGTTCAGTACATAGTATATACTGCAGTTGTACAAGAAATAAAATAAAAACTAGTTTGAGTGATAAGAGCATCACTCAAATTTTTTGAATGTTCTCACATTGAGCATTTGAAAGATGTACAAGCAACTAAGTAATGAATATGTTTTCCAACAACAAAATAACTTCCAATATATAACAAGAGGTAATTTCAGTCCAATAGATAAATCATCACTGCGCTATGTTACTTTCTTTTATCCATGTTTGTATATTATGTAAATAGCATTTGAGATTTATAAACTCTTCTATTCGAGAAATTCCATTACTAATTAAAATTATCCATTTGTTAATAAAATAATTTATGAATTTTTTTCATAGACACCTTAGACTGATGTTTACTTTGTTATAAATCATTGATTTAATTACTTGTTTTGATTTTATCTAACATGTAATCTGGTTCACAAAGAATAGTTATGAATGATGCAAAATGAGACGAATAGTCGAGGGAGCATATATAATACTAACTATATTACTCCATATAGAAGGGAGTTTTAAATAGACAGAAAATATATTTAAGCCCATGTAAGTTAATATAACGCTCTCATATTCATATACCATACCTTCTATTTTGATCAATTGCAATGCAATAACAACCAATTGTATGGGCAACGAGGGTTTCAAGGGGTCGAAGTGATGAATATGCTAGGATTTCCACAATGCATTTGTTATATAAATTTATAATCGAGTCTATAGAAATTAGTACCTGATAAACATCAGGTTTTAGGTAATATTGATATTCTACCTATGAAGATATTCATGTTACGTGTATTTAGACAGTTCTTTTGCTAGTAAGCAATCCTATATAAGTAGTGAATTCAGACCCTTTACATGCTTTAGTTGACTATCTTTTATTAAAACTTAGAAACAAACATATGGTTAGCTAAACTATAACCTGGTAAGAACATATGCTTCGAAATAAATAACAACACCCAAGCTCCAACAATACCTAACCTTCAAAGTAGGTATGTTTGGTAATAGTGTTGAATCTAAAATAAGAACAAATAGAACCATACCATTTTCACTTTTAGTAAAACCTTAGTTGTGAAACCTTAACACGATAAAGAAAGAACGAACATAAATATAGAGCGAAGCACACAACATAAGACATATTTAACGTGGTTCATATTATGAATAATCTTACGTCCGCGGGTAACATACACTCACTTTTTATACATGAGGTTATAAGAAGACTTTGAAACATTAAACACTCAAGCAATCATATTTGTTATAAAGCTCAATTAGCCTAAAGGATTAATAGATCTCAAAATACTTATTCAAGTGTTAACCCTCTATCTCAATTATAGCCAAAAACTCAGAGTTTTCTCTCTTAAATATTACAAGTGTTTCTCCAATTTCGTAATTCAACAAAAACTTCAATACATATCTCTCACTATTTATAGAGGAACAATGATGTGCACAAACCTCACTAGCTCATTTTAGCGTTTGACAATCGATTATCTCATTTGGTTGTATATTGAAGTTTAACATAGAAAAATTCAACGAAGATAATGATTTTAACATCTGGAAAACTAAGATTAAGGGTTTCTTAGTATAAAAAAGGATTGGATACTACCATTGATGAGAAATTTAAAGACAAATTTGACGACGATGTTATACAACGCTCATAGCACCCTCATATTAAGCTTGGTGAAATGCTCTATGAGGTGTGTGAATAGCCTACAATGTTAGAGATATAAAATTGGTTGGAGGCTATATATGTGAAAAGTACTTGGTGAATATATTATATCTCTAGAAATAACTTTACATGTATTTAATGGATGGGAGCACAGATATCCAAAGAAACCTAGATGATTTAAATAGAATCATTTTTTACTTGAATGCAGTTTGGGTCAAGATGGAGGATGCTGACTAGAACATGATCCTTTTAAGTTCTATATCGAAGGTGTATTAATAATTTTTGGATAAGATACTCTACATAAATGATTCTTCCATGATGATCGAAGGGAATAGTTCATTGAACTTAAAAGATCTTCAAAGTAGGATTGTTCTGAATGATGACTTTGAAGGTCTCAGACTGAGTGTGAGGGACATGATATGAATAAGATATTTAAGAAAGTATAAATTAAACTTTTGGTAAAATTCTGAGGGTCCTGCGACGTGTTCTAAACTAAAATGTTGGTTGTGAAAACAATAAAGCCATATTATGAGAAACTGCTCGAAGAGAAGAAGTAATAATTATTCAAAGTCCCCGAAGATACTGCAATGCTTTCAGACTATTATGAGTATGTTGATGGTTTAATGACTTCTTATTCTTATAATTACAATGATAAATGGTATTGAATTGGTCGCATAATTCTGCATGACTTCCAATAAATATTAGGTTCAACATTTGAAATTATTTAGAAGTGAAAGGGTCATCCTAAAGAATGATGAATCATGTACTGTCAAATGGGTATAAACTACTATATTCAATTTTCCGAAAAGATTTGAGAGAGTGATTAATAACTTAAGATATGTACCTTAAGTAAATTTAACAATCTTTCTATTTAGATGTTAGATGAGGAAAGGTTTACCTATAGGGATGAAGATGGAAAACTTAGGATCTTGCAAGGCTCCCTTTTTATTATGAAAGCTTATAAATTTAATGGTGTGTTAAGGATTGGGGGATATGTAGTGGTAGGTTGTGTATATATTTTGAAGAATGATTCAATCAAATTGTCGCATCTTCGGCTATCGTATGTGAGTGAGAAAAGTTTTATTGACTTTAGCAAACAAGGGTAGTCGGATGGTAACATAGTTCAGAAGCTGAGCCTTTGTGAAAGTTGCGTGTTGGATAAAAATCAAGATGGTAAAGTTTGTGCGTGGTAGCTATACAACTAGTGAAGTTCTTGAGTATGTTTGTACAAATTGTTTGGGTCCTGCATGGGAACCTAATATAGGTGGTGCTAGATAATTCATATCTTTGATAGATGACTATTACAAAAAAGTATGGGTTATATTTTTAAAGACCAAATATGGAGTATTTTATGCTTTTAGGATCTAAAAGGCTTTGATGGAGAACCGAGGAAGTGTTCAAAAATCTTGTGACTGATAAAGGCTTAAAATATGTGAATAAAGAGTTCATTAACTATTATGTAAAACTTGTCATTGCTAGACACAGAACCGTGAGTGATACTCAAAAACAATTGGGTTTTAAAAAAGAATGAACTGGATCTTGCTAGAAAATTTTAGGTGTGTATTTTAAATCTATCGAATTGAATGAAGGTTCTAGGAAGAATTCGAGACTATAACTGCATATATCATGAACATGAGTCCATATACTGCACTGAAGTTTATTGATCCTCAATAGGCATGAACTGGAGAAAAAACCTAAACTAGAATATTTAAAAGTGTTTAAATGTGCTGCATACGCACATATGAAGAAAGATAAACTTTGATCAATAGCACTAATATGTTTATTCATCGGCTATCCAGAAAGAGTAAAAAGGTACAGGTTGTGTTACCTTAAACACGGAAGTCAAAATGATCTGATAAATAAGAGTGTGGTTTTTAATAAGGATGACATGAAATTGAAAAAGGCAGTGAAGATACAATTTAGTATTTTCGAGAAGAGATGTGAAGTTGATGTTGTGTTTGATCTAGAGAGTGAAATGGAGGATGCTTCGGCCGGCGATAATTTAAGACATGGTTGAGCTTCAGCTCATATAAAAGAGGTTCAACCATTACATGAGTCTGAAGATGGCTGAGGTTCTGGGGTTCTAGGTCCTCCAAATGATTAGACTAGAGAACAATATGAGCTTGACAATTAGCAATTGGAAAAGGATACAACACATATACCAAGTAAACTGTAACAAAAATATGATTTTTCCGATGTTATCAGTTATTTTTTGTATATTTAAATAAAGAGAGATGTTCTTGAACCCTAAATATATTATGATACTATCAAGAAAAATAATAAAGAGAAACGGCTTACAAATATGAGGTAAGAACTGAGATATAACAAGAAGACGATGAACTATATTTTTTAGAAGAAGTCGCAGAGTCAGAAGCTTGTTGGGAGTAATTAGAATTCAAAACAAAGCAAAACATCCATAGGGTTGAGTATTCATATACAATGTTAGGTTTGTGGCAAAAGGTTCCATGGAAGGTTAAATCAAATGGATATTACAACTTCATTACTACATGCTGAATAACATAGACAATTTACACGTGTCAACCGAAAACGTTTAAAAAAGGGAAGGAAAAATGATGTAAATTTGTTGAAGAGATCTCTTAGAATGGTGAATAACATAAACAATTTACACAGTCATTAAGGCAGTAGAATAGAATATTTGATTTTTTTATGAGATCCATCAAATATATATGAAGTTGTTATGATGACTGTGTCTATCCAAATATGAAAACTCACATGTAGAGACAAATCTTATAACTATTTTATATTGATGATATCCTAATAGTTGGAAAATAAAGGAAGATGATTGAAGCGGTGAATACTAAGTTGGAATGAGAGTTTGAGATGAAATATAAGAGAGAGGGTAATATGATACTTGGTATTAAGATAAAAAAGAACATCTCGAAGGGATAATTATTCTTATCTAAAATAGAATACATACATAAGGTGTTTTGGAAGTGCGAGATATCCAGAGATAAAGTGGTCGAACTCCCATTGGTTTTCATTTCAAACCTAGTGCTACTCAAGCACCAACCAAATATATTTAAAATAAGTATATACTAAAGATACCTTATATCAGGGTTATTAGTAGCATTATATATGTTATGATTTAGACAAGACCTGATCTAGCCTACGACGTAAGTGTTTTAAACAGATTCATGTCAAATACGGGGAAACCACATTGACATTAGGGGTGAGATTCGGTCGGTTCGGTCGGTTTTTTTATATATATTTAAACCAAACCGAATTAATTCGGTTTATAAATTTTTAAACCGATATATTAAAATAATTTCGGTTTTTTTCGGTTTCGGTATTTTCGGTTTCGGTCGGTTTCGGTCGGTTTTTCGGTTCGAACATCAATACGGTTTGGTCGGTTTGGTTCGGTCGGTTCATTTGTTTTTTTAGAAAGCTGTCTTTCCGGGTTGGAGTTATGGCAAAGAGAAGAACCAGAAGGAGCCACAAAAAATTTATGAAGCATAACGGAGAACAGCCCCGATTTGGGACTATTCTTATTATAATGGTGTCTCTTCATCGAGACTCTCTTATAATTCTCTTTCTCTTCTTCACTCCCAGTTCTTGATGATGCCTGTTCAAGATAAACGGTATTTTGAGGGCACTTGATCATTGGAGTAAACACTAATCAGAGAGGTGAGGATGATGAGGGAGAGAAAGAGAGATGAGAAAAATAGGTTCTTCAAGATTCAGTTAGAACGACCCATGAGAGATTAGGGTTTGTAACGAGATTAGTGTAAGACAAATGGTGAAAGTGAAAAGAGAAAGTAAGTTTTCAGTGAGAGAAAAGAAAAGTAAGTTTTTAGTGAGAGAAGCTATACATATACCTACTGTACTAAAAGAATGGTAATTTATTAGAAAGCAACTTTATACTTTAGTGTACAGTAGTAAAGACAAATGGTGAAAGTGAAAAGAAAAAGTAAGTTTTAGTGAGAGAAGCTATGGATATAGCTACTATACTTTAAGAATGATGATTTATCTTCACTTGTGTAAAAAGAAATAGTATCTCATGGGTTTCGAACACATGACCCAAGACAGTTCGGTGACTCTAAGCTAGAGTGTTGGACCACCTACGCTAACATGTGATAGTGGAGGCAAAATGGAAGGTATATAATATATATGTTTTGCCTTCGGTCGGTTCAGTTCAGTTCGGTTCCCAAAAACCGAAAACCGACCGAATCTAATTCGGTTTGAAAAATTGAAACCGAAACCGAATTTAATTTTTTTTAAACCGACCAAACCGATTTATTTCGGTTCGGTTCGGCCGGTCGGTTTGGTTTTTTCGGTTTTTGCTCACCCCTAATTGACATACACTCTAGTGGTTCATGCCATGTTTGAAGCGTTTGACTGAAGTTGAGTTGTGTTACAATCAGAAGGATACGACTGATATAGAGTTGATAGGGTACATGGACTCTGATTATGCGGATTGTTTTGACATACGAAAGTCTACTTCTAGTTTTTTGTTTACATTAATTGAAAAATGGATAAATTGAAGTCTTATATATAAAAGGTCATTTGTCATCTAGGGAATCCAAATATATAGCTGCTACATAAGCTATTTGGTTGAATATATTGTTGAGTGAGATAACTGGTATGGAGCAAGATGTAATTATATTCTATAATACACTAACTAAGAACAAATATAGTAAGTTTTACTTCATCCAAGATGTGGTGGAGAGAGAGAAATTGAAGATAGCTAATATTGCTAACGATGAAAATCCTTGGGATGCTCTGACCAAGGTATTATAAGTTTCAAGTTCGTGAACTATATGAGACTTGTTCAATTCTAGGATGCGTGGGAGATGTTCTCGAAAAAGTAGAACATCATATGCAACAGTTGTTGGAGTTATTATAAGCCTAGATGAATAATTGTTCGATGTAGAATAGAAGTAACTCAAAGACAAAAGTACTACCAAAGACTACAACTCGTTGGTGCTAGACTACTGAAGATATGTAGAGGCATGAACTATTTGAATATCTCAATAAAATACAGGGGCCTATACATAAGTGCAAAGAAGTTTGCTAAATCCTAAGGACAAATCTATTGAATTAAAAAATAGTGTTACTTCAGAAGGCTGAAGGACCAGACTGATCATCTATGGCACAAAAGGGCAATACAACAAAGGGTTTCATTGATACCTAGAAACTTATATAGGAAGTTAGACCACTAAGGGTTTGAACTGATGTTTAATATCAGTCTTTAATCTAATAGTTACTGGGTTAAGGCAACCTAGGCAGGCATGTAGCGTACAAATGATAGCGTCATCTTTTGTCTCGTGCGTTGGTTGGTCTGCTCAAATGAGAAAATCAATTGTTAGGCACTAAAATAAGCTAGGGAGATTTATGTATATCACTAATCCTTTTTAAATAGTTAGAGGTGAGTATCGAAGCTGCTGTTGGATTACAAAGTGAAAGAAATATTTATGACATTTGACATAGAAAGCTAAGAGCTTTTGGCTATAGTTGAAGTAGAGGGCTAACATTTGAATATACATTATGAGATCCATAGTTCTTTTGTAAGCTGAGTGAGCTTTGTAACAAAGACGATTTGTCGAGTGTTTAATGTTTGGGAGTGTTTTTGTAACATATATATAAAAAATCGAGCGTTTGTTGTCCAGGGATGCAGGATTTCTTCAGAATCTGGACTACGTTAAATTATGGTTAAATTTTTATTTTTTATCTTTTCTGCTTGTTTGAGGATTCACATCAAAATTATTGAATACGAGATAAAGATGTGTGGATCTATATGTTCTTGTTGTAGATTTGATACCAACATCGGACGTGCTTTGAACGTAGGAGTTGATTTTCGGTTAACATTTTATAAAGACTAGTTGTGATAGAGCTTGTGTGTTATTGATTATTCCTAAATAGAAATACACTCTAGATTTGATTTTACCTAACACATATCCATAATTTTGATGATGAAACCACACAACTGAAAAAATCACAAAATTGATACTTCAAAACATAATTTAAGCTGGTAAAATAAAATGTTAAATATTAAACAATTCTTTTCATGTGAGGGAACGTTTTCACTATATATCTCTAAAAGTTTCGCATAGTTCTCTTTTATTTAAACCTTCCAAATTTAAGAACGATTTTATTGATGTTCATAAATTTATAATACACAAATCAAAATTATTTTAAACATTTTATCAAACTTACTGTATTATCTAATACTAAATAGAATGTATAGTGCCCTTAGTAACTACAAACATCCCATAAACGAACAGTCCTATCTTCAGATGCAACAAATGTTTAAGATTTCAATAAATGTTTAGGATCTCAACAGATCTACTGTATATAATTTTGATATGTGTTCTAAGTCAAAACTAAGAAGGAAAGAAAGAGAGAGAATTGTAAAGAATTCTAAACTTGTATTAATTATTCTAATGCAATTGTATCTGTTACACAGAGTTACACTTTATATGTAAATCGAAAAATTGTTACACCAACCACTTATTGTTACTTCTAACTTCCTATACTAACAATATTCAGCTTATAATAAAAGCATTGGGCCTCACTTAAACTCAGCCCTTTATGCAATTCATAACTCGCATCAAACCCGATCTATCATCTAAACCCGACATATAAAGAGTAACACTTTACTCTTTCACCAAGCCCTAGCCTTGTCTCGAATCAGCAATTCTTCCTTCACCAAGATCAGACTTCTCTTTATCATCAGACCTGCCTCTACCTGAGATACGACAACCTCCACCAGAATCAATACCACAAAACAAAGCATAGGGTTACCTATGCTTTGTTTTGTGGTATTGACCTATGTCGCGATTGTCACGAAAGAACATAAATCGGTTGTGAGACAAAGGTTTAGTGAGTAAATCAGCGAGCTGATCATGTGAGGGAATATACCGGATATCCAGCAGTCCTTGAGCCACCTGATCTCGTAAAAAATGGAGATCAATTTCAATGTGTTTGGTCTGGGCATGGACAACCGAATTGGAGGCTAATGAGCTGGCTCCAAGGTTATCGCACCAGATAACCGGAGCCCGTGGAAGGGGAAACCCTAATTCAAGAAGGACCGATCAGATCCATATTAATTTAGAGGAAAGTTTCACCAACGATCTGTACTCAGACTCGGTGCTGGACCTGGAGATAACGCTTTGTTTCTTCGAGGACCGGGAGATAAGGGAGTCGCAAAGGAAGACACAGTAGCCACCAACAGAACGTCGATCATCCAAGGATCCTGCCCTTTTAGCATCAGTAAACCCAGTGAGTTGATGAAAATCATTGGGTTTAAGATGGAGTCCCAGAGAAGGCTACCTAGATAAGTAATGAAGTATTCGTTTAGCATACTGTAAATGAACAGTTGTAGGATATTGTTGGTACTGACTTAGTTTATTCACTACGAATGCTATGTTCGGGCGTGTGTGAAGCAGATACTGAAGTGACCCTAAAAGACTTCTATATTATGTAGGATAATGAAGCACATCACCACCTGATTGAGAAATGAAGGGACTCACACGCATAGGATTAGTGAAGGATTGGTATCAGACAACCCCACTCTAGCAAGTAAAGTCATGAATGTATTATTCTGCATAAGATACATCCCTGTCTCATCTATGAAGGCTTCAATTCCTAAGAATAATTTGAGACATCCCATGTTTTTAAGGGAAAATTTAGAGTGAAGTCTCTGAATATACCTATTGAGAGAAAAGGAAGGACTCCCTGTGACTATTATGCAATCAATGTAGACCAGAAGTATAAAAGAGACATCTTTATTCATTAGGTTAAACATTGAACAGTCTGCTCTTGAGTTGTGAAATCCCTATGATAGCAAAGTATCATTGAGCTTTGATACCAGGAAAAAGGAGCCTCCTTAAGACCATAAAGTGCCTTATAAAGATGACACACATGAGAGGGATACTTAGGATGCACAAATCCCTCAGGTTGAACCATAAACACCCGTTCTTGAAGAACACTACTAAAAAATGCATTATTAATGTCTACTCTTCTGATGTCCCAGTCTTTAGACACATCCAAGGAAATGATAAGTCTAATTTTTTAAGCCTTTATTACTGGACTAAATGTCTCAATAAAGTCAATACCATGCTTCTGATGGAAGTCTTTAGCAACCAACCAAGCTTTACAACATTGAACAGACCCATCAGGATTATATTTTAAATTATACATCCATTTACAACCCCATTAAGCTCATGTTGCAAGTGTATGGGACTAAGGACCATGTGTTTGGAAATTAAGGCATCATATTCATTTTTCATGGCCTGAGCCTAGCTTGCAACCTTAATATCTTCTGAGAATTTAGTAGGCTTCTTGTCAGGAGCAGTAGAAACAATAGTAAACCCTGAGTATAAAGTCTTAGGTTTAGTAATCCCTGCTTTGGCTCTAGTAGTCATTAGGTGTAAGTTTGATAGAGGTTGTGGATGAGACTCATGTGTTGAGTTATAAGGAGCAAAAACATTTAATTGATGATCTGTATTGTTTTGGGTCATAGGGGCGTTTGGCACACGAAAAGATCTTAGGGATGAAGGAAGAAGATGTGGTAAACTAGGCTGCAAGGAACTAGAAACATTAGGTAAGTTTCTATCTGGAGATAAAAGGTTTAATTTGTGTGTGTGTTGTTGAGGAAACATGTTGTGTGAAATGTTAGGAGAGTCAGTAGGAGATGCAAGTAGAGAGTCTGATAGTGGTACATGCATAGAAGAATCATCTGTTGAAGTAAAATTAGGAAAGTTAGGTAGCTGAATAGGTTGAGAGTGATTGACGAGACCCTTAGACCCTAGGAACCTGAGAAACAGGGAAACTCTTCTTCATTGAAGATGACATCCCTATCGACATATACTTTACCAATAGTAGTAAGGCATTTGTAGCCTTTGTGAACACTGCTATAGCCTAGAAAGATACATTTAATGGAGTGAAACTGAATTTTTTTGTTTAGTAAGGCCTTAAGAAAGGGACACATGCATAGCCAAAACTACGTAGTAACCTATAATAAGGTTGATGACCATACAAAACCTCAAAAGGAGACTTATCATGTAGGACAACAGTAGGTAACCTATTGATTAATTAGATAGCGGTTTGAAAAGCATCAGGCCAGTAGGAATGAGGCAAGTTAGATTGAGCCAATAGAGTCATACCAGTCTCAGTTACATGCTTGTGCTTCCTTTCTGCCTTTCCATTTTTTGGCATAAGTGTAAGGGAAGGATGTTTTGAGTTGGATCTCTGACTCTTTGGCTATAGTAATAAAGGGCTTAAACTCACCTCCCTAGTCAGATTAAAAGCATTTTATTTTCCTATCAAACTGATTTTCTACTAAAACTTTGAAACGTTTGAAAATATTGACTGCTTCACTTTTTAGTTTAAGAGGATACAACCAAGTGTACCTAGTACATCCATCAACAAATAGGATATAGTATTTGTAGCCTGATTGAGATGTGATAGGACATGGACCCATAAGTCAGAGTGGATTAGGTCCAAAATATTTGAAGAATGAGAAGATGAACTAGAGTAAGGGAGAGAATGTGATTTGCCTAATTGGCATTCATCACAATTTTTTTTATCATTAATGGAAACTATTGGAAGTTTACAAGACGTCATGAAAATAGACAGGAGTCTAGTAGAGGGATGGCCAAGCTTTTTGTGCCACATTTTCTTTAGGGATTCTAGACTCTTAGATACAACAGAAATGTGAGAAACAGATAGATTATTGCTCAGACTTTCAACCTTAGGTGACTTAGAAACAAATGATTCATCGAACCTGTAGAGACCATTCTCAACCTTCCCTGTAAGAAGAGTCCTCCCTCACCTCTTGTCCTTCACAAAACACCCAGAATTGTCAAATTCAATAAACACATTGTTATGTTGGGTAAGTTGAAAAACTGAAAGAAGATTTTTACTAATCTTAGGCACATACAAAATGCTATTTAGGTGGATAGGTTTGCGTGTTTTAGTGGTTAGAAGATATTTACCTATTTGCTTTATACCGAGTTTATTACCATTGCCAACTACTACTAACTTATTACCTGTATAGTCACCTTTTTGAGACAAAGTCCTTGATGAGTTGGTGACATGGTGACTAGCACCACTATTCATGAACTAGCCTTCTTCACCATTCCCAGCATCATGTGACACTATCAAAATACTATGATTCTGACTACCTTTAGCTTGATCACGAGACAACTGACCCATCACACTTGGGTCATCCATGTAGTAGCAGTGAGCTTCTCCATGTCCAAACCTCCCAAAAATCTGATAAGTGGGTTTATTGTTGTTGTTATTATATATACCACCTCTTCCTCTGTTAGGGCCTCTTCTCTTGTAGTTGTTAGGATAGTTATTATGATAGTTGTACCTTCCTCTGTTTAAGGATCTTGATTGCCATCTGTTCTGGTTTCTACTATCGGAACCATAGTTGTTGGACACATAAGATCCAGAGTCTGACTTGTTACAAGAAGTCAGATTCATATTAGCTAATGAAACTTGGATTTTTCCCAACTGATCCACCCTGCTTTCATAGGTTAGCAATGTTTCTTGCAAGTCAAGCAGTTCTTGACTTATTTGTCTTCCAAATGAACAATTATAGGAGTGTATTCACTATCCAACCCTGTTACAACTTGAGATACCAAATCATCCAGTGAGACAAGAGACCCTGCTAGACTTAAACTGCCTCCAATATGTTTATTTTAGCCAGATACTTTTCCATTGAAGAGGTTAATTTCCTTGTTCTCTGGAATTCAGCCTTAAAGAACGTGATTCTCGATTTTGTCTGTGAACCAAACAATCTATTTACTGCTTTCCAAAGATCTTTGGAGGTTTCTGTCTCCAATAATTAAGAAGTTACTTATGGGGTCAAGGTGTTGTAAAGCCACCCCAGAAGCAACTGGTCTTTTGCCAACCAATTGTCGTACTCAAGATTGTTATTGCGGTGCCATCAGGCCCAACTACAAGCTTGTGGGCATGATTTTTCCCCACTAATGAATCCTCCCAGCTTGTTACCTTAATAATGGGTAACACCATCTCCTTCCACAATAGGAAATTAATTCTATCCAACCTTATTCCATTAAGGTGTTCATCTAATGTAACTGCATGTTTTGTTGTACATGAGGCCTTCATGGAGGAAGAGCCAAGGTTTGGCGATTCTGAACTGAAGGTTGTTGAATCAAGACCTGCCATTAGGCTTCACTGCTCTAATACCAAGTCAAAACTAGGAAGGAAAGAAAGAGAGAATGAATTGTAAAGGATTCTAAACTTGTATTAATTTTTCCAATTTAATTGTATCTGTTACACAGAGTTACACTTTATATGTAAATCGAAAGGTTGTTACACCGACCACTTATCGCTACTTCTAACTTCATATACTAATAATATTCAGCTTATAATAAAAGCATTGGACCGCACTTAAACTCAGACCTTTATACAATCCATAACTCGCATCCAACCCGGTCCAACATCTCAACCCGACATATAAAAAGTAACAATTTACTCTTTCACCAAACCCTAGCCTTGTCTCGACTCAGCAACTCTTCCTTCACCAAGATGAGACTACTCTTCATTATCAGAGTTGCCTCCACGTGAGTTACGACAGCCTCCACCAAAATAAATACCACCAATCCAATCCTTAGAAAGACCTTTCTTCACTTTTTAGGTTTTGGATAATTTTGATATATTTATTATGTTTAAATTTTAGGTGAGACTATAAACGACTTTATATATCAAAATAACACTCGGTTCAAATAGTTTTATTCACTTTTATTTTCCCTCAAACTTGAGACCTTTTACAAAATACCTATATCCACTTAAAATCAAAATAACAATCCCAATAAACAGAAAAATGATTAAAATATTCAATACACACGAAAAACAAAAAAGAAAAAGGAAAAACTGCATAATTTAGGCCCATCCTAGTAAAAGGTATAAATGCTTTTACAATTCATAAAGAAGGATACAATTACATCTCTGCAAACTGCATGGTCGTTTTTGTTGGCGTGATAATATTCAATTCGCATACCTTAATTTGGGACCACATTTATTTTACCATCTTTTTACGTTATTATCATATTTATTAATATTTAATATATTTTTATTTCAGTTCAATCCACTTTTATTAGAATCCTATCCTATTTATCCTCCTCTTCTATCTTAGCTTTCTCTTTAGGGTTTACACAGAAACACAAAAGAGAAATAGTCTCTCTATCTTATCTTTCTTCAATGGTGCACCATTAGCTGATGAAGCTGCCAGCCTGATCTAAAACTTTCTTCCTCCACTCGAAGATAGATTAGATCATGCTGCAGTTTCATCAGTCAATTGTAGCACCCAAAACCCTAATTTCCGTCCTCAGGTAATTGTAGTTGCTGTTCTTGGTTTATGTTTATCTGGGTTTGCACTATTTTGATCAATGCTTCTTCTTATCTATTTAGTTTCTCTTCTTCTTTTTCATTCCTACAATTGATTTTAATTTTTTAGGGTTATGAGAAATATTGAATTTAAGAAACCCTAATTCTGTGTAAATCTTTTTTTTCTCTTGTTCTTGACTCAGCTTTACCTGGGTTTTCACTACTTTTCATAAGGTTTATATATGATATCTTTATTTATATATATTCTTTCTTTTTTATTATTGATTCTACAATTTTACTGAATTAAGTTGATATACCTTTTGTGTTCAGATGAATCTAAGAAACCATTAATACTGAGTTCTTTGTTTACTGATCCCTAATATTGTTCGGTACTGTGAATTTATCTGTCTGTATCTATTTATTTCTCTATGAAGATCTATACTAGTTATGTCTTAGATCTGCTTGTTTAGGCTATTTTATGTATATGAATCTCCAGGTAGGCTATGCAATTTCTGTTTGTAGGTTAAGTGTAAATTACAACTCCGTATTTCTTTCTATTTTTATTTCATTTGTTTTGAAGTCTTGAATCTACTTTATGTTTCAAACCCTAAAGTTAAATTAGGAACAAGGCTGCCGTATTGTAAAACTAGTATGATTAAAGTGTGTTTTGAAAGATGTGATATAATTTAATCGAGTAAACCATCTGGCTTCGAATAGTGGATATGAAATCTTGGTTGTAGGCTATGGCCCATTCGATTCTGGATTTTATGCTTCGAGCCCAGCTCAGAACTATATGTGAGGTAGTTAAGAAAGTCCAAAATCCCGCAAAAAAGAAGTAGAATTCTAAATAATTTTATTTTAATACTTTAAAATTTTATTTAAAATAGCAAATAATTTGACAATATTATTGATGATTTCTGTTTAAAGTGTCTAAGGTATTTTTAAGAAGTTATTCGAATCGGAAAGTTCAATAAAATTTAAAATACCTCAAATAGAGATTGTCCAAATCTTTAATACAAAATAATAAAGCTCGGATAAATTTTTTTAGATATATAAGTATGAACATATGATAACTGATATGTTTCGTCTAGAGCTCTGATATCAATTGTTGAAATACAATTACAAACCAACTCGATTTCCTCTCTAGTATAGTATTGTTAGATTTCAGTAAAAACTTTATTTTTGGTTTAAAAAAATTTCATACTAGTGTATATATATATATAAATCCATGTTTATGTATCCGTAATATTTTCAGCATTTAACCTATTTAGCCCTTTGAATAAAATTCCATAGTATTGGTAGAGTCTTCCATAACATGGAACATCTCATTTTAAAGTTCCACTACCTCCACCAATCGTGCTGTCAATTCCTTTTTAAAGGTGTCTTGCAGCTCACGGATTCAACTTAATGCATGCTATAAGTGCCTCTACAACTCCATCATTACCAACATAGACTTCCTCCATCCACCAACATATTTTTCTGACCTTTCGGTTCCATCACACCAATTTTTCTCGCCTTCTCCAAACACTTGGCTTCATTGGATTTGTCTTGCAAATTCTTTTTTTACCTAACCATTGTAGCTTGACTTTTTTTTTTCTTTTTTTTCGGAGGGAACCCGCAGCCGCTACTCAGAGTGCAATGAGTGCGCACAGGATAAACCCTTAGTCTGACGCGATAGCCTGCAAACCAACGCCAAAAGGTAAACCACACAAGGTGACAGGCTCAGCCAAGAAAGCGTATGTAGAGGGACTCGAACTCATGACCTTTTGGTTATAAGAATGCCATACACAACCAACTCGGCTACCCTCTTGGGGGCGTAGCTTGACTTTGATAATAATACGTCTGTAAATTTTTGTCACATTTTTTTATCTGGTTGAAACACATTCATTCGACGCACATCTTAACCAAATGGCTCACTTTTACCTTACAATAGAGGTTGGAGATTAGCTACAAAGTCGGCCAAAACCGTATCTCCTCGATGTAACAAAGTTAGTACATTTACAATGGTCTATGTTATAGATTCAAAAAGATAACTTAAACATAAATTCAACACCAATAAGGATAAAATTCTCTGAAATTGGACTTTCCTTGACCCATAAGCTTAGTCATCTTTTCACCACCTCAATAGGGGTTAAGTCCGCGGGAAAATCCCTCTTACTAGCTTCAGCTACATAACGACTAACAAGCTCCAAAATATGTTCCTGTACAAACATGGTAGTCACGAAAACATAAGAAGAAAGAGAAACATTTATAGTACCTCTCGATGAAATCATCGCTGTTGGAGAAATTTTTGAAATCTTAGCCATAGAAACTCCACGATGTTGGCTTACCACCTCTAGACGATCTTGATCTACACCCTTCAGCTTCATGGGTTCATAAGGTCCCTTAGTATCCTTCTTCATCTTTGTATTCTCATATATCATATCTATTTTACGTTTCACCACCACCGTGGCCCGTTTTTTAATTTTATCTGTCATTATTAAAAAATTAAATCTCGGCGCAATATCACACACAAGACCTTTCCCTTTGTTGAAAGTAATTTAGACCTCTTTAGTCTCTCAAGATCCTCCATAGTAAACTATTGCCCCCTGGAAGAAACCAATTATACAACTTTAATGAAGAGTGTCTCATCGTCAATCATACTTGTGTGATCAACATCTGAGGTCATACGATATCATCTTCAACCAACGATGTTATTTATATAGTTTATTTCTCCAATGTTGGTAGGGAGACATATTCTAATAACTCATAAGTTGTCATTGGGTCAATTTTCGTATTTAACCTTCCCGCAATAACAGGTACCTCAACAACTTTGAGCTTCCGCTTTGCAAACACCATCGCTCTCAATATAGGTGAACTCTTTACGTCGCCGTACTTAACCTTAACAACTCTAAGAGGATCCTCTGGATGCCTAAACATAGTTTCGATGACATCGTTATTTTCAGCTACATTACCTCTATGGCAGTCTGATTTTACTCTTGACTTCTTTAGAAAGTACCAATTGGTCACATTCATCTTTCTACGACATGGAATGTTTAGAAGCAACAACCGCGTTGGTGGTAGGCCCTTCCACATTCCCGGGCCATCCACATATTCATACCACAAATGATTTTTTTAGAGGTGTTTTGTTCTGTGACGTTTCATTTTAACCGAAATTTTATGCGCATAGAATCTATTGCAAACATCTATAGTTTACAATATACCACTAGAAATGAAATTACTGACATCAATATATTTTGGTATGAATATCAAAATTCTGGAACTTCTCTCTTCAACCCTGCATAATGTTCTCTTACTTCAGGAGTTCTCCTAATATAAATATTTCATGTCATTATAAATAATGGAAAGTTAGACAATTCTATATGACTCTAAAAAATTATAGAGAAGAAAAAAGAAATACTTATTATATAACCTCCAATCATGAGGGAAAATTTGCCTATCTCATTTCACAATTGTCTCCTACAACTCGGACACATAGAGGAAGTACTGTTTCTATATTTTTATTATAATTGAAAATGTCAATTATAAATTTTTCTCGTTCACTCAGGGTGATATATACATATGAGGAATCAAATCGTCTAGTTTTTTATCAATCACAAGGAAGCATGACATACTAAACTGACTCTAAATATGGTGAGACAATTATTGTTACATAAAAACTCTCCAGAACTCGGACACCAATTGGCTCAGACATAATCGAGTCCTCTCAAAGAACCATAACATGTCTGACCCAAGGTGAAATGACTCCCATGGTCAAGATTATTAGAAAAAATTCAATCTCATCATCAAAGGCATCAAGTGGTGTCTCCTATGGACCACGGAAATGAATATGAACCTCGATTGAAATCACCCACTCTAACATCTTCCTCATCATCTCTTTATGTGAAATAATATTTATACTCGCCTTTGCATACCACCACTCCCATTTTCATATACAAAACTATGAGTACTTGCCACAAAATTTGGGACAATAAATGATGAAGTTGGTGGGACTATTGGCCTCATAAAGGAATCACACTCGGGCTTAAATGCTAGAACTGTCTACAAAGTCGACACTTAACACCTTAGAATCATGAGCATTCTAATCTAGTTTCGGTTTTCAAACAAAAAATGTAGAGTTGATTTCATCAGACGAACCAGAGGACTTTGACCTGACTAAAGAAGAGCTGTTATGGATCACTTTCCAAGTTGTCTCTTTCATGGTCCTAGATTGACATGAGAGGTAGTTGATGATTATTTCCAAGCATCATAATTACATAGTAAAATAGTTAACTATTAGGGAAGACAGAGAAAATATTTTGATATATCTTCCAGACCTATAATAAAATATTAGTTTAAACATGGCTCATTTGCATATATGTGACTCTTCAAATCTCATAAGAAAGTTATGACAATCCCCGTTTGGTATTAATTCATGAAGGAAAGTATTAACAATTTTAAATCATCTACATATACTCCTTAATCAAGATAAAATATCTTCGAATTATAAGATTTTACAAATAAAGTACGAAGACACGGGCAAGCCAAAAAAGGAAGAAGAAACCTTAGATGCACTCTCTTTTACTATGTCTAGACTTGGATTAAGCTTAGAAGAAGAAAAAACCTTATGGTTGAAGCCATGCAGCATGTCTAAATTAAGAAAACATATTGCATTAATACAAAATCCATGGCCAAAATCGTACATCAAATTCAACATTCTCTAACCTATAACATATAACTAGGTATAGGCCTCACTCGAACCTTGACAATAGAACATCCTTCCCGCTAACGACTTGGTTACTAAAGAGGCTTGGAAAAGTCATCTGAAATAATTTTTGGTTCTAGGCATGGTCTGTGGAATTAAAGCATTTCCTTCGACTTTTGAAAATAGTTGGGGGGCTTAACAAGCTAGCAAATTTTTCGAAAAGGTTTCACGTGAATTTTTATAGTATACTAGATCTCATGAATAATTTATAAGTACAAATCTTTTCTAAATGACTTGGGGGGGGGGGGGGGGCTATTATATATCACAAGTCCTTTATAATATTATGAAAAATTCTAGAAAAATCATATTGTAGCAATAAATGGCCCAAGGTAGATGGATTTCAATAAAATATATCATCTATTAACAAAATATATCCTTCTTGTCATCATTTAGCTCTAAAATGGGACTTATATAATTATTCTGAAATCTGTGATAAATGAAACACCTTTTAAATTGGTGTACGACATGGAAGTAGTTGTATTATCCAAAATTATGATACCCTCTACAAAATTTAAACATATGATGAGAGGGTAATCAATAAGAAAGAAGTTTCGGACTAGATATGATTGAGGAAGAAATGGTTAGAGCTCACCTTCAGTCAAAGCGCTATAAAATGCGGGTGCGAAACATATATAATTCCAAAGTTCGGTTGAGAAGTTTTAAGACCAAAGATAAAATTATTATAAGAGTCTTCATTCATACTTAAGATAAAAGTATGGGCACGTTAGCCCCCAACTAGGAAAGATCTTACACAATTGAATCCAAAATAAATCGAGGAACATACAATTCTAGGAGAAGAAAAAAAACCTGGTTCTGCATCCTTGTAACATCGAGCAGCTAAAGGTCCATCATTCTCTTTAAGCTCCATCGACTTGTTATCTATTTACTTTATAGAAACAATTTATTAGAATTGGGAGGTACGTTTTTCTACTTTGGTAGCACAAGAAGGTTTTGAGTTGGTATTCATCTTTAATAAACATTTACTCTTTCCATTACACAAGTCTCAACTTATTTGACATTATAAAAATAATACATTTTATGAGGCAGCAAACATCAATGAACATATGGGATGATTGTAAAGTAACCTCTGGAAGACTATGAAATTTCTCCAAATAAGATAGCAGTGTAGGGTAAGTCTTACAACTTGAAAAGTAGTCTTTAACACCTAAGAGAGATTTGTCACACCTCAGAGAAAAAATAATAATTCTAAACATAGTATTTAGTCAATATGGGAGCTTCAGCCCTCATCCAAACATGAACAAATAACAAATAATAAAAGTTAAGCCTAAGATGGTCCTAAAATGTTTCCTCAGCACTTTAGAGAGTGAATGTATCCTTAAATTAAACAAAACTTGATATGGTGATTCTTGAAAGTGATCATTGGTGAGGATCAAATCTTGTTTTAAGGAGAGAGAAAAAGTGAAGTTGATTTTAGAGAGAGAAAATAAAACAGAATAAGAGTATTCACAAGTGAAAGTATCATTTCATTAAATTCAGTCTTGGCATTTATATATAGGTGTCAAGACTTGGTGTGATTGAATTAGTTACACAAAGGGTATGATTACATGTTAGTCATTTATCTTCATATAAGACTCCAAAATGTATCCATTAACTATACAACTTTCCGTATAAGATTTTATTTATTACATTATGGTCCACAATATTTTATATTATTATCGGTAGCTCCTAGTTCTTATGAAAGTTAATGAATGAGAACTAGTTGTCATCGGAAATCTTCATCAATAGAAAAAATCCTTTATACCAAAGTCCGATCTGCTTTGAGTTAGCTGATCATTTTTTCTTGACAACACATCTTGTCTTTGAATCAATACAGCCTTTCGTTAATGCTTCAAAAAACTTCATATGGAAACATGAACTAATGTTCTCTCTAAATTTATAATTGTTTGAAGCAAAAATCGAAAGTGTGATGATTCCCAAGGCACTAGGCTTGTCATGTGGCAGGTGTCCAGCTCTCCTCTTCATGGAACCATTTGGCATTCCACACAATGATTTATTCCACCTCTTCAACTTCTCTGACTTCTCTCTATCTTCTTTCCCTTCTATAAATATTCATGTGAGCCACTGTTTGTTTCACAAATGCATTTTTAGAGAGAGAGAGAGAATCTATTCACACCATAAATTTCTTGTCTACCTTCATTTGAATCTTCAATTTCTAGGTTGCGACCACCGAAAAACTCAAATTCACCATCCAACCTTCAAGTCAGTATATGAGAAAGTATCAAAAAACCGAAAAAACCAAAAGCCAAAGAACCCAAAACACTAATCTCCCCATAAACAAAGAAACCTCATTTTGGTGCTTGCGATTACTTCTGTATTAGTGAAAGGGCTGAAGTATATAGAGAAATTGGATTGATAAAAAACGCTCATCCTTTTTCCATTGAAACAATACAATACGGTAATTTCGATCCAAATATAAATTCTCATGTGCTTCCAAATTCATCCATCCCAGAAAAAATCCAATCACTAAAATCGCCTCGAACTTCACCATTACCACCTAAGTCACCAACTTGAATCTCTTCTATAACAAACACTCCTCGAATTCATCGTAAAGTAACCCAAACCACATCTACTTCAAGAAGATCAGAAGAAACTCAATTTCCTCTCAGTTCTAAATCTCCTCGACAATTGCACAATGAGGCTCCTTAAGTCCAGATAAAAACTCACCTCCTACAAAGCCTTCATAAAAAGAGAAACTTTATAGCTATGGGAGACGATGCTGATAACTATTCACCCTCTACTGCCCAAAATATTGCAATCAAACCTTCACCATCTTCTTCTCCCTTGAGGGAAGTTGTTGAGAAAATTATAGAATCAAAACAAAATCCCTCAAATAAAGAGCAAAGGGAACCAACCTCGAATTCCAACCCACCTCAACTTATAGATGAAGCTTCTGAGGAAGAATCTACTCAATTAAAATATCAAAGCTGATACTAAGGATGACGCTTCGAAAGACGTTGAAGTTGATATAGAGGATGAAGCCTTGAAAGAAACTGACAGTGAAATGGTAAGCTTACTTCGAAAATAATAGCACCGAGGATAAGAGGAAAGAAAAAAGCGCTCATATTGATCTTCCTGAAGAGCTTGCTGTTTCAGTAGGTGTAAATTTGAACCCACTCCTCCCAGAAAACATTCTGAAACAAAAAAAATGTGCCATACATCTACTACCCAAAGTCTCAAGTTACTTCTCTGAAAAAATAATAGGGAATTCCAGATAACATCACACTTTGATTTCCAAAAGTATGAGAGACTCCACTTGACTGTGGAAAAGATGAGTTGGTGGTCTTTCCTGAGATTATCAACTGGGATCTTCAATTTTCAATGGATCCAATGATAGTGGAGTAATTCGAGCTCCTAAACCCTTGCCCCACACAAGCCACACCCAACCAATGGTTCACCCTCTTATCAGTGATTATGGCCTCCAGACTTGCCCAAATTCTTCTTTATATCTAAGATTTCATGCCCTTGACCAAACTTTCGAAGACATTTATTCTGCCTTTCTACTATCTCACTCTTGATGATAGCTTCAAGATTATCGATGAATTGCTCAAGGCTGACAAGTTTTGGGAATAAAAAATTTACCTTCATATCTGGGGCATGGGAGAACGGAAAGGAGATATCCGAGGAGAACCCATCACGACTTAACCTCGTTTGGAGGAGTAACAATAAGCTTATTTTCCCTTCCACTTTTTGTCGTTACTTTAAGTAATTTTCTTTTTATCTTTTATTTATATTTGTATTGTATCCAGAAATTCCGAAGAGATATAAAATTCATCAAAAGGACGCCAAATACAGTTTCAGCAAATTGGCCACCTGGGCAAAAAATGAATAGGGAAATGGATTCCACTCAACTTTTCTTCCTATAATCTTTCTCAACAGCCATTTATGGAGGGTCAATGTGGGAGCTGATCTCCCCGAAAATCTGATAGAGCTACCAAATCTTATCTTTGCTGTCAAAAGACTGGTAGCACCTGATTGTAAAGTGTTTCTTTGTATTCCAAATAGATCGGACAACCACCTTCTCTTAAAGAAGAAAGATAAAAATAATAAAAAAACAGCTAGCACATCTGGTGTTAGACTTTCAGAGAACCTGATGCCACAGACAAAGGAAAAAAGGAATGCAACAGAAAAAAAAGCCTTCCTACTATTGAAGAAGGAATGAAGGTTGAGCCTTCTCCGAAAAGGAAGAAAACTGTTGTTTTGAAGAAAAAGAAAAGTACCTCCAAAACACCACCAAAGAGGAGAGCAAAAAATAATCCTGCAGAAAACCTCCAGGAAATGATTCCTTCCAAGCTGATGATGAGGTCATCATAGTGGAAGATCGAAAAAGAGAAGCTGCAACAGAATATGACCAAGGAGACTATCATATTGATCTTGATGATTCTATCAATACATAAAGGCCTCAAGATCTTGACAGAGACATGGATCCATGCGTCCAAGAGATTCAAGACCAACTACAAAAAATTGGTCATGTAACTGCCCCTCTTCTTCCTGAACTGGCTAGGTCAAAAATTTATTTGCCACCGTCAATTTATGATCTTATTCCCTACATCACTCCAAGATTCATACCTACTAAAAAACCATCTGAAGAGGTCACACTTACTCTGCAACCGTTTACCGATCTTCGAGCTGCAGCACAAATATTGTACAAAGAAATGGATTCTGCCCGAAGCCATTTGGAGACTATGGCTAAGGATATGGTTTGATATAAGAAAGATGTTGTAGGAGAGAAGAAGATGAGGGAAATATTTGGTAGAACTGTGATGGAGAAATTTTATGGATACCATACTGCTAGATCGGAATTCCTCAGAGGCATCATTCATCTCAAACACCACCTCAAATTTGTACACAAGCATGAGATAAAAGAGCTCAACATTTTTCATAAAATTAAATAGAAGAGCTCAAAACCAAACATGCACAAGAATTATCCGAAGAGGAACAAAGATACTCCACTCTTCAAGAATCTCTAAAAAAGAATGAAGAAGAAAAGAAGAAGTTGACACACGACATGGTTGCTCTTAAAACACACTTCGAGGAGGAGAAAAATATTGCTGTGGCTATTGAGGAAAAATGCGTAAAGGACATGATGGCTGCCATTAAAAATGCGAGGAGTAGAAAACTATTAATTTACTTCATGAAATTTATGCCACATTTCCAAAAGCTAACCTTTCAAGATTCTGGGAGTTGATTCCCATTGAGAATCGACCCAGTAAAGCTTTTGGCCGTGTGCCCAGTGATTCCTCCGAAGAAGCGGAGTCAGAATAAAGTATCTCGGAGCAAGGAGAATCGTCTGAAGGAAACTCCGAAGAGAAATAATTTTTGTGTCCTCCTCTTTTTTTGCTTGTCATCTAATTGTTGTAAGATGAATTATTTTTTGTGAATGCTTATTTAATTAGCATTTAAAACCCTTTTTGTTATCATCAGATTAATCTTAACGCATCATTACTCTATTTCCTCTATATTTATTTGTTTTTATTTCACTAACGTATAATTTTATAAACCAAATTATGTTCACCTCCAAAATGCAACACATGTCCTTCCTAAGCTTAAAAGTTTTTATATGAAAACACATGTCATATAACACATGTAAACACAAATAGTGCATTTATAGAACGTAACACTTCAAATAATATAGTGTGTTTAAAAAACGTAGCACTTCGAATAATATAGTGCGTTTAGAGAATGTAGCACTTCGAATAATATAGTGCGTTTAGAGAATGTAGCACTTCGAATAATATAGTGAGTTTAAAGAACGTAGCACTTCGAATATGGTTATTTCTTCGAAAAGTGTTTATAATAAACGTTTAACACTTTGGAAGAGTTACTCTTGGTCAATAACTTCAAAGATGATCAGTCTTTGACTAGTTATCAAAATAATTCAAATACTTATACTTAAACAACCATTGTCCAAGAATTATTTTATTTAATAGCTTCAAATATTTACATGACACCTCATTAAAACCTACACGGGCTAACAGGGTAGGATAGAGTATGTCAATTATTCAAAAACGTTTTCAAAAAACAAAATCATTCTCAGTACAATTTCATATGTTGTATATTCCAAGGATGTTGAAGCATCCTCCCCTGCTCATCACAAAGGCGATAAGAACCCAGTTTTATTCTTTCCACAACCATATAAGGACCTTCCCAATTTTGGGCCATCTTTCTGAGGCGCTTATCCTTTGTATGGAGGAATACATTTCTTAAACATTTATCACCAACTTTAAAATCCCTCCTTTTTACTTTCAAATTATACCGGCTCCTTATTGGAGTTTGATAATGAGTCGTATTCAAATATGATATAACTCTTTTCTCCTCGATCAGTTCCAAATATGGTCTTTTTGCTTCATCATTCAGGTCTTCGAAATACTGAAGTACTCTATAAGAAGGTAATGTAGATTATGCAGGAATAACAACATCCATACCATACACCAATGCAAATGAGTTTCTTGAGTGGCCTCTGTAGGAGTTGTTCGATAAGCCTATAACACCTCTTGAACATAGTTAGGTCATTTTCCTACAAGCCTTGTCAAATTCTTCTTCATGCCTTCTAAAATAGATATATTTGTCACTTCCACCTGATCATTTTCTTGGGGATGAAAATGTGTAGAGAAACACTGTGTAATACCCCTCGAATCATAAAAAAAAGCTATTTCTCTATTATTAAATTAAGGACCATTATTTGTGGTGTTTTTTCGAGGAACCCCAAAAAGACAACAAATATTATTTGTTCCAGAAAAAGGTTTAGCCTCTGCCCACTTTGAAAAATAATCCATTGCCATGATAATCATTTGGTGTCCTCCAAAAGTCATAGGAAATGGGCCTACCAAATATATTCCCCATCTGTCAAAACGGATGGCCTCGGAAATGGATATGAGTAGAAATGTAGGTTTGTAAATAGAATTGGAAAATCGCTGACAAGTATCACAGCCTCGATCCAAAATTTTAGCATTGCTCATAATTGAAGGGCAATAATAGCTTGCCAACAAAACCTGACGTGTCAAACCCTTGAAACCACAATATGTTGAACCCTCACCATTATATACCTCTGATAAAATCTCATGAGACTCTTGTTTATTCAAACAACGCAACAATGGCCTACTAAATAATTCTTGTATAACACCGCATCGAATACAACATAGCCGTGAGCTTTATACTTCATTTTTTTAGTCAATTGCACATTTTGAGGCAACGTTCCTCTTAACAAAAAATTCAGGATATCAATTCTACAATTACTTTGAATTACATCTGGTGTGATAAATAATTCTTTTGCATATTTATATTGCTCTTACCGTGTTAAAATTGAATGACTCTCCTACAAAAATATCCAAGGATATTCTTATTTGCAAGGAATGGTTGCCAAAGAATCAACAAATGTATTGTCTCTTCGACTGTTATATTCTATAATAACATAGTCAAATTTCGAAGCTCACGAAGATACAAAATTAAGTGATCATTTTTAGTTTCAGAAACACCGGCCACCTAATTTGCTAGTAATTGTAAATTTGTCTCCAAACTAGCTAAAATTGCACCACAAATTCTCGCAAGCTTTAAACCAACCAATACAGCTTCATATTCAGCTTCATTATTCAATGCATTAAAACCAAATTTAATGGCTTGAAACATTGGCTTCCCAGATGGAGCAACTAGTTGTACTCCTGCACTGGATCCCAAAATACTAGAACCTTCATTATTTCGAACCACCAACTTTATGGTAAGACCTTATTGTCTATCTCCTCGCCTGATCTACTTGAATGAAACTCAATAAGAAAATCATCTAAAGCCTGAGCCTTGATAGCTGTTTGAAGAGCAGAAATGAAATCAAAATCCCCCAACTCTATTTACCATTTGGTCATCCTACCAGAAAGATCGGGGTGTTTTAAAACATTTTTCAGTGGGAATGAAGTTTGAACCACAACAGTGTGACCTTTGAAAATATGGATGCATCTTCCTAACAGCCACCACTAAAGCCAATGTCAATTTTTCAAGCGTCACATATCTTTTTTCTACTGCCAACAAACTCTTACTGACATAATAGACTACTTTGAAATTCCTGAATCTTCACTTATCAACACAACACTCACAACAAAATATGACACTACAATGTATAGAAAGAGTTGCTCTCCAATTCGAAGCTTAGGTAATATCTCTGGTGATGACAAAAGTTACTTAATGCTTGAAACTACTACTTCACAATCTGATGTCCACTTGAACTCTTTTGGCCTTTGTAATACTTGGAAAAAAGGAAAACATTTGTCAGAAAACCTTGAAATAAATCTATTAAGAGTAGTTAACCTTCCTGTCAAGATGTGTACTTCCTTAATAGTTCGAGGTGATGTAATTGATACCAAAGCCTTTAGCTTCTCTAGATCAGCATCTATCCCCTTTTCACTAATAACATACCCCAAAAATATTTCTAATCGAACTCCAGAGGTACATTTCTCAGGATTTAGCTTCAATCGAATAACTCTTCAATTCAAAAAAGTCTCATTTAAATCCTCCAAATGACTATCATCAATTGCGCTTTTCACCAACATATCATCGATATATACCTCCATATTTCTTCCAGTCTGAGAAGCGAAGGCTTTATTCATTAACCTCTGATACGTTGCTCAAGTATTCTTCAACCTAAAAGGCATAACCCTATACCAATGCAAGCCTTGATCAGTGATGAACGTGATACTCTCTTGATCCTTTGAATCTGGCTATACCCTGCAAAGACATTCATAAAAGACAAAATTTTATTTCCTGAAGTAGAATCAATCAACTAAGCTATTCGAGGAACAAGAAATAGATCTTTAGGGAAAACTCGATTCAAATCCATGAAGTCAACACACATTCTCTATTTCCCATTCTTCTTTTTAACCACCACTATATTTTTGTCCGTAAGGGATATTGTCCCTCCCTTATTTGTCCCACCATAGATAGAAGATCCACTTCAGTCACAATAACATCTGATTTTTCAAAATAAAAATCATGTCTTTTTTTAATAACAAGTTTGATCTTTGGATTTATAGCTAAGCTGTGACATATCACCTCGATTGGGACCCCCATTATATATTCAATATTCCAAGTGAAAACATCCAAATTATCAAACAAAACTTGTATCAACTACTAGCGTAAAGCTGGGGTCAGTAATGTTCCTATCTGAAGTACCTTCCCATCAGGAAAATAATACTTTTCTATGCTTTCGGTTACCATTAAAAAGCCTGGGGTTTCTCTCAGATCATTAACCCCCTCTTCTATTTCAGATGTCAAACCTCCTAATTGATATTCAACCATTCGATCTTCGGTGTTAGGACCTCAGATTCGAAGAGTTTTTGTATAACATTCTTTAGCTACCTTATGATCACTTCAGATAACCCCCAATGCGATCTCCGATGCATACTTCAAACATTGGTGGACTGTGGATTCAATTGTGTATATCCTTGAAAGCTAAGATCTCCCAAAATAGCATTATAACTGGTCAGACAATCCACTACCATGCATAAAACTTGAACCTTCTTTCTAAAAGGTCCATTTCCCAAATACACTTCACCCTCGAATTCTCCAATCACCTGAGCTGTCACACTTGTAAACCCCACTGATTGCTAAATTTGAGGAGGATTACGCATCCTATCATTTTATGACTTGAACAAAACATTTGCAAAACTTTATGTATCTATCAGAATGCGTCGGATTTCAATACTATCTACTTCTGCTCCAATAACTACTGCATCTTCGTGAGGACCTGCAGCGCCTCTCAAATCATTCTCATCGAAAAGAATAAACAAAACATCTTTCTTACAAATATAAATGAGTAGACATATCTACTTCTATTTGAGTAGCTAAATTCACTACATGCTTTTTTCTAGAGCTATTAGTGTTACCAATCATGGTATCTCCTCCAAAAATTGCCAAAGACTCAAAGTATTCACATAAACTTCGCAATTGTCCTTGTACTCCTGGCTCATCCACCGCCATAAAAATCAATCGTTCCAGATTTGTGTCCAAATATTCTGAAGCAAAATTAAAATAATCAAACTAGAATCCAAAATCATTAGATTGTCTTCCTTTGGATTTGGATGTGTTGCTTACAAAGTTGATGCAACAGTAAACGTTGATACACTCATCTGCCCTTTAACATAACCTGTTAATTTTCCATTTTCAATTAAAGTTTTCACCTCGTTTTTCAAAGCTATATAATCTGCAATATCATGTCATATGTCATTATGATACTTATAGAACATGTTATTACACTTTTCCTTGGTCTATTTATCGTAGCATGCGTTTTAAAACTCACACATCATTTTTCCTTTTCATAAATCACAACAACATTCTCAGTCAAATCAGCATAATATTATGGCCTTATCCATTTATTTGGCCTCGGTCTTTGAAATTGATACCCTAGAGCATGGGTCGGGTACCTTCCAGTTTGAGGAGGGAAACTATTGTTGTTCCTCGGATGAGATAAATTGGGTCAAGTTCATAGAATTCCCCTAACCATTTGACACATGCCCTAAACTCTTTTGACTGGGTCTAACCACTCATCGAACTCTAGTCGGTTCATCCACTTTAATTTGATCCTCAACTGGAGCCATCAACGCTCGAAAAGTCAAAGCTCTTTTTTGTTATTTCATTTGCTAAATCATATGGTAATAAACCTTATCGAAATGCACCCATGGCTACTAACTCTTCACAATTATTTAAACCAACTTTTGTTAACACAAAACGCTTAGTATAATCCTTTAGTTTTTCTCCCACTTCTTGCTTGCACTGTATCATTGTGTTTACATTTTCTCGCATCTCTTTACTTCCCACAAATTATCTTTGGAAAGTTGTATAAAAATCTATGGAATTGGAAATGAATCCTTTCGGAATTCTATTGTACCATTTCAAAGCTCTACCCTTAAAAGTTTGAGAGAAGGCTCTGCATACCAGCCTATTATCATCTTCGAAGTTCATCATGTAATTCTTAAACTATTTGATGTGGTCATCAAGATCTTGCATCACATTGAACTTTTTTACCTTAAAGATATCAAACCGCTTTGGAAGAGGGATAGACCTTATCTCAGTTGGTAAGGGAAGATTTTCTCAATCAACTCCTTGAACATACTAATTATCATTTCATGTTCCCATGAAAATATACAAATTGATCATTTATTCATGTGTATTGATTAGACATATTCCCTTTACACCACTCTGCTTCCATCGAACAACGAGGTACATTGTCTTTTCTTGATTTATATTATTTTTGTGACTTTCGAGGGCGCTCTTTTTCTTCTTTAGAGGATCTCGGCACCTCTTATACTCAAATGCTAAATTGTCCAACTCATCGTCACTAGACATATTATACCTATGTTTTTTTTCTCTTTTCATGATGTATGCCGTTCTTTATTAGATTCAAAATATGTTTTCCTCTGGTCACTTCGAACCTGGAAAGTTGTACAAGATCGATCAAATTGGCTGTCCACATCATTTTTCTCATCCATTTGTCTTACCGCAGACTTTAGTCTACCTGATTGAATATTTTGCTCTCTTTGATCATACTTCTCATTTAGAGCAATAATTTTACCCGGTAACTGAGTCATTCGATTTTCAATGTCTGAGTGAGTTTGACGAACTGGAATTGACTCATCTTGCATACCTTCTCCTCCTTACAAATCAGATCTTAGTGTCTCAATAATTTTACCCGGTAACTGAGTCATTCGATTTTCAATGTCTGAGTGACTTTGATGAACTGGAATTGACTCATCTTGCATACCTTCCATTAGTTGTTCATAGACCTCCTAACCTATTTTGTTGCAGTTATAAGAGGTTCATGCTCGAAAGAATTGGACCATTCACGCGTTTATGAACATAGTTCTGTGAGGATTCTGTGAGGAGTTCAAGTAGATATTTGGATTTCTTCATGAAGTAGGCATAAAAAAAATTATGCCTTGTCAACATCATATTTGGCTCATTCAAGCATTTATTCTTCATAACTAGCCTTTACTTTAGCTCAGTTAGCATATTCTGACGCTAAAGTATATTTTATCTTCCTAAAATCTTTTGGGATAAGGTCTCTTCAAGCTATACTAAAATCTTTTCTTTTTCAAATTGAGCTACGGTGATTTTAGCTTCCTAAAACTATTGCACCTCAACTTGTTCAAAATTGACAGTATTCAACTTGTTGTGGCATGATGACAGGCCTTCGTCCTCGATAAGGGTTAATTTATGAAGAAAACCTCAAAATCCAAAAAGCAAAAAGTAATGTTAGGTGATAGCCTTAAGCAGATCATGCAATTTTAGAATTAAGAAGGCTTTAGAAAACAGTTTCACTTCAAAATGAGTCATGGCCTTGGTATTGGTTTGAAGTTAAGCTCTTAGTACCTCTTTGTCCACCAATATTATTTTCAAGCTCAACCTTCAAAATTTATTTGGCATCAATTTCTGCTTGAAGAGTCGTTGTTAGCTTTCTATTATTATTGAACAACTCACCAATAAGTTCTAAAGTTGGCGATAGAACATGTATGAAAGATGTGATATTTTCACAATCTAGAAGAAAAGTAGTCAAACCACTACAAAATTCCACAACAAATATTCAAATAAATACTAAAAACTATTTTGCATATAATAGAAACCCTGTAAAGGGTACATGTACCCCCAAATATAATATTTTGCCCCTACAAAACTTTCACAACAAATATTCAAATAAATACTAAAAAATATTTTGCATATAATAGAAACCTGTAAAGGGTACATGTACCCCCAAATATAATATTTTGCATAATATTATATTTTGCATATAATAGAAACCTGTAAAGGATACCTGTACCCCCAAATATAATATTTTGCATAATATTATATTTTGCATATAATAGAAACCTGGCGAGCTGTAAAAGATAACTTTGAAATTTTATCATGATAGCCGAAACAATAAATTGGCTCACAATCTTAAGAATTTTCTCTGAAGTAAGGATGAGAGGTCTGGATATACCAATACCAGATGAATACCTCAAATCTGGCCGCTTAGAGCACTCGGCTATCATAGATATGAAATCAGTCATTAGACTTAACACACCCAGGCATGATACCCCTTCAAACCTCAGATTCTCAAAATCAACAATTAAGTCATAAGCGCGCTCTAACTCTTCAGCTCCCACGATCACAAATTCTAAGATATTAGGCCTTTCAGCCTCCACAAAAGTGGTAAAATTATTCTTCAATTTATGAGCCGCACATGCAGTCTTTGGCTTTGCATGAGACACTATTTTCATTTATTTTTCATTCACCTTGTTAGTTTTTAAACTTGAGTTATCATCAGTCTTTGATATTTCGTCAACACAGACGTCAACTTTGACTTAACGGGTTTTCTTTTTTGCCTAAAAAACCATTGAGTCCTGGTCACTTAACAAATTCTTAGCACACTTAACAGATGATACATTTCTCTGTTGATTTTTTATTCCCTTATCAGATATACTTTATTCCACTTTCCCCTTAACATTTTTGAAAATCGCATCTTTAACTTCACCAGGCTTCCTAGCAATCTTCATTGTTGGAGAATGTCTGCCCACCTTTTTCACTTTTGGAGGTAACATTAGCTTTGTAAGTATCTTTTCATGGATTCCATTCATCATCAAACTTGTTTTTTTCCTGATTCATGTAGGCTAAATATATTGTCATAAACCAGTATTCCATTCATCATCAAACTTGCTCTTTTCCTGATTCATGTAGGCTAAATATATTATCATAAACCAGTAGTAATAAAATTATCTGCTACAAGAAGGGACCTACAATAAGTGGACTTCTAGAATTGACAGGACTGTAAAGTAGGAGATTTAATTGGCATTGTTGTAGCGACGGGAAAGACAACCTCAAGATTGATATACATGATAATCACAAGATGAACAATATCTTCATGTTGTTTTCTTTTTTCAAAAAACTTGGTCTTTCGATTTGTCTTATGAGAAAGATTGGTCGATTCATTTTCCTCTTATTGATTAGGTGATGGAGCCATGAAGGTCCGATTATGTTAGGATTCTCAATGCCAGAATAATCATCTTCATGGTGAATCAAGGGTCTCTAGATTATATATCTTAACATTTAATGTTCACACATAGATAAACATATAAGGATCATGATTTATTTTTTTGGAGTAAAAAATGACATATTATAAGGCTAAAATATTTGAGATTATTAATACATACTTTTAAATGAAGTAAAAACTTAATAGAGTAACACTGGTGCTGAGTGAACAGAAGAATGGTGAAGGAAAAACAAACTAATTATACTATCAGATGATTGCATCCTAACCATATAAGTTATTTAAAATCAATAATTCATATCTATTTGCAAATTAAGGGTATGGATTCAAAAATATTGATAAATTAGATCAAGTAGACGGAACGATCGCACACATGAAGTTAAACTCATTACAATATTTTTTGGAGTGTGCCAACATGCATTCTAACTCTTGAAAAACATATTGTGAATAAATTTAATTATGCCATTGATCTTTGTAAACTATTTTTTTTCAACCATGTAATGTTTCACACCACATAGGTGCGTATGTACAACTGCCAGGTTTTTTCCATGTGACCTACAAAACAAATATTCATTTTTTGTTTCATCCGATATTTTGTTTAGTCATTCCTTCATACGTTTAAAGACCAAGGATACCCATGAACTGAAGTAAGATAAAGAAAATCGAAAGTCTTTTTGATTCGGTAAAGTGTTCTAACGATTCTAACAGCATGTTATCGATTAGTTGTACTCTTTTTAATTTTGACAAAACATAGTTTTTTACGTTAAATGAGGTTTTTGCTGAGAAATATTTTTTAATGAGGCAAGAACATGATCAAGACGAACTAATCTGGAGACGTGTTTGAGTTTTGTTCGGCCATAGGAAATTAAACCCGTCAAGTGTAACACCAACGTATATCAAGATTCTTATGAGCCCAGTTGGAAGTAGTTTGTAATACAGTTTGACATACGGTCTTTCCTCAATCTGGGAACGCCTCCGAGTTTTTTTCGGCTATAGGAAACTAAGCCCGTCATTTAATTGTGTTAAATCTCTTCAATTACCATAACATCTATTGAGGTTATTTAATTATGTTAAATCTCTTCATTTACCATAACATCTATTGGGGTCATTTAATTATGTTAAATCTCTTCATTTACCATAACATATATTGTGTTACTGTAAATAGGTGATTACTCCCATGAATAAAAGATCTTTTGAGAAATATATATTTATTATATTAAATTTTCTTCATTTTCTAAAAGAAATTTAAGCTTTAGATCTATCAAACCCTAATTTTCCATACAAATAGTAATAATTATTCAGCTTTGTAGAAAATAATTTAACTTCATCAATTAAATGAATCATCAACTTCACAATATTACATTATTTATTTCTAGCTCAAACGGTTTTTTTTCATAGGTAAGGTCAAAACCCCAATAGGATTTTAGTTTTTTAAAATTTTCAACATAGCTTCTAATAAGGATATAAATAATCAAATAGTAAAAACAATTAGAGAAAGGAGTTATTGTTTAAGCTTTGTATAGTTAAAGGATAAATTTAATATTGAAACAAATAATAAGGCATAAAAGTACAATCTACTATAATTTGTAATCGATTCTGTTATTCACCCACGTATCCTATAAATACGAAGAGGAGTTAAGAAATAAAGGTTGATTTACACATGTCACTTACTATTACTTTTACAAAGTGTTTCTATCTATTTAGATACTTTCTCTCTCTAAAATTTCTACTATTGTTTGATATCAACACAAAAAACCTATTACTTAAGATTGTAACACAAAAAATCTATTACGTAACATTGGCGACCATATTGGGAGATTACGAGATACCTAGATAACAAGTCTAAAACCACGAAATTCGTGATTGAAATTATTAATTGAGGTTACAATGGAACCAGAAATTAGAACTGATCCAATATTGTTGGTGAAAAATAAAGTACTAAAATCATGCTTTCCTAGAGAAAGAAACAGAGGTGATAGTCAGTAAATTGACAACGTGAACAATCTGACACAGAGAATCGGATGAACCAGTTGTTAGAAAATATAACTGTATTGAACGATGACTTTGATTGAAGAGAGCAGTAAATCTAATGAAGCATAATGAAATCTGAGTTGCGACAAGTTGACGATAAAAACAAATTGGAAAATATTTCTGATGAATCCTACACGGCTCGACAAATTCGAAATTACCGTAAAAATGCACATTTTCAGTCAGACAGAGTACATCATTCTTCATGAAAGGAAACATCAATACATTTTGACCAGTGATAGTAAATTTTCTAGTTCAAATTCTGAGGGTGATTCATTTAAACAATGGAGACATTGGTGTTATTTGAAGAGAGAGGGAAGTCGACATCGAAAATCGCGCAGAGAGCATAAATCGTAGAAGGAAAGTAAACCTTAAAATATAATGGACAATCCACGGTAACCAATATGTAAAAACTGTAGACCAGAACACGTATGAAGTTATGGGAACAACCAAAGTTGATTAGTATATACAAGGAGTTGATTGGAGGAACTATCTTTTGTCTGTTGAGATTAGGTTGATACCTCTTCCTATGAGCTTTGATATTTTGAATATAGACATTTTTTATGGAACATAAGATCTTGATGATCATATTGAGCAGTTTATAAATTATATGATGAACTTTGAAGATAATTATAGGCTGGTGTAGACCATTCTTGAAAATTTTAAAGGCACTGCATTAAAGTGGTACAATAGAATTCTGAGGGGATCTATAACCATGTTTAGGATTTTTTACCCTCCATTTCGAAGAAAATTCATGGGAACCAAGGAGATGTGAGCTAGTGGTGATACTATCATACAATGCAAACAGGTAGTATGGAAGAAATTAAAAGATTATACGAGATGATTTGTGTTAACAAAAACTGAGTTGGAAGATTGTGAAGAGCTTGTTGTCATGGCATCCTTTAGTCAAGGATTACTTCCAGGTGATTTAGAAAATGAGACTATGAGGAGAAGGTTATTGACATTTGGAGCCTTAATGTCTCAAGTTGAGGAACATATTAAGGTGGAGGAGTCAACAAGAGTTCAAGGTGGATCAATTTCCATTCAAAGAAATTTGGGGCATGCACTAACTGGACAAGTATATCAAGGAAGCTCTTCGAATTATCAGGTACCATCTCGTCTGAGGGAAAATATTAGTCTTCCTCATCGAGCAAGAGGGGAACTTTCTCAACCAACAAGTTATCAACCTCCTCGGTGAGACCCAATAAGTGGATAAGGCCATACTATTTTGCGGAGTTAACTGAGAATGTGGCAACCATCTTTGAAAGAGCTAAGAATCATGTTAACTTAAAAAAACCAGCTCCAATAAACAGACAAAGAAAGGAACAAAATAATAATGTTTGCAAATATCATAACGATATTGGGCATGATATTGCGGATTGTATAGTTTTGAAGAAAAAGATTCATATTCGATTGAAAATTGTAAACTGAACAAATTTTTAGATTACTGAATAATAGTCGGAATAATCCAAGTACATCTGCACAACATAATGTGAGCATACTGTCAAAGCCATATAATACGTTAATGATTGTGGATTCGAAGTTAGAAAAATAAGAAAACTTTGATGCAGCTTCAGAATATTTGGATGCAAACCCGGATCGAAAAGTGGTTATGAATGTGAACGAACCAATAATCTGAGGGAGGGTTCGCAATTGGTGTGAGTATATTGAGAATTTAGCTATCTTTGGGGGGATATACTATGGCTGGAAATACAAATAGCTCAAGAAAAAGGCATGTAGTGAGTTTGGGAACTCAAATTATACTTATTTTATGGGATAAATGTCACACCTTTTATTTTGTTTGATGAGGATGATATGAGATGTATAGCTGGACCTCATGAAGATGCAGTGGTGATCGGAGCGGAAATAGCGGGAACAGAGATTCGAAGAATATTAATTGATACAGCGAGCTCGGCAAATGTGTTGTTTAAATCAACATATGATAAGATGTGTAATCCACCTGCAATTCTATGATCTGACCATACTATAATTGGATTCAAATGGGTAACTGCACAAGTAATCGGTGAATTCGATGGGGATGTATTATTGGGAAGTGGTCATTTCAGAAAAAAGGTCCAAGCCTTGTTTAAGGTAGTGGAATGTCCAACCAACTATAATGTAATTTTTGGGAGGTCTTGGCTGCCAAGGATGTATGTTGTTGTTTCAACATTCCATTAGTGTTTGAAATATATAATTGGTGATCGCATCGGAGTGGTTCAGGGTGATTAGCAAGTCGCAAGAGAATGTTATGCAACAAATTTGCATTTTAAAAGGGTCATTTTTTGTGATCAAATGACTGAATATCAATTAAAGGGTTAACTTCATATGAGAAGGGTGTAGATGATTCGAGGGAAACCCCATGCCCTTTAGTTGTAGGAGAAAATATCGAGGAGTATATGTTCCCAAATGGGAAAACTTTACGAATATGGACATTATTGTCACCTACTTTACGATACCAATTGATGAAGTCTTTATCTGATAACCTGGATGTTTTTGCTTGGAAAACTGAAGATGTAGTATGGGTTCCGTCCCAGGTAATATGACATAGCTTAACCTTATATCTGAAGGGCATGCCCATCATTCAAAAGAAACGAGTTTTTCTATTGAGAATTTTGAGGCAATTGTGGATGAAGAGGAACGTTTATCTAAGGTTGGACATACACGAAAGGAAAAATACCCGTTATGGATTGCAAATCCGGTGTTAGTAAAAAAGAAGAACAAAAAATGAAGAATGTGCGTTGACTTTACAGATTTAAACAGGTGATGTCCTAAATATCCATTTCATGTTCTAAGAATTTATCAACTTTTTGATTCAACATCGGGGAATAAACTCATTTCTTTCATGGTTGCATTCAGGGGATATAATCATATCCAGATAAAGAGATTACTATGTTTATTAGTGATCGAGGGCTGTATCGTTATCAAGTCATGCAATTTGGTCTAAAAATACAGGGGTAACATATCAAAGATTAGTAAATAAGGATTTTGCATCTCAAATTAGGAGAAATATGGAATTTTATATTGATGATATTTTGGTCAAAAGCACTTCAGATGATAAATATTTTACATGATTTGAATAAAACTTTCTTGAATCTCAAAGTTATTCGTGTATAATTAAATCCAAAAAAATGCAACATCAGAGTTAGATTAGGGAAAATTTTGGGGTATATCATAAGAGAGAATGGAATAGAAATTGATCCTGATCATTTAAAGGCTTTGGTATCAATGACTTCACCTCCTATAATAAAAAAATTACAAATCTTGACATGGAGGTTGGTTGGTTTAAATAAATCTATTTCTTAATTTTTTGACAATATGCTCCTTTGACGAAGTTTATTATGTGAGCAAAAAGTTTATTGGCATCGAAAAAAATACTTAAAGCTTGAGAAATTGGCTCTCGTCTTGATGGTGGTTGCTAGAAAAATGCGCCCTTATTTTGAAGCTCATAGAATTGTTGTTCGAACCTCTTTCTCGTGAAGAATGTATTACAACGACCAGATATCTCTGGCAGAATAACAAAATTATCGATTGAGTTGGGGGATTTTGATATAAGTTTTGCTCGAACAACTATTAAGGCTCAGTCTCTAGCAAATATTTTGGTTGAACTTCACTCAAGCCGGTCCGATGAGGAAACTGTTAAAGAATTGTTGCCAGTAGATTCAACATGGATGGTTCGCACAGATGGAAGTTCTAGTATATTGGGATAAAATGCGGCAGTAAAATTGATTGCTTCTTCTGGTGAAGTTATGTACCAGGTCATCCCGTTCGGATTTTATGTATCGAATAACAAATATGAGAATGAGGTGGCTTTAGCTGGTCTAAGGCTTGCAAGTATTTGTGGGGCGAATACAGTTCGGTTGCAGACAGATTCACAGTTGGTAGCTGATCATATGACATGAATATCCGAGGCTAAGAAAGACCAATTAGTTTTATATCTTCGAGAGCTTCGAGGATTAACTCTCATATTTGACGAAGTGGTTGTTGAACATATCAGTCAAGGGGATAATACAGTTACGGTGCAAGTATTCTGAGGAGGTGTTTGTCACTGTAAAAAATCTTCGAGGTGATTAGCGATTTATAATAATAGATTTTTTACTCAGAGGAATATTACCTCAAGATTTCAAGTTAGCTCAGTGGTTGAGATATAAAGCTCTTGATTATAAAATATTGGATGGAGTGATATATAAGAAGTCCTTAAGTAGACCGTTATTAAGATGTTTGGGTAAGAATGAGTCTTAGGAAGTTTTATACAAACTATATAATGGAGAAAGGTCTACTCATGGATTTAAAAATTTGATGATGAGGGTTTTTTGGCAGGATATTATTGGCCTTCAATAATGAGTGATTCTAAAAATTTGGTTCGAAGTTGTGACATTTGTCAGCGATTTGTAAATTCTATCCATAAACGGGCAGTACCACTAATCTTAATTTCAAAAGTGGTTCCTTTGATAAAAAAGGAATAGATTTAGTAGGGTCATCACCCATAGCTTCGGGAGGATGGCAAACAATTATTGTGGGCTGAAGCTAAACCATTATTAGGTACAAAAGCTAAATATTTCATTATGAATAATATTTTATCTCATGTTGGATTTCCTCGTAAGATTACTACGGTTAACGACCCTCAATTTAATAATTGACAAATGACTTCTTTCTGTAATTCGAGGGGAATTATACAGTATTTTCAATACCTTTTCATCCTTAGGAAAATGGACTGGTCGAAGTAACAAACAGGTCTATTTTTGAAAGGTTAAACAAAAATTTGACAGGTGTTGTTGGGAAATAGCCTAGTTATTTACAATAAGTGTTGTTGGCTTATAGGATAACACCTAGACAAGCAACTCGGAATAGTCCATTTGCTTTAGTATATGAGATGGATGTTGTGAGCCATTTGGAATCAAGTTTACCATCATATAGAATACTCTATTATTTCGAGGATACTAATGAGAAGACGAGAAGAACATAACTTGATTTAATTGAAGAAAAGAGGGTTAGGGCGCATTTAAATTCAACACATTATCAAACTTTGATGAGGAGTCCTATAATTCGAAGGTAAAGATAAGGGATTTCAAGGTGGGAGACAAAATGTTGAGGAAGTTGTTTTTGTATACAAAGATAAAAGACTGGGAAAATGGCCCCATACTGGGAAGGTCTTTATTCGGTGATAGAGAAAATCAAACCATATACGTATCATCTCCAAGATAGAGAGGGGAGACTTTTGCAGCATCGCTGCAATATCGAGCATTTAAAGTTGTATTGTGAGTAAGTTTTTATACATTTATAATATTATTGATTGTTTGCTTGTCTAGCTTGTACAATGTCATACTCTTTCACCTCCTGGTGGCGCGGGAATGTTTTAACAAGATGTCATACATATCCAAGGTTATAAATAAAATTCTTTTTGGTTGGCCAATTTTTGTTTTTCTAAGTGATGATAATTTAACTAATTTGAAAATTACACAAGGACTAATCATCTTTAAGGTCATTTGCAAAAGATAAAATTTGAGGTGCTAGCGTTCATTAAAGCATTGCTCGAAACACAATTTTATATGGTGGAAAATTCGAGGTGTTGACGTTCATTAAAGCATTGTTCAAAATACAAGTTTATATGGTATAAAATTTGAGGTGCTAACGTTTATTAAAAGCATTGCTCAAATTAAAAGTTTATATGATGTTAAATTTGAGGTGTTAACGTTCATTAAAGCATTGCTCGAAATAAAAAGTTTGTATGGTGATAATTTAACGTTCACTTAAATTCGAAGTGCCAATTCGAGTTTTGATATAATTCGAAGTGCTAACATCCATTTAAACCATTGCTCGAAGTGCCAATTTGAATAGGAATATAGTTCAAAGTGCTAACGTTCATTATAAGAATTAATTCAAAGTGCCAATTTGAGTGGTGATTAAATTCTAAGTGCTAACATATATCTAGAGCATGCTTTGATATGTTGAATCAAGTGATAATGAAATACGAGGTGATAAACGTTTGATAAAAACAATTATTACAAGAGATCTAAAACTAAAATAGGTAGTGATACTTAGCATTTTATCAACCGAACAAAAAGTCAAAACAAATGCTACATGTTTAAGCACCTACAAACGTCAACACTTACCCAAAACATTGTACATAGACACTACATAAAATGAAACAACAAAAAGAAATAATAAGACAATAATGATCACCACAAACATAAGTGATCCTAAAAAACATCCAAATACAATACCACTTTCTAGTTGTCATCGCTATTGTTAGGAGCATTATCTGAGCTTCCTTCTGATGAACTTTTTTCTCGATCCAAATCATTCGATGTGTTATCTTCATTGTTCAAAGATTCAGATTATTTGGATGATTCATTTGAGACAGTCATAAAGGCCTCTCTAGGGCGTCGCTTTACTGGAATTAACTTATAGAATTCTAATAAAATTTCCCTCGAAAATACTTCATGGAATTCGCGAAGCAAAGAGATCATTGCCTGTTCTTTGCCTATTTGATAGCAGCAATGATATCCGCTCTGCTTTTATCCAATGCAACTTTGATGGCAAGGCATTTTTATTCATCGGTTTTCATTTTGAATGATTCCAAATCATCAAGCTTCTTCTTTATTTATTCCTCATTTTTGTCGAACACTTCTTTTAGAGATGAGTACTTTGTATGTTCTTCGTTTAACTCAACTTCATGTTTTACCTGGAGGTTTTCTACTTCAGTCTGATGTGTAGATTTCAATGTTTATTTTTCTTGGTATTAATCGCGGCCAAGTGGCGTTTAATTTGGATAAATCCCCTGAGAAATTCTGATACGTAGGCTTGGAAGGTTTGGAATAGTTCGAGGAGGTTTCGGTTACAGATATCTCTTAATTTATTACTGTATACATCTTCTTTTTTCCACTAGATTACATCATTTGCAAGATTTTTTAATTTGTTTCGCGAATTTTTGATATCTTCGCATAATTGTTTGGATGTATCTTTGAGACCAGAGAAACGTTGAAGTATTTTTAACACTTTCTTGGAGGGTTTTCCGACAGGATGAGGAGGATAGTTTTCATATATATATGAGGAAGAAACCCAACAAGGAGATGAACCTAGACTTTGAGGTGAATTGGCTTTTTTAATTTGGTTGCCAATTTGTACGATATAGTCTCAGATTTTTTGAATTTGATGGTCTATGTCATGAGATAAATCTTGGATTTCATCCTCACCAGTTGCGTCATCAGTTGCATCTTCGCCAATCACATTTTATGTGCTTTGGTTATTTGTTTCAAGAACTTCTTATCTTTTTTCTACCTCCTCGACATGTGGGGTAGAATTTGGAGGAGGCACATCAACAATATTTTCTGACGCGGTGGTTGGAAGAGTTTTCGAAGAACTCTTTTTTTCTTCGAGGCATCAGTTTTCTTTCTTTTTCTTGAGGACTCATCTAGATATCCTTTGGTGTTGGGGGGGGGGGGGGACATCACTGGATTTTCTTTTTGGTTTCCTTTGAGGTTTCTTTGGCTTCAGATCTGTGGAGGAGCTAGCTTGGGATTTTTTATTCTTTTTCTTTAGAGAAAAGTGGTTATGCGGTCTATTCCAAATATGCAGTATGATGTGTGCATTAAGAGCAGTTAACCTTTTCACGACATCTCTAGGGTTAGGGGGCTCCATTAGTTTGTCAGACGGGATGTCAAATATGGAGAGATCTTCCATAGAAAGCTCATGATAAAATTCAGAGGCATGAAGGCATTATGAAATTCATTACACCATGATTGCCCAAAAAATATAAAACTTACATAAAGAATAGTTTAATGCAAATTTTATAAAAACTAAAGTGATAATACGAATAAAGATTTATGGAGATGTAGTGTCCAAAACATGTCACTCGAGGTAATTCATAGTCATCTTCGTACTTTGTATGCAAGGTTTTAAAATTTTGATATGTTCAATCACATTGAGTTCTTTTTAATGCCCACTAATGGTGATCAATGTCGCATATTCATTGTGAGTTTATACCACACATATCTCTTCATTTATTACTTGTAAGACTTTAATATCGTATATCATGAATTGACCATTGTTGGGTCCATCGGTCCTTGTATAGTAAATGAACATGTCAGCTCGTTCAAAATAATTTTTTATATTTTAATCTCTACATTTTTAGAGGCGTACAAGGTTTACTCTAGACCATTCATAATTGTCATAAAACTTGATCTGACATATAACCATTACCGTATTCTAAAAAAATTGAATAGATAATCGTATAGACCAATTTTCTTAACTCAAAATAAAACACATAATGTTTATATGACTCAACTATGACATAACTATATAAAATATAATAAAAGTATATACGATAACAAAATAAAAGTGTATACTATAATAATTTATTTTTAATAAAAAATAAACTTATTGAATCTTCATTGATACATGCAGACTATTTTACTGGTGTTTTTGTTGACTTTAGATGAAGTTGCTGTAAAAATATGATAATAAAATAAGAGTTATCATATAACTGGTTCCATTGACGGTCGACGCATGGTAAATAATTGTATTTAAATCATAACATATTCTCACAAACGAGCATGATTCCATTTTGTTCTCAAATTTATAGTCCTTAAGATATAATAACGTGAAGTGAAAGAACAAAGATGATATATACATCGTCCAACATGATTGTCATTTTAAGACGTTAAGATGAAAGATGTTTATTTCTCGAGGTTATTTTGTGAAATAAAAAAAATTATTTCAAAATGATTTTGGTGTTGATCTGGATAAGATGATCATTCAATGGAATAATTGCTACTCATAATGATTGCAACATGTAATGATAATGAAGTTAAAAACCCGAAATGGCTATAAGAAACTAAATTATAAGTAAAACAAATTATACCATCCTAATGTTAAGTATAGTAAGTATCATACAATTGAGATGACATGTATGTATGTGTGTTATTATTGTTCATAAAATCCTTAATAATAGATGATTTTGTTATCTAACACGGTTTAAAAAAATGAGTTGTTCCCATGCAGTCCTCTTTCGAACGGATTAGCTCAATTGGAGGGTCGTTGTATGGTCGTATGTAGTTCGGGTAATATGGTTTGTTCAATTTAAACATACAATTGCTATGCGTTATATTGCATTAGAGATATTATGTTAGTAATAAAATCTCAGTTTATTAAGACTGTAATATGTTGTAAATTGTGCAACTATCACCTCGGTTAAGTATGGTGAGATCATTTGTAACAAAATAAAATATAAAATAGATCAGTAAAAATATAAAAAAACTTTAAAAATGGAGACATTATATTTAAAAATATTACTTCTCTGTCAAAAATTATGTGTTGAGGAAAAATATATCTCTAGTACATCAAAAATAGAGAAAATACTTCTTTTAGAGAACAAATAGATTATTCCCTAACATATAATAAGTATAAAATATAACTTTTATGCCATGAAATATTATGTTTTCTACATTGACGGATCCACCATAAGGTATGATGGGATAATATTCTCACAAAAAATAAAAGTATGAGAGGCTTTGGATTTCCAAAAGTAAATTCCAAGACTCAACGCAAAAAAAACCACACAAACTCAAACTTTTTACTCTCTTCTATTATTAGAAATAAAATAATAGTTATATACACTAAATAAAATCTATAATTACTTGCATCCATTTAAATAGCTTCATTTATATTCATATTCGTTAGTTTATGTAAGATTTTCTATTATAATTAGAAGATCTATCAATAATGGGTTCAATTTAATTAAATCTGATTTTTATTAACTAAAGTACACTCTTTTTGAAGAACTTCTCCTTGTAATTCTTTAGAGGAAATATAGTTTCTTTTTGTAGAACGTGTAAGTTATATTCTGTGTATTTTTGTTTTTGGTTTTGAGACAAGAAGTGTGTGATTTCATTTTATGAGTATTGTACTACCATTTCATTCGGAGGTAATATTATTATTATTACTAATGATGGTGAAATCTGGTTAAGGGTAAAAAGGGGAAAGACTATAGTTGGTGGATATTAATTATTTTTGTAAGGGGTTGTGAGAGAAAGAAGATGTGTGCTTATATTTAATGTTTTTGGAAAAAGTCCAACCCTCTTAATGATGTTGGTTGGGGTATATATATTATTTTTCATTAGTCCATGGGTCGTGTGGGTCGAACCTTATGGTCGGGGTATTCATATGAGCCTACACGCCCAAGAAATGAGCTACTAGGTACATAGCTGAGTCATTGTTCCACTTAAGCTATTGTTCATCCATTGTCTTTAATTTGGTCAGTCCAAAATGGCCTTCGAATATTATCATAATTACCTGAGATATGCTTCTATCAATATCCATACTGATCATATAGCCCCCTTAGCTTTTTCAAAAAAACCTTTGAAAGAGCTAACCATTTCAAATAATATTTGATCTGTATTCGAAGTGACTTTGAAGGGTTTACCGATCAGCCCAAACGTCGCGACTTTATTATTAGTCTTTTGTTACACGTGTCAGCTTCTAATTGGATCAACTAGCCGTTTTTTCCTATGGATTTGCAGCTATGCTTCCAAAATTAAGGGGGCTATAGTTAATAGACTTTAATTATTACTTAGTTGATTCACATTCTTTAGGTGAAACGCTCAAGTAGACTCTTTTGTTATATAAGTATGATTTTTTACTGTTTATATTTCTACAGTAAGAAAAAATTTCAAGTGTAAATCTATAGAGAGAAAAGAGAGGCCATAATCGCTGCCAGACTATCTGCCTCTCATAGTGGATTGATCATTGAAGAAGTATCAAAACCGGAATGAGTTCATCTTCTTTCAGACCAACAGTATTTTCCAAGAAAACTTCCCTTGCTCCATCTTTAATAAATCTCGAACAACCAGAGTCATCTGTTCACCAACCATAACAACCAAAACCACCGGTTCAACTAAACGAAAACCCGTTTCCTAGAGCTAGAGTCGTTACCAGTCGCAAAACTCCATCCCTTTTTATTTCTATGGGGTCAGATATATGAGAGAGACCACCTCGAAGGGTTACTATGATATCTAAAGGAAAAACTACAACTTCAACTTCCAAGAGGCAGAGAAAACTAATAAAGTTTATTCAAAGGTAAAGTCGCCAGTACTGCCAATTTCGGATCCAAACCCATCGACTTCTCCCACCAAAATTTCTCATACTGAGAAAGAAGATTTTGGGCTCAAGTTGGCTGACCAAGCACCAAAAATAATGGAGGAGATGATGGAGGATAGTGGGGAAGATACCCTATTAGAGACCTTTGGACATACTGCGGACACCAGTTCGGTTCGGGGAAAGGAAAAGAAACAAGTAGTGGCACAGACTGATGCCAAATCGCTTCTGGAATGCCTTGTTGGGAGACTATGGCCTAAATTTGCTAAGGCCAGTGTTAAATATTTATTGGCACTTCAAAGAATTTCTTATGTGTATACCCACATTGTTGAGTTGGATAGAATAAGGAAAAAATGGGTCTTTTCGGAGTCCATCAAGGTGAGAATTCCCATCCCTGGTGAGACTCCAATGGACAGAAAGGCTAAAGAGTTAGTGATATATACCAAAGTACTCAACTTGGGTATTCGGTTCCCTTTGGACCCGGAGATAGTTAGATACTTTTACCTAGTAAGGCTATGTCTGAGTCAGTTGAGCCCCAATGTTTGGTATACCTTATTAGCCAGCATCATTTCTTCCAAACTTTTCAATATCCCAATGCCCATGGAATAGTTCGTTGTTTTGGTCGGCTTATGTCGAAACCACCACATTATCTTCTACTATTTCAACATGGTGAATGATTACAAGGTGGTTGACGATTTGTTGGAGGCCGATAATCCTTGGAGGACTCAACTCCTCTACATCAGTGGTTCTTGGGAGAAGGGAAAGAAGATCACTTCCAAAGGCAATCCAAGTTCCTTAACTGGATACTAGAAAAGCTCAGGTTACACTTACCAGTTTCTATTAAATTTCACGTCGGATGTTAATATTGAACTTCATATCAGACTATAATATTAAAATTCACTTCGATTTTTTCTTTCAGTGTTTTCAAAGATGTTCTTAGAATATATAGAGGACAGGCGAACCACTTTTTCAAAGCTGAATCACTGGCCTACGGAGAATTAGGAAACTGGGTTCCACAACTGTCTGACTGTAGCTAATATGATAAGGGCCCATCTATGGGGATCAAACTCAACCATGGAGCTCTCATGGGAACAGTTTAACACTCCTCCTGATGTTGCCGAAATTTTCAAACGGACCGAAGAAAAAGATGGTAAACTCTATTTACCAGCTAGAAATAAGGCTCATAATCATCTCGATAAAATCAAAAGGAAGAAAGATAACGACTCCTCTCAAAGGTTTCCCGATGCGGGTAGTTTAGGATTGCCATGAGAGATTGATGCTGCATTATTAGAGGTTGTTGCAGTAACAGTAGGTGAGGCCAAAGGGCTACAACACTCTCCAAAAATCAAGAACAAAAAAATGCACAAGAGACGCCAAGAGGGTAGTGACAACATGGCATAAAAGAAGAAGAAAAGGGCCATCAGTTCAGAGATCATACTCCGATCCAATGTCATTCCTCATATCCCTCATACTGAAGTTCCTCCCCAATAAGGGGTTTCTGTTGATCCTCCGCAAGAAGGGGTTTATGCCGATCCTCCCTCTCTAGTGTTTCCTATTGCTAACCAACTTCCTACTGAAGGTGAAGTTAATCTGGATTATATAGGGAACTTTTAATTCAGTGCGTCTGACAAAGAATATTTTGACTGAACCTTCCCCCAATCAACTACCATAGTCAATACAGTAATTCACGATGGTGAATCTTTTGAAGTATCTAGTGAACATGATACATTAGGCCACGCAGTCTTAGGCTACATCAAAACAATAGTTGACTTGGAAAGACAAGTCAGAGCTCAGATAAAATACATCACTTCCCTTCAAATTGACAACCACGGCTTGAAGGATCCCCTAGCGTCCGAACAGAGAAAGGTTGAAACTTTGGTCAAAGAAAAAGAGCAACTAAGTGCTGATTTGAGATAGGCTAAGGCTGATCGAGAAAAAACACAAACCACCTATGTCGAACTATAAACCACCACCTTCAAGGAACATAAAACCTTGAATGAAGCATTGGCTAAGGAGAAGGCTGCCAATGAACAACTCTCCAAAGAGAATAAATAATTACAATATATTCTCAAGAAAAGGGATGATGAGATCACCACTTTGAAGGACACAAAGGCACAAGATATAGTTACTGCCAAAAATGAATATGCTGAGGGGATGTTGAAATCCATGGAACGAATGGAGGAATCTGTTAAGGTAGATATGGTCCTTTTGTTCTATGAAACATTTCCCAAACGGTATCTTGGGAAACTCTGGGAGTTTTTGCCAGATGATGAAGTTCCCTTTCATAATTTAGCTCAAAGTAGCATATAAAACATGACCTCGAATGATTCTGAGTCTGATGATGAAGTTGAGGAGGGCTCAAGTGATGATAGAGAGGAGAAGGAAAAATGTGACATTGAGAAGAAAGACTAAGGGAACGAGCCCTAAGCTTAAGTATTTTTACCGGTGCTGGTATTCTGAATCAAAGTCCTTGGAGCATGCAAGGTATTTTTTGTTTTAATATCGGATTTATTTTCTAAATCTCTAGTTGTTCAAGTCCTTGTAGTTTACAAGGGATTTTGTAACATGGATAGGATTCTTTTATGATCTTATTCGTATTTCATGTTATTTCAATTTTCACCTAGTATTTCTCTATTGTCTTCTTTTATACTTCCATTAATATCCGAGTATAAAAAGATATTTTATTTATAGAAACTAAACACCCAATCAGTTTTATATTTATCTGACCCATACATAGATCACTTATTTAAAATTCATAAGTGTTTAATAATCCTTTAATTCAGTGGGTGTTTAATCAATATTTAATACATCTGATCCACTCAAAGGTAATCCATTTGAGCGCAACAAGCGTTTAATAAGTCTTTAATCCACCAGGTGTTTAATGAGTCTTTACTATATCTGATCTACTTAAAGGTGATCTATTTGAGGGAAACAAATATTTAATGAGTCTTTAATCCATCAAGTGTTTAATGAGTCTTTAATACATCTAATCCACTCAAAAAAAATTAAAAAAGGCAAAGGATAGTATATTAATTTGAATCCGGACACCTCACTAAAACCTCCTCGCACCACCAGGGTAGGAAAGAGTATCCCCCCAAATATTTACATTAAAGTAAAAAAAATGAAATATTTACAAGATATAATTACTCTAAGTATAACCTGAGATGATCAACATTCCAAGGATGGTTCAAAAAACATTATTCTCTAATTTGAAGTTTGTATGTTCCATGCTTAGCTCTTTCACATACGATGTATGGTCCTTCCGCATTCAGAGCTAACTTTCCAAACTATTTTTCGTTGGTGTGCAGGAATATGTTTTTCAACACTTTGTCTCCAACTTGAAAATTTATTATATTTACCTTAGAGGAAAACATGCTCCTCATCAACCATTGATAGTGCGCAGTTTTTAAATGTGCATTCACCCTCTTTTCTTCAACCAAATCCAATTGAGCCCTTCTAACTATCTCATTCTTATTTTTGTAATAATTTTGAACCCCTAAAGAGAGGGAGAGTTGCTTCCATAGGCGTAATTGCATCAGTCCCATAAACTAAAGCAAATGGAGATGCCTCTGTGGCTGTAAGATGAGTAGTTTGGTATGCCTATAGTACTTCTTGCAAGTATTTAGGCCATTTCTCAGCAGCTCCTTCTAAATTCTTTCTTAAAATTGAAAAAATTATCCGATTTGCTACTTCAACTTACCCATTGTCTTGGGATAATAAGGAGAAGAAAAACAATGCTGAATTCCTTTAGATGCACAAAAATTATCAATGTCTTTGTTATCAAACTGAAGCCCATTATCCATAGTGATGCGTTTAAGAATTCTGAATTGCGAGCATATATTGGAGAGAATAAATTTAAGTATTTCCTTAGAATTTTTCCCTAACAAAGGTGCGGCCTCTATCCATTTGGAGAAGTAATCTATTGCCACAATTATAGTACGACAACCCCCTAAAGCCATTGGGAGGAGCCTAACCAGATCAAGGCCTCATCTATCAAATGGTATAGGTTCATATATTGATTCGATGGGGATTGCTGGCACATGAATGGCATATACCATATCTTTGAAAAGGATCACATCTCTTGGCCAGATTTTTAGCATCTGTCATGATGGTAGGCCAATAATATCCTTCTAGTAAGACTTTTCTAGTTAAAACCTTATAACCATAATGTGTTGACGCTTCTTCATCATGCGATTCTGATAGAACACGTTGGGACTCGTTTAATCTAAGGCATCGTAGTAGAGGGCTGCTGAAAGATTTTTTATAAATTATCCCCCTCAAGACCAGGAAACCATGAGCCTTATGTTTCACCTTCGTAGCCAAAGCCTTATCTAGAGGCAAACTCTATTAGTAATAAACTCTTGGATTTTAGTCCTGCAATCTTTAGAGGGTGCATCGGATATGTGTAAATTTTCTCCAACTTCAATTCTACCTTCTGTAGTTGCAGCTATAGAGGGACATTCCTACAGAAGAATCTAGGGATATGCTTCAGAGTATGCTATAGTAGCTAGGGAATCTGCCATGGTTTTTTCCAATCTAGGGACATGCTCATATCTGACACTTTTAAAACCATTGGTGACTTCCCTCAACACTTGTAAATATTTTATAAAGTGTTCTTTCCTGGCTTCAGATTTCCCTTGAGCCTGATGGATAAGCAATTGGGAATTACTTATTAATTGGACTCTTTTAGCCCCATATATTTGAGCCAACTTTATCCACATATGACTGCTTCATATTCTGACTTATTGTTGGATGCTCTGAAGCCAAAACATATAGCCTGATATAGAGTATCACCATAAGGAGAAGTTAAGCAAATTCTAGCTCTGCAGCCCATCGTACTAGACCCAACATCTATTCGGACTACCCATTATTTTTTGAACTTAGTAACTTATGCTTCTTCACGAGGCCGTTTAGAGTGGAATTATACTAAGAAATCAGCCACAGCTTGACCTTTGACAGTTGTTTGAGGCGCAAAATCAATGTCATAATCTCCAAGTTCAACTGACCACTTAGTTATTATTCCGATATGTTAGCCTTTTGTAGCACATTCTTTAGAGGAAAAAAAGTTCGAAATGTGATTGAATGTGCTTGAAAGTAAGGCCTTATCTTTCTAGCAGCTATCACCAATGCGAAAGCCAGATTTTCCAATTTTAATACCTCTTCTAAGCTTCTAACAAACTCTTGCTTATAGTAAACCGGACGAGGGTAATTATTAACTTCTCGTATTAGTACTGCACTTACAGCATACTCCGATACAGCCAAGCACATATAGCGTCTTTCTCCATCACCAGGTTTGGATAATGTCTTGGGTGAAGACAAGTAACTCTTTATTTGAAGGAAATCTTGATCACAGTTAGGAGAACAATTGAAATCTTTTGAATTTCTTAAGACTTAGAAAAATTGAGCATATTTTATCTGATGATCTTGATATGAATCGGTTTAAGGTTGATAATCTTCCAGTTAACAGTTGGAATTCTTTAATATTCCGAGGTGGATCTATAACCAACAATGCATTTAACTGGTCTGGGTCAGCTTGAATCCATTTCTCACTTATTATGTATCCCAAAAATTTACCTAATCCAACACCAAAGGTGCACTTCTCCGAACATAATTTCATATTGATGGCTTCTAAGTTGGAGAAAGTTTCTTAGAGATCAGAAATATGATCCTCTTTTATCGCACATCATATCATCGATATAGACTTCCATATTTCTTCCGATCTAATTAGCAAAGGCCTTATTCACCAAATATTGGTAAGTGGCCCCTACATTCTTCAACCCAAAAGGCATTACCTTGTAACAACGAAACCCCCTATCAGTGATGAATGTGGTATGGTCTTGATCATCGGGATTTCTTTGTATTTGATTATACCCAGAGAAAGCATCTGTGAAAGAAAACAACTTCTTCCCTGATGTAGAGTCCACAAGCTGATCTATCTGGGGCACTAGGAAATGATCTTTATGACAAGCTCTATTGAGGTCTGTGAAGTCAATGCACATACTCAATTTTCTATTATCTTCTTGACCAAAACAAGATTAGTTGTCGAAATGGGGTATTGAGACTCTTTGATATGCGCCGTCTGGGTCAACCGATCTACTTCCTGGACAATCGCTTCGAAGTTTTCTCTTAAAAAAAATATTCTTTGCACCACTGGCCCAGCATCAGATTGGATAAATATTCTGTGAATGATCACTGTAGCTAGAACTTCAGTTACATCATCATTACACCATGCAAACACGTGTAATTATTAAATAAAAAAATAATAAATTTTCTTTTACCTCTAAAGGTAGTTTAGATCCAACCCAAACACATTTACCTTCTGCCAAGTGATGAATTTCTACTTCTTCTATTGGGATTACTGCATTAGGAGCCTCCCTCGGATCATCTATCTTTTTTTGGTTGGCAGAAGGCTCCACTGACTTGTATTCTTTGTTAATTTTCACTGCTTCTAGTGATTTTGAAGCAAGAACAGAGACATAACATTCATGGGCTATTTTTTGGTTAATTCGGATGATGCCTACTTATCCTCCCACAACATATTTCAAACACTGATGAACATCGGAAGCTACTGCATGCATCATGGATAGTCCAGACCTACCAAATATAACATTGTAACATGTTGGACAATCAACTACTACAAACAAAACTCTTACCAAATTCTTGAATGGCCCTTTTCCCAATAACACTTCTTCTTCAAATTCCCCATTTACAGCATCTGTACTTCCAGTATATCCCACTATGGTCCTATTCGAACGCTTGATAACTGAGGGATTCTTTATCTTCTTGTAAGTTGATAAGAACAATGTGTTTTTCGAGCTGCCGGTATCGATTAAATCCTTCGTATATCATTGCCTCCAATATATGCCCATATTACTACAACATCTTTATGTGGCCCAAAAATGCCTCTTAAATCATCTTCATCAAATACAATGAATGGAGCAGGGATTTGATAAAGATGTATAGATATTTTTCCATCTATCTGAGTCGTTAGGCTATTGACATATCTTTTCCTTGAATAGCTTGATGGTGTTGTTACAGTATCTCCCCCGAAAATAGTAAGGGATTCAAAAAAGGTTACACAGTTCGAATACTATAGAAACTTTTTATGTTACCACTCCAACTTGATTCCGGTCTAGATCATGATCTAGATATTCTGAATCCACATCAAATCTTTCTATAATTACCATTGTATATTCTTGTCTAGATGCTCTTATACTTTTTCTTTGGTCGGTTGGTGATGCAGGTCGGAATGTATTAGATTAGGTGTTGACTGGCATATTTCCCCCTTGTTGTTTTTTAATAAAAGCTAATAACTTCCCCCTCTCAATTAAATTCTGCACTTCATGTTTTAGTGCAATGCAATCTTGGGTATCATGACCCACATCATCGTGGTATTTACAAAAACGAGTGTTTCGAGTCTCTCTAGGAAACTGAATTGGGCCTGGTCTCCTAAAGTGCATGGCTTTCTTTATTTTATCATAAATGGTTGTCAAACACTCCCCTAGTTCGTCAAACCATTCAGGTTGAACCCGTGGACCTCTTTTGGGTTTAAACTTTTGGGATTAACTTGGTTGATTTTGTCTTGGCCTATGTGACCCTTGTCCGGAATATTTAGGCCTATAAATAATTGTGGCCTGAGATTGAGTGCTAGCTTGTGGGATTGGTGTTGTTGGAGCAGACTTATTTTGGTGTGGTGCTCTAGTCTTCTTAGTCTCTTCCACCGTATTCTATTTTCCGACCGGATTTAAAAGCCAATCCCATGTCATCGTTTTTTTAACTACTGAATCAGATAATTCACCTGGATTTAAACCTTGCCTTAGTGAAGAAATTGCCACTTGTTCAAAACAATCAGTTAACCCGTTCTTCGTATTCACAAAATGGCTGGTGTATGCCTTCAAAGATTCATTCGATTCTTGGGAACAATGGATGATAGCGTCACCATTCCCTTTAAACCTTTTACTCGCCACAAACTGTCTCCAAAATTCCATCCCGAACATATCAAAGTTCTTTATTGATCCATGTGGCAACTATTATACCACTTTAAAGCACTTCCTTTGAAAGTTTGTGAGAATTCTCGGCATAAAAGTTTGTCATCATCATCAAAATTCATCATAAAATTCTTGAATTGCTCAAGATGATTATCAGGGTCTTTAGTCTCATCATACTTCTCCATCTTAGAACTATCAAACCTCTTGGGCAAATGTTCGGAGAGTATTTTTTTAGGCTAGGGGTGATCGTCTCCAATTATGGCCACGGCTAAAGACGATAACTTCATCAGGAGTGGAAAATATACATGGTTTGGATTTGATAGCAAACTGATCACTCAGTAGAAGATCAATACAGTGATCTGTCGATCCCTTTATTTTTACCTGATACTTATTATTTTTCATTTTTCCCTTCCTATCCCTTTTCCTTGAATGTTTCTTGGTTAACCTTATTTTATTTTTCTGACGACCCTGCTCACTACTGGATGAGGAAGACCCATCAGATTTAGAAGCAGTAACGGAACTATCAGAAGATTCTGATGTACTCTTTACTCGTTTGGCCCGTGAGTCTTTTTGTGATTAGTTTGAACTTTTTGGGACTGGTCATTCTCCCATTGTTTGTTATTATCTGGAGGCTCATCTGTAGATACTCATCCCGCATCGGACTTCTCTTTCAACGATACTTCATCCTGCCTTTGGGCCTCCAAAGCTTCAATTACAACCTTCAATTTATCATGTTCCTCTTGCATGAATGTCCTTTCCTCGGTATTATGATTCACATGAGACGCCGTACCATGCTCATTTTCTTCTCTTATTGTTTCATTTTCATGAGACAACACCTCCTTCATATTGAGATCCATCTCTCAAGGATTTCCGAACTTCGTATTATAGGTAAGATTTTGAATAGAGTTATTCATGTACCTCTAGCTCCCACTATGGTTGCCAATTTGATGAAGGTGAAATTTGGTTAAAGGTAAATAGGGAAAGACTATAGCTGGTGGATATTAATCATTTTTGTAAGGGGTTGTGAGAGAAAGGAGGTGTGTGTTTATACTTAATGTCTTAAAAAAATCCAACCCTCTTAATGATGTTGGTTGGGGTATTTATATTGTTTTTCCCTTGACCCATAGGCCGTGTGGGTCTAAACTTATAGTCGGGTCATTCATATGAGCCCCAAGCCTAACAAAATGAACTACTAGGCATATAGCTGAGTCATTATTTCACTCAAGCTATTGTTCATCCATTGTCTTTTATTTGGTCTATTCGAAATATCCTTTGGATATTATCAAAATTACTAGAGATATACTTTCAACAATATCCAAACTGATCAATTACTACAAACAAACAAATATTGTTCAGTTTAATATTTAGGTCGATTTAATATATATTTTTATATTTCAACTCCTTTTAATATATTCTAATATGTCGATGTTCAATTAGAATATGATGGAGATATTTTTTTGATGGTGGATAAAAATAAGATTAACTCTAGTTCTTATGCAATTACTTAATATTATGAAGTCTTAGACTTCGAAATTTTAGAAACATATATAGCAAAAAAAGTCTTCAATTACAAGGTACCCTCCTAACATTCACGATGAGGTTAGAAAATATAATCTTAAAAAAATCATCATCAACCTGTTAATTTGGATTTCGAGTGGACTAAGAATGGTTAATAAAAGTGTCGCTTTTGTACACATCGGGGCATGATTTTAATTAAACATTAAATAAACATATTATTTTATATGTATCCAATTCAAAGATGTGACCAACTATAATGGGGATCAATTTGTTTGGGATGGTTTTGATGATTGGCATAATCCTCAAAGATTAGTTTCATATATTCATTCGTAGCATAGTTCTCATAGTGATTGTGTACAAATGAGGAATGATCTAATAAATCTGAAACAAATTATTATAATTATATTTGTTAAGCACGATAAATAAACAAATGTCGACTATTAAGTCTGTGTTAGCACATCTTTTAGAGCTACTAAGTATATATTGAGATGTGATTTGACATTTAAAAGAAAGGAAGAGTGTGATGACTCTTCATATAAAAAGGTCTGTTTCTTGAGTTTTTGAACGTTTTAAAAGAAAATAACCCAGAAATAGCTAATTTATTAGATTGTGCTCCATTAAATAACTTAATGACTTGACAAGTTGAGAGATTTACTTCAAAATGAGATTTTGTCTTCTTATTGTGTGTATTTGTTTGCTCATTAACTTCAATTGACACTTGTTGTTTGCTCCAAGATTCATAAAGATGTTTTTAGTGTTTTTGGTAAGTTAAATATGATTGTTAATTTCATTAGATCATCAAACAAAAGATAAGAATTTATTCGTTGAAAGCAAGTCATTCATTTTGTTAGCTTGATTAAGTAAGGACAAAAATAAACATGTAGATTATTAAACCAAGAGTCTTTTATTGTTTTGTATTCTAGATTTGCAATTCCATGAGCTTAATTCTAGGTTCGACCCGTACATCATCAACTTCAAATTTATGTTAGAAAAAATTACACTTACCCAAATTTTTTAAAGTTAAAAAAACTTTGAAACCTTTGTGTCAAACTTGTGAAAACAAATAAGTGCTCTACATTTGAAATGGTGTACAAGCTTATAAAGTTAGTTCTAAATTTATGTGTTACAACTCCAAGTGTTGAAAGTATTTTTTTTCATGAATGAATTTTGTAAAGAGTTAACTATCTAACAAGATGGGTGATTAATGGATAAATGATCGCCTTGTTACCTTTTAAGAGAAAAGTGTTTTGGAACATTTAGTAATAATGTTACTACACTTCATTTTCTGCAAATGAGTTGTAAACAAATTATTTGTAATTTTTATTGTTATGATTAATGATTAATAATAATAGTAGGGTAAAGTACCATTTAAGACCCAAAACCCTAACTATTATCCACCTAAGACCCATTTTTCATGATTTTCCGAGAAAGACCCGTTTTAGTTAAATATTTACCTAAGACCCGTTTTTTCATGATTTTCCGAGAAAGACCCGTTTTAGTTAAATATTTACCATTGAAGAGCCACTAATCACCCTAAATACCCTTGCTCATTTATATAAAAGGTTTTTAGACCCATACTTCACTTTTTTCTCTATTTTTTTCTTTCTCTACGTGAAACAATATTTTCTGCTTCCTTCTTTTTAACTTCCAAGACTGTATAATGCTCATTTAATTGTACATTTTATTTTCTAAACTCTAGATTTTATTTTTGTAGCAAACTACATTTTTTATTTAGATTTCTAACTGTTTTTTGTAGATTTGGATTCACGGCTTCTAGATTTGAATTTTAATTCAAGATCTCTTTTCTTTCTGATTTTTGGTGTTCATATGGTATTATACTGTTAATGTAGTTTACTTGTTGTATTCGAGTTAGGATTTTGTCGATTTTTAGTCTGTTTTTTGTGTTTGTGAAATTTTAGTTAGAGTAAAACGGTTTTGGGTTTCAGAGGAATGAGATGCGAAACGTGTTGTGGTAGATGCGAAACGTTATTGTTTTTTTGTATAATAGATGTGAAACATAGTAACAGATAGATGTTAAATCTATTCACTATTTTTCTACTTGTTATTTATTTTTAAAATAAATTAAAAATATTCAAAACATATCATGAGTGGTACTAGTTTTGTTCGTCTCAATAAAACAAAACCAACGTTATTTTCGGATTTTTTTTCGAGTTACGGTTAAAAGATACAGACTTTTAAATTTTTAAAATTTATATGGGTTTAATGAAGAAGATGTGAAACCTTATTTGTTCTGATAGATGCGAAACCTTCTTTGTTTTGCTAGATGCGAAACCTTTTTTTATTTTACTAGATGAAAAACCTTCTTTATTTTGCTATATGCGAAACTTTCTTTGTTTTGATAGATGTGAAATCTTCTTTGTGTTTTCTAGATGTGAAACCTGTTTAAATTGTGTACAAGTAGATGTCAATTCAGTGTCAATATGATAGATGCTAGATGAGAAACCAACCCACTAGATGTGAAACCATATAACTGAGAAACGTGTGTAAAATATTTTACAAAAAAGTTCAAAACATATCATTAGTGGTGTCCGTCTTAAAAAAATAAAACCAATGGTATTTTCGGATTCTTTTCCGAGTTACGGTTTAAAAGATACGGACCTTTAAAAATTAAAATTAAAAAAGGAAAGAGAGAAGTTGGTTACTAGATTTTGGATTTTGTATAGAGAGTATTTAAGGTATAAAATTTCTTAAAAATTTTAAGCATTTACTTGTGATAGGTTTGTTGGATCATGGATAAGTCTTAAATGGTAAGTCTCTCGTTCCCATAATAGTATCTTTTAATTTTAATATAATTTTTTTTTCTCTTTACTGGTTAAACAATTTTAACTTAAATATTATTATTTTAATTCGAATTGTGGGCCTTTTATTCCTGACAATTAAGAGCATTACAAGCAGGCCAAAGCCCAATTGAAAATGAACGCCCCAAAGACATAAACTAAGAACAACAAAACCCTAGATTAGCAACCCCTAGCCTCCATTCTTCTACATTCTCTATAGAAAACCTTTCAATACAAACTAGTCATCCCCTCCTCAAAAAAGACCCAATAACACCAATCCAGAAACCAATTACCCTAGCCAAATCGAATCAAACAAACCGCTTGCCAATTCCAGTATGCAGAGGCAGAAACCCTTTCTAAATCCAATCTCTAAACACAAAAACCCTTGCCAAAAGAAACTCTGAAACACCCAACATCGAACCGATTACCATGAATCATTTTCCAAGAAGACGAAAATCCAATCGCGTCTCCATTAGCTGAAACACTGGCGTCTGAGTTGAGTTTGTAGCTACCTTCTTTTTTACTATTGATCTCAGTCTTCTAACAGAAGATTGATCTAAGTCTTCTAACAAAAGATTGATCTCCAACTCCCCGAATGTTCCAACATATAGCTTGATCATTTAGGGCTTTTTAGAGATTTTTAGTCTCTTTCTTTTGAAGAGATTTTATAGCAATAAGTTCATTTCTTTTTCTTCTTCTAGCTTGTTTTAGTTTATGCTCAAGAGTTTTCTGAAAACTGGGATCAACTTTTTTGTTTTTTCTTAGGTGATGAAGGAAGATTGCATTTATCAATTTGTTGAGCTAAATCAATAATGTTATCAAGAGATTTGATGGCATTAATGAGTTCCTCATCATTCTCATTGGTCTTATGTACTGTATTTTGCAAACTAGTACAGTTCTTCTTGCAGAAGCTCTCCTCATGTAAATTTTATCTTAAATATAATTATATATGGATACAAAATTAATTCTTGACAATAAATTATCGCATGTTAATCAGGAACCTAATTTCCAAAATGGTGTATAAATAGAATTTTGAATATATTTTTTAATTTATTATATTTTTTAATTAAAATCAATAGTCTTTTACGTGAATATATACAAACTTCAACAAAAATAACCACAACTCACTCAAAAACAACAAAATAACGGTTATAAAATTAAATTCTATATAGATCATATTGGATAATTTTAATTGTGTGGTTGTTTGTGTTTTAAGAATTAAAAATAAATAGATCAAAATTATCGAAGTGAAGAATAATTAATGTTAAAAATTATCAAAATAAAAATAAAAACAAAAATAAAAATAGAAAAAATAATTTAAAAGGAAAAACCAAGAATTGGGATGACAAAATCTCTCTTATATATGTGTAATTCGGAAAGAGAGAAAGATAAACCGATACTTTACAGGAAAAATAAAAAAATCCGGCCCGTCCAATAAATGTAGACAATGTAGAAACTAATAAATCAGAGCTCTAGCTGGACAGATGGGTCATCATCGGATTTTTATTATCAAAGCGCAACTTAGCCCATAAACGAGCAGCTCAGCTTTTTTGGTCCTTAACGTTTAGCCGTAACCGTCAATTTCTGAGCCTAAACAAAAGAAGGCCGATAATGCATGTTCTAATTTTACTAATTAATAATTATTGGTATTTGAAAACGATTTTTAATAAATTCAAAAATCAATATCGTAACTTCTATCTATGTTATATGAAAACTCTCCGATGAAATATTCTATTTGATAATCATAGAAAAATATAATAGTCATTATCTAAATAACGAAATTATTATCTATAATGATTTTAAAAGGGTTGAAAATTATTATCCTATGTCAAAATTATCATTTGTAGTTTTTATTTTAATAAACTATGTAAGTTGAGATTAGTAACTTTTTAAGCATAAATTACAAAGAGTTATAAAAAAAATAGCGATATGTTTCATTTAACCGTTTTATATTCGAGGATAACAGTTCAATATTTACGGACGAAAAAATAACGGAAGTAAGACGTGTCTATTTATTGTACATGTTCGAATGCATTATATTTACTTATAAAAATAACATATACATCAATATTAAATAAACGTTTGTTTTTTTCGACTTGACGCGTGAGATGATTGAGTATTCGTAGCTGTATATTGATAAGTCTCGACAAATAACGATTTTAGTTTTATTGCTTAATTCCATGATCATTTGGAAAAATTATGCATAATTCTTTATAACAAATATCAACTAGAGATAAATATTTAACACATCATGTCATTTGTTTATTTTATATATATTAATTTATTCTAATTTATTTTAGAGTTATAAACTGAATCTAGAAGACATAAACTCGAAATTTGATATAGATTTAAAAATCAAAACAAAAAATATATATTATGACTTGGAACCAACTTGAAGATATTATATGAAAATAGTAATTTTTGTGATACGAAATATCATAAAACATTCTATGTAGTTGGTTGGATTTAATGTGATTCTTATAGAAGTATTTTAACTATATCGTATAGATCAAGTTGGACTTCAAAATAGCTCATATATCCTAACGAATTCTACAAATATTACAATGATAGTGATCATCACACTAAGAACCTGAAAGATGAAATCTAAAACCCTATCGATGAGGACAAGATTCACAAATATGTCAGAAGCCACCTCTTATTCATTCTTTAAATACTCAAGAGAACCAATTCTTAGTGCCCATATTCTAGCCCTCTAGTGAAGCAACATAAGCTACAATGACCTTGACATTATCTGAGACTTGTACTCAATTTTTGGATCCATATACGACCACGAAAATTGTAGGAATGTTTATTAGTGGGGATACCTTCACATGAATTATATATTATTCTAAAAGGATCACATCGATGATCTTGAAGTCCAACATATCAATAAGACTTTGATCCACCTCTATAAGACTTCATTATTTTCTATTAAATTAGATGATGATGATGATGATGATATGGAATAGATAGTAGGATCATATGAGGATGTTTTAATCATCACAACCGAAATTGCATGAGCCAAAGTCAGCTGTATCTTGCTTGATAAATTAATATTTGTCAATATTATTTATAATAATATTTACGATAAAATCATAGCAATAACAGCTCTCTCACCATTTAAAGAATTCTTCACGGGCTTCAATAGAGATAAGAATCCAATTATCGACAAACTACAATTCGATGTCGCCCTCGGACGAAGGGAGTATAAAAAGAAGTTCATTTTATTTTTTTATAATATATGGTCTATCTTTGTATAATGATATCCTTGGCTAACGATGGCTCGATAAAATCATTATCATATTTATTAGCATCAGCGCACACACTACATCGTTAAAAGGAAAATTAGCATAATTTACAACAATCAATGTGTCACCAAATAGTGTTATTATACTTCCATGTCTCCACTAGAACAACAATTAACCTTAGCTCACATTATATTAGATGATGAGACAATTCGAGGGAGCCTTCCTAAATAATTGAGCTCGAATAATTAATAGAAGAAGTCACATTCCACAATACGACGTGTGCTTCGTATCAGGTAGGGTTTATAAGTGGTTTTTTAATGAAATTACTAATATTTTTTTCCAGCAATTTGGATGTTTTTGTTTTGTTTGCACACGATGTCATGTGGGTTCTAGCTCAATAGTATGCTATAAGTTATCCATCAATACAATTTGTCGACCTATTGAGCAAGGATGTCATTGCTAATGTAAAATGACTAAGCCAAATTAAACATATTAAAGAAGCATCATACTTTGTCTGAACTTAAAATCCGGTCCTTGTCAAGGAAATTTTTTAAAAATAGAGGATATGTATGGACTTCATCGATCTCAACCAAGCATGCTCATAGAATACCTTCTCGGTCTTTAGAATTAACTAGCTTCTGGATTCCACTTCGGACAACAAACTACTATTTTTCATGGATATCTAGGCATACCACAATCAAATTTATAAGCATTTCGACGATGAAGACACACAACCTTCATGACCGAGCGTATAATGTTATAAGATAATGCCCTTCAGTATAAGAAATGCAGGTTTGGCATACCAATGTTTGGTAAACAAATCCTTTTAAACCCAAATTGGATAAAATGTTCAAGAATATATCAATGGAATGATAGTCATCAGCCAAGAAGAACATAATCACCTCATAGTATTGGCTCAAAATAGACTCATATCAGCTAAAAATATAATAGCCATGGAGTCACCATAGTCCATCAAGAGGTACACGTCTCATAGAGGCTGATAGCTCTCAACTAGTTTATCTTTTGATCTCTGAAAACTGCAAAGCCTTCTTCCAAATAGTTAAGGGTGTTCCCCTGCTCAACTGGATGTCTGAGTATGATGAGGTATTTCATAACATCAAAAAGCACTTGCGTCTCCTAAAATACTCATGTGAACGAACCCAGGTGACACTCTTTACATTTCATTGACATTTATTTTTAGAATTTTGTAAGTGTAGTACTACTTAAAGAAGAACGAGATACATGACGAGCTATCTACTAGGTAGTAAATCCTTTCTTACTACCAAAACTTTATATTTGCAACCGGAGAAGCCTGGCACAAAAATAAGACAATACTTTCAAGTTCATACAATTATGGTATGAACATCTTTTCTGTTGAGAAATATCCTCAAAAAACTTGATATCTCGAGTTGTTTAGGGGACCGACATGTAAGCTTCCCAAACCATATCATTATAAAATTGTCGCGTAAGTGCTTATATGTGTATAATAACCAAACCTTAAGTTATATAAGGATGTATACACGTTCAAATAACGTATTTACCTCATTAATGTAAGTCAGCATGTGAAATACTGATTATGAAATATATATTTAACACATCTATTACAATTGTAACCCAATTATAATATGAACTCTAGCCCAGATCTCGGGATCACATTCTGATAATTTAGCACCATTACCATGTTATCTTCTTATCTTCCATTTCTAACCTCTAAATTGAAATTATCTTAAAATCTTAGTTACCTAGTTCGGCTATGATACTCTTCAACTGAATATGTGTTTTCAAAATGCATGATCTTGTTTGTGTATGCATGAACAAACTTCTCTTTATACACTGTAATTCATAACTATAGGACGTAGTCAACCTCCCTTACAAATTTTATGAGTGTTTTCTATTTTTTCGTAAGTTATTGTTTATGTCGTAAATGGTTTTAGAGGCTAAAACGTCATTCGAAGCCATCTTAAACATTTCAAACTCTATATCAACCTTAAACAACTTTTTGGTATTGGAAAGTATGTTCATTTTTGCTATTGGTATAAGATGTGATTCATGGTCGAAAATATTTTTTTTTGACTATTTATCAAAGCAAGCTCACACTCGGTAAATTAACAAAATACAACTCACACTTGTTTTCTTCCATAATAATTTTCAAACCCCCAATATCATTTCATAGTTATCTTGCCTCTCGTTCTTCATGAATGTAAATCCAAAGCAAAATATCATGTTGCTAGAGGAAACCCTATTATTTCAAACGAATACATCATATATTTAATTGTTTTATACGTAGTGAGTCATAATAAACACTAAGGATAATATATCTAATAAATCAATGTTAAGCGGGTGTGCAAAAAAATCAAATATGTTAGCACATCAGGTCTTTCATCCGTCCTCTTATCTCATTGCATGTGTTTGTGTGTTTGTAATTTAGATAACAAACATTGCATTTGCGACCGACCATTTATTTTAACCAACCAATTTTTATGGTCATTGTATAAGTTACGAATGTTGGAATCATTCTCTGGATCGACCCTCCTTAGACTTTTGCATATATATCACGAAAACGTATTATGAAGGATGACCTACCAACTTAAAAGAATAACCGTTTTTATGTACCAGTACCTTACGTTATTTTATTTTATTTTTCTATTTTAAAATATTCTTGTAGTGGATGAATCTTTTATATTGGTAAACAATTGTATGATTTTTTCATCTACGAACTTAGATTGTTCAATTCAACTATAATTAGAATAAACGTATCTTGCAATACAAAATTACAAAAGAAAACATATCATAATATTTATACATATGAATTTAGGTAGATGTCGAATCCGAATATGATCCATATATGCAAAAAAATTGTATGTTTGTATATATGAATTTTTAGTAGTTTATGAAGTTAAACATATATATTAGATGTCAAATCTGAATATGATCCACATATTTATGAACTGGTTGTGTGTGATATCAATAAAATCTTGAAATTAGTGATAGAAGGACTAACACTATGTAATACCGATATAGAGGTATGTGATCGAGATAATATTGATAATGGTTTATCATTCACATAACATGCAAGAAAGACGCAGCAAACAACAAACGTGTTTGATCTAAAATCATTATAAAATATATTAAAATAGATTTGAAGTTTTTTGTCTTACCCAAAACGCCACACCATGACGGTAGTATCACAGTCGTGTTAAAGGTGTTATGTTCAAAAACTATTACTGAACATAAAATGTTAAAAACAAGTATGATATTGTTCATTGGGGCCCGAAGGTCCGCACAGCTTTTATTTTAGTCCACTTCAAAAATACCTCATATCAACTAAGATATGTTCTTACTTATATACCACAGATCTTTCTATGTTTAACCACTGTGGAATGTGAGAATTTTGGTCACCACCCTGACAAATTCTCTTTAGAAACAAAGTACTACTTTAGCCTCCTCTTAGTTGACTTTCATCCGCTCACTCTAATCAGGTTGTAGACTACCTGAACCATAGAGGCACTAGTATGTAGTTGCTCACTCTTATCATACCACACCACATTGTTCCTTAGTGTCACTACAATCAAGTCACGCCACCTGATGAGTCATGAGCACTCCAAACTAGGCCACACTAGTGATTTGTATAGTATGATATTGTACGTTTTGTAATTGAAGACATGCATGCGTTTGGTTTTGGTTCACTTCTAAAAGATCTCATACTAGTTGAAATATGTTATTTACTTATATATCAGTGATCATTCCCTTGTCTAACCGATGCGGGATGTGGGACTTTAGTCGCACCTTAACAAAATTAAATCAAAATCAAAATAAATATATACATTTATTTGGTGTATTTAAAATACTTTAAAGTAATAAATTTAATCCTAGAGAATATATGACTATAATAGTTTAATCAAAACAAATTGATCTCGTTTATAAAATTAAAACTCAAATAATATATTGATTATTATTTTTTAACTTCTTCTTATAATAAAATGAAATTAGAAATAAACTAAAATAATACCACTATGAGTCATCTTCCAAAAGAGACGTTCTATTGTAATTTCTTATAATTTTGTACCCACAATCTCAGGTTCGAGAGTCATGATAATCGAAGAGGAAGAAATAGAAAAAAACGATTAGCCAACATTTACTTTCAAATACCTCACTAAATGATTGTTTTCCAAAGACAGTTTTGAAGTTGGAAAAATCAAAATGAAATTGGTCAGATTTGTTTGGGTATCCGATACACTTTACAAGAAAGGCATCACCGAACATTTTTTTCATTCCCTCATATGGTGAAGCGGTATTTATAGCAAATGAACACATGGTGGAAAAGACAATGCCAATTATGGGTACAAAACACTACAACGAAGATTTTTCTACATGGCTACTATTAGTACATTATGATGGAAGATAAGAAGAATAAATTTAAATATTGTGATACACGCCAACGTTTTTCAAACTCAATTCAGGTATAACCATGCTACTTGAAACGATATTTGAAGTCATCGTTTCTGATATATAAGGCTTAGACATTATAATAACTCTTCCAAAAGCTTTGTGAGAAAGAAAATTCTTAGTAGTACTAGTAGATTACTGTTCTAAACGGGTAAAGACGCAACTGTTCATGAATTTTATGACTAACGAAGTAATAAACTTCCTCGTATCCAAAATCTGTAGCTAATATGGTATACAACGATTCATTACAATGAACAATAAGACGCAATTCTAAAAGGAAAAATTTATATCGTTATGTGCCATAAAAGGTATCAAGCAAATTTATTCTTCTCATTTTCGTCATCGAGAATATCCTATGGTATCAAAATGATGTTGAAAAATATCACATGCTATTGGAAATATTTTTTTGTTATAAGTTTTATGATTCTATAGAACCACTCCATGGTCGGCAATATGTGAAACATACATTTTAAAAAAATATTATATTTTTAAAACAAATTTTCAACTATTCTAGTAGTATATTTGGACTTCAAATTTTGAAAAATATAAAATATAAAAAAATAAGTAAAAAATAAGTGTCTTAGATTTTAACTTTATAAAAAAACTTCTTAAATAATTATTGTTAAATAGTAACCTAAAATATATATTAAAAAGTAAAAAAGTAGTACTACTAGTTTTGAAAGTATTTCGATTCACTAACTTATTAAATATTAAAAAAACGGAAATATAACTTCACCTACCAAAAAGACCTATTTCCTAGCCACTCTTTTCAATTAATTTGGGCAGAGAGCCAATTATTCTTAAAAGGACTTTGTTTTTATTACTTTGAAATTAATTTCAAAAGCTGTTATCGTTGCTATTTAGTACTACTTGCTTTTTTTGTTAAGCAAACTTGTTTCAAACGTGATGAATTTGATGTACCAATAATTTGCTGTTGGAGTGACTTGTTTAATTTTTCTAATTAATTTATACGAAAACGAAAATACAATATACACTGTACAAAAGTAGTATAGTGAATATGCTGTAATTTTTAGTTTGTTTGGTTAGGTAATTTGATAGGACGACAAAATAAATAATATGAGATCAGTTCACAATTACAAAAGGAGTATGATGTATGAACCGACTGTTTAAATAATAACGTCTATATATTTTATAATTATTATAGAATATAATTTAATTTTAGATATATTAATGGTAAATAAATTGATAAAAAAAAATTTAAGAACAAAAGTAAATATTAAAATTTTAAAATAGTGTTAATATCTTTTAAAAAATAGCTTGTATTTAAGAGAATACGTAAAATAAATATTTATGTAAATAGGAAATAATATGTTTTTTTATTTTGGTTGTTCATGGTGAAACACATTTTTTTAATGTATAGCATGAAAGTCGTGGTACTAGCCAAAACTGTTATACCCTTTTACAAGATCTTAATATATGAAGAGGACCATAATTTAAAAGGAATGAGCTCCAAACATGTCATGATTGAGGAATTTTTTTTGTTAAATCTCATTTTAAGATAAAGCACTAAAAACATTAATGCAAAAAAAAATATAATTCCAATGTTCGGTTAGAAGCTTTTAAGTGGGGGACAAAATTATTAGAAGAATCTTTCCTTTCATACCAATGATAGAATTCATTCAAGATGGATCCAATTGGGAATAGCCTTACACAATTGAAGCCAAAATGAAGCTTGGAACATAGAGGTTGCTAGATTAATAAAGAAACAAGATTTTGCATGTTGGAATATCAAACATTTACAGCTCAATCATTCTCTTTAAATTTTGGCTCTTTGTTATTTTTTTATCTCATGTAAGCAATTTATTATACTTGTGATGTACTCTTGTTTACCTCGATGTCGCGCGATTATTTTAGGTATGCATTTATCTTTAATAAACATGTCAACTTGTCATTATAAAAGTCTTTGTTTTTTATTGCAACAATATAATAATTGTAATTGGATAAGTCTGAACGTATTCTTTAACCCCTAGAAGAGCTTTGACATTTATCCAAACAACAAAAATTAAAAATAATGATAAGTTTGAACATAGTCTTCAACCCTTCGAAGAACTTAGCTTTACTAACAAAACACATTAGGGATATATTTAAATATAGTATGCAGTCCCCTAGGGAGCTTCGACCCTCACGCAAACAACAAATCAAAACAAAATATAAGTCCCAACATAGTCTTTAACCCCTAGAGGAGCTCCATCCCTCATTTAAAAAGAAATCAATGACAAGAATAAAAAAGTTTAAGTTTGAAATGATTTCAAACAGTAGCCCTCAACATTTTAAGAAGTCTACATACCCTTCAAATTAAACAAAAAACATAAATGGATGGTTATAAATAAAATGGTTTTAAAGAGAGTTATGCACCTTTCTTAAAACAAACAAACAAATAAACTGGGTTATTTCTAGACATAATCCAAACAATAATTCCACATTACCTTCTTAAGGTCTTTGTCTTTGCAACTCATCACCTCAAGTGGAATAATATATTATAGACTATGAAGTACTTTTGATGGAAAAAATAGCATTTCATAAACAATTATAAGTGATACACACATTCACTTCATATATAAAACATTAAAATTTCCCAACCATAGGGATTTTGCTTATAAAAATTAGCATTCACGCTTACAAAAATACCAAAATAATAACACGTTACATAACGATTACTCGGGGTTCATTCCATCACGTGATGCTGAAGTTCCACATTCGGTTGATCCTAATTAGCGGTTTCATTTCCAATAGCCACATCCACGGTTCCACTTGGGGATGACATCAAAATTAATTGACCCGGAGGTACAACAATAGGGAAACAACATCACTAGGATCATCATCTTCTTCAATCATATGTGCCAACTCTTTCCTTTCAGCTTCCATAAGTTGCTCATACAACTTATAACCTATTTTCATTAAGGTTATATGAGATTAATGTTCGAGTGAGCTAGACCATCCGCAGGTTTTAGACAATTCTATTTTGGGAACATAGTTTCATTATTGATTTAAGTTAATCTCTAGATATTTCAGCATAAAAAAAGAGCACGAGTCTATTTTAAACTTTATGAAAATCATATATGGCTCATTCAAAAAGTTCCTACTCAAAAGTAGCCTCTAATTTAGCTCATTCGACACGTTTATCTACACACGTTTTGACGCAGTCGGATGTACTAAGACAACGAACATTGGTTTTAGAATTGAAGGTTCAAGTTCGCGGGTGTCAAACTTGAAGAAAAAAAACTCTGGAATCTACCAGAAAACAAATCTCGAAAACTCGAAGACTTTGATTAATAACGATGATAAAAAAAAAGTTCCTTAAAACATAGCACCTAAGGTCCTTTATATAGAGAAACCCTAAAGCATATAGAGAAACCCTAAAGCATAAAATAGGAAGTTCCTAGAAATAAGGAGAATTACTAGAATCAAAATAAGGAAAATTACTAGAATCTTAACTAGAAAAGGAGAACACCAAAAAAAAATATCTAAAAAAAAAGATATCTAGAAATATCTAGAATAAATTAGGTATTGTAACCGTCTCCTGCATCAGTCTCCTCCACCTCCAAAGAACTCATCCCCAAGTTCTTATCTGGATAAAGAACACCATCGGCATGATACTCATAGATGTCCGCTACATTGAACGTATGAGAGATGCTCATGTCGTCTGTTAAATCCACCACATAAGCATTGTCATTAAGCTTTCGTAAAAACTTGAATGGACCATACTTGCGAGGCTGAAGCTTATGATAAGTACCGACTGGAAACCTTTCTTTCTTGAGAAACCCCATTACTTCATCACCTTCGTTGAAAACCTTGAGCCTCCATTTTTTATCTGCTGCCCTTTTGTTTTTTTGCCCAGTTGCTTCCAATCTAGCTCGGACTACTTCTTTAGTGTCCAAAATGTCTTTAGCCATAGCTTCAACTGATGCACTAACTCCAAGAGCTTTCGGTAGTGGAACTAAATCAACCACATGCTTCGGGACAGAAGTATATGCCAACATAAATGGTGATTTCCCTGTTACGGAATGTACGGCACTATTGTAAGCGAACTCTACCTGCGGTAGAGCTAAATCCCACTGTTTCGGTTTATCACCACAAATACTTCTGATCATGTTACCCAGCGTCCTATTTGTGACTTCGGTTTGCCCATCACTCTAGGGATGAGCTGTAGAGCTTCGTTTTAAACTTGTTCCAAACATTCTCCATAATGTAATCCAGAAGTGACTGAGAAACTTAGTATCCCTGTCGGAAACTATTGACTTCGGAACCCCATGGAGACGCACAACTTCCCGAAAAAACAATTTGGCTATGTTAGTTGCATCTGCGGTCTTTCTGCAAGCAATGAAGTGTGTCATTTTGGAAAACCTGTCGACAACAACAAACACAGAATCCACACCTCGTTGTGTCCTCGGCAACCCCAACACAAAATCCATAGATAGGTCCTGCCAGATATCTTCAGGAACAGATAACGACATGTAAAGACCTGTGTTCTGATATTGTCCCTTAGAAACCTGACAAACAAAACACCTCCGAACAATAGCTCCAACGTCTTTCCTAAGGTGCGACCAATAGTACCTTTCCTCCAAGCTTGCAATTGTCTTATCCCGTCCCAAATGACCACTAAGACCACCACTGTGCAATTCTCGGATCAACTTCTCTCGAAACGACGAGCAAGGAATGCACAGTCTGTCTCCTTTAAAAAGATAGCCATCGCGAATATGGTAGTCTGCAGAAGGATGCTTACAGTTGCACTTGTCCCATAATTCCTTGAATTCAGCATCACTTTCATATAACTCTTTCAAAAATTTGAAACCCACAATCTCATGTGCTAAGGTAGTTAGCAAGGAAGCCCTTCTACTCAAAGCATCAACTACCTTGCTAAGAGCGCCGGACTTATGCTGAATAATGAAAGGAAATTTTTGCAGAAAACTTACCCAACAAGCATGCATCTTATTTATAACTTGCTGGCTGTGAAGAAACTTCAGAGCTTGGTGGTCAGTGAACAGAATGAACTCTCGTTGAATCAGATAATGCTCCCATGAAGAGCTCGAAATACTGCATAGAACTCTTGATCATAAGTACTCCATTTATGTCGTGCTTCGCTTAGCTTTTCACTAAATAAAGCTATTGGTCTTTTCTCCTGAGATAACACAGCACCAATTCCTACACCACTAGCATTGCATTCCACTTGAAATATCTTATCAAAATTCGACAATGATAACACAGGAGCAGTACAAAGCTTTTCTTTAATCAATGCAAAACTCTCGTCTTGTTCTGGTCTCCAATGAAACTTCCCTTTCTTCAAGCATTCGGTAATAGGTGCAGTAAGAGTACTGAAGTCTCTTACAAATCTCCGGTAGAAAGTAACCAAACCATGAAAACTGCGTACCTCAGTTACGGTTTTGGGAACAGGCCAATCTTTTATTGCACGCACTTTGGCTTCGTCTACTTGAATCCCATATTCACCAACGACAAACCCCAAAAACAGCAGCTAGTTTGTGCAGAATGTGCATTTCTTTATATTCACGTACAGCTGATTTTCTTGGAGGACTTGTAACACCTGCCGTACATGCTCTAAATGGTCGTCATTGGCTTTGCTATAGATCAAAATATCGTCGAAGTAAACTACTACAAAGGACCCAATGAAAGGACGGAGAACCTGATTCATCAATCTCATGAAAATACTATGTGCGTTTGACAAACCGAAAGACATCACTAACCACTCGTACAATCCGTCTTTACTCTTAAAAGCAGTCTTCCATTCATCTCCAGGCCTTATTCGAATCTGATGGTACCCACTTCGAAATCTATTTTGGAAAACACCTTTGATACATTCAACTCATCAAGCATGTCTTCCAACCGAGGGATAGGAAACCGGTATTTGATTGTGATCTTGTTGATGGCTCTAGAATCAACACACATTCACCACTGATTACCTTTCTTTAGAACGAGAAGAACTGGTACAGCACAAGGGCTCATGCTCTCGCGGATTAACCCTTTCTTCAGCAAATCTTCAATTTGTTCCCGTACAATTTCATTCTCTTTAGGGCTCATTCGATAGTGGGGAAGATTAGGTAGACTAGAACCCGGGATCAAGTCAATGTGATGCTGTATATCACGCATAGGAGGTAGGTTGTCAGGTAGTTCCTTAGCAACTAACTCCTTGTAATCTTCCAAAATTTCTAACACCTCACGTGGAGTTGTTGTCTCCTCCGTCACGACACTCATCAACCCCTTGACCACAACCGGATAAAAACACTGTGATTCCTTAATAGCCTTGTCAAGTTCTTTATCATCATGCGACATGACGAGAAAGCTTGACTTCTTCTCTGTTGCAATGCTACCAAAATCCTTGACAGGAGCCATTGCAATCTTATGATTCCCCCATGTAAACATGACCACATTGTCTCGTCCTCGGTACGTAATGTCGTTATCGTACTGCCATGGTCGCCCAAGGAGAATATGGCAAACATCCATATCCAAAACGTCACAAATTATCTCCACTTTGTAATGCTTACCAATTGATAGAGGAATTTTTCAAGTTTCACTAACCCTTACTGTAGATCCTTTCTTCACCCATCCGAGACCATACGGTTTCTCATGACGAGTCGTGGGTAGTTTCAAATATGCCACCAACTTTTGAGAAACTAAATTCTCGGAGCTCCCATTGTCAACAATCACATTGCACACCTTGTTCTGAATAGAACAATGCGTTCTAAAGAGATTCTTGTGTTGTCCCTCTTCTTTGGATGATAGCAACAGTCGTTGTAAAACAATGATAATTCTGTCCACAGATTCCTCTTCCGCAAATTCAACTCCCGCATACTCCTCATTCTCCATAAAGTCGTCTTCCTCTTCTTCTAGCAATGCAACCGTCTTCATACTGGGACAAACATTCGACTTGTGACCTGTTCCTTGACAACGGAAACACTTGTCGATGGTTGGCCTAGCATAAGGAATGTTCTGTTTCGGAGTGGGTGCTTTGTCCTTCTGAATGCCACTAATGGAACTATTTTCTCCTTTGTTGTGAGAGTTGGAATCTCTGTTAACCACGCATTTGTCCGTTTCTCCGGCTGGTTCGATGTTGTTCTGGATCGAGGGTCTCTTGAAATTTGTAAAACCCCGAGATGATTTCTCCATCAATTCCGCTTTCAAGGCTAGACTGGATGCTTCTTGAACTGTCCACACAGTCTGTAACCCTATTTTCCCTTTAAGAGAGCCCTTTAAACCACTGATGTATCTAGACACCTTCTGATTCTCTGTTTCGTTTAAGTCACTACGTTCAGAGAAACGTAAGAACTCTACTGTATAATCAGTCACGGTCCTGTTTCCTTGTACACAGTCAATGTACATCTTGTAAAGAATCTGCTCGTAGTCCTCCGGTAAGAACCACTTAGTCATTAGCTGCTTCATTCGGCGCCATGTTCTAACTGGACCCTTCCTCTGTCTTTGCCTTTGAATAGCCAATTTGTCCCACCAAACAGCTGCAGTCTTCTTTAACCGGATAGCCACCATCTTAACCTGTTTACTCTCCGGGACTTCCATAACATCAAAGAACCGATCGACATCAATTTGCCAATCGAGAAAGTCCTCGACACCCATAGTACCATTGAACAATGGAATATCAGCTTTCACTCTGTAATCCTGATTATTTTGATTCCCTTGTTCTGCCTCTTCCTCTTCCAATTCCTCATCCGAGCTAGAATCATCAACAACGACACGGTTATGCCTGCCTTGTTGTTGATTGTTTCTAACAGGCAGTCGGTTGTTTCCACCATGTCGGACTCGGGGTGGCTCCTCAACAACTGGTATGTGTCTGCCTTGTCGATTCTGATTTCGTCCCATTCCTTCTCCTCCTCCTTGTCCTGCGTTAGCAATCTGATTGGTTAATGCTGCAATCTGATTAGTTAACGCTGCCACCAGATTTGCCAGGTTTGTGGTTGATTCGTTCAAACTCGATGTGAAACCCTCCATGTCGGCCCTGGTTACTGGTTGATCACCCATAGTTGTTCAAGCTTTGAAAAGAGTAGGAGATTGCCTGGTCTGATACCACTTGACGCAGTCGGATGCACTAAGACAACAAACGTTGGTTTTAGAATTGAAGGTTCAAGTTCGCGGGTGTCAAACTTGAAGAAAAAAAACTCTGGAATCCACCAGAAAACAAATCTCGAAAACTCGAAGACTTTGATTAATAACAATGATAAAAAAAGTTCCTTAAAACATAGCACCTAAGGTTCTTTATATAGAGAAACCCTAAAGCATATAGAGAAACCCTAAAGCATAAAATAGGAAGTTCCTAGAAATAAGGAAAATTAATAGAATCGAAATAAGGAAAATTACTAGAATCTTAACTAGAAAAGGAAAACACCCAAAAAAGAAATATCTAAAAAAATATATCTAGAAATATCTAGAATAGATTAGGCATTGTAACCGTCTCCTGCATCACGTTTCTTCCAAAACAAATTAGATAAAGGATCTTTCAGCTATACCCGCAACTCTGATGAAGGATATATTTTTTCAATGAATATCCCAATGAATGTCAAGACAAAATGACTCAAGAATGATTGAAGATGTAGTTGTTGTTGATTATTACTACAATATCATCAAATATTATTAAATAATGATTATATCATTATTTAAGTGGCTAAATGTACTAGATTTTAAAGATGAATGACACGTATAATTCATCATGCTTGGCTTTTGTCCATCATCTAAATTACAATTTTATCTTCTAACTTCATAGGGTAGATTAGTAATCTAAGATAGTTTTTCAAAAACTTATCAAGTTCTTCAAGCTATGTGGACATTAGCCCTCATATTCTATTGTCTAAATCATGTATCATCAAGTCTTATGTGTCTTCTGAATTTAAAATGTCTAATCGTCTTCTAACCCTTAACCATCTTTCAATCTTCTAACCCTCAACCATCTTCCAATTGTCTACCCTTATAATGTCTAATTGTCTTCTTCTTTTAACCATCTTCATATATTCTCCCTTGTTTCCAAGCCTTTTATTTCGTCATGCTTCATAATATATAACCATCATCTAATTTTGATTATCTTAACCTTAGATCATCCACATTATTTTAATCATTCAAGATAAAAAAAATTCCTTATCATTATTTCATATGGTGTTGTGCCTTATTCAAAATGATGCTTGATTATGTTCTTACTTAGACAATATTTTATATGGCTCTTGCCTTGCTTTTTATTATTATTATTGAATATATTGTTTTGTCTTTAGTAAAGTATTATTATCTTTTATAATAAAGATAATAAAGCTCTAGCGTCGTATGACCTTATCAAGAATCTGATGGCGCGACGGATTTAGAAGAAGAAGCAACGATAGATGTAACCCTAATTCAAGGGTAACATGATGAAACCTTAATCTAAGGGTAACAAAGTCTGAAATTTTGAGAGATAAAAAATATATTATTCCAAAAACTTAAAATAACTTAAGGCATATGAGGCTTTATATAAGAGCTTCTCAAAACCCTAAATTAGAATACAAGAAAATAAAATAAATATTAAAAAATCAAATCAAATCAAATCTTAATATAATTAGATTTGATATAAACAGTATAAGATATTTGACTAAAATAAAATAAAAAGTTTGTGTTTGGACTTTTTGGGCTACATCAGAATCCCCCTATAATCCTTAATTTTATTTATATGTTTAAGGACTAAATTTAATTTATATAACGATGTAATATTCGTTATTTGCATTACTTCTTTTGTTTTATCATTTTTTTATACTGTCTTTATTCAATTCCTTACACAGTGTTATTTCTCATTAATATTGTTTGATTTACTTATCTTGATCATCCATCCATTTGTCGATTAATGTCCATAAATAAATAGATATTTATGACTTCTTATAAAACCATTTCAAATTTGTGCATATTTAATTGTATGAACCATTGTTTTCTTTTTAATCCAATAGTTAATGTTTGACAAACTTCACTATATAAAACAATAAACCTTCTACCTCTAACTTGTTTTCCTTCTTTCATTATGAGAGTTTTTTTTACTAAAAATCCTCTCTTTCTAGACTCTATTTTGAAGACGACGTTTTTGGTTGTCAACTTGGACACCTTTCCACATTCAATCGTCGTTATCGTATTAATGAGTTATAACCCTTATTTTCTTCATAATTTCATATTGATTAATTATCATAGAAGGTAAAATAAAGAATCAATCTAATATCTCAGTCCACCATCTTGTAGTTTGTATGTTTCCAAGGAATCAAACACTCATAATAAACTATCAGTAAAGTGACCAACCTAAATGGTCAATAGGAAGATGCAACTAGTTCCTCAGATGATCAAATTAACATTAGTTCAATCACGTTCATTATGTACCTCTTATAATAATTTTAATCCTAAATCCAGGTCAGCAAATGAAAAAATCAATGCTAATAATCTTACCACTAACCCAGTAGCAAAACCAGCGTTCTTATGGAACTTATTATATTTAGAAAGATTAATATCACAACCTTTTCACTAAAAACAATTGTTCAAAATTTTGGTGGTTAGAAAGTATGTCGGTTACTCACAACTATGAAGTAATAAATACTAACACCAAATGTTCATATGGAAAAAACGTATATCTTCTTCAGGGTTATTTTGTAAAAGAGCATGAATCGGGCATAGATCCACATATTTTTACATGAAAAATCATCTAAAACGACGTGTTGTTGATGAATACGCTCACAATTCAAATCCTTTTGAAACCAAACAACCTAAGAATAAAAACACACCATGATCCTCCATTAAAGAAACCCACTCATCACACCAACATTCAAACCTCTACTTTCAAAAATACTCATACTCGTACTGTCATTTATACTGACCCTTCGTCTTTAAATAAAAATGTCTCAAAATAGCCTTTTTATCGAAAGAAACACAACGAATTACCCTTTCATTCAAATTTTATTTTTGATACATTAAATCCTTTCATATGTTAGATCTTCGTAAAACCATGATTCTAAATTTCTAACGAGTTGTCTTTTAAACCGTTTTCCTGGATCATATTCATTATTGTTGTCTACTTCTTACCTCCTAAAATTCCATATAGATATTATGTTATAAGTTAATATTTAACTAAATTCTTATTAATTTTCATATATATATATATATATATAACATCTTAATTACATCATCTTCTTATTTAGAGTTGTTTCAATTTTTTACTGTTTGTTGATAAGACTTTATATGTTAACGATGTCAACATGTGGATAAAAATATCCTTCCCCAAGAATCAAATTTGGTGAAAGAACATTAACATTGAAATAAATGAATCCAGAACTAGAAATCTAAATTTCTTCCTTCAAAAAATCAGAAGCAACTTTGAAGAAAGAAAAAACTAAACTAAAAAATGATGCCTGATGTAGCCCAGAAGCCTAAACAAAAACATATTTTATTTTATTTTATTTAAATATATTATATTATTCAAATCAAATTTGATTTATTAAAATTTGATTTTATTTTATTTTAAAACATTTATTTTATTTTTTGTATTCTAATTTAGGGTTTTGATCAGCTTTTATATAAACCCTCATATGCTTTAAGTTATTTTAAGTTCTTGCAATAATATATTTTTTATCTTAAAATTTTTAGTCTTTGTTACTCTTGGATTAGGATTTCATCTATCATGTTACCTTTGAATTATAGTTTCATCTATCGTTGTTTCTTTCATCATTCTGTTCTATCACTTTGGTATCAGAGCCTCAGTTCCTGGTATGGGGCAAACATGTTTCTAAATCTTGATTGCATCCAATTCAAGGTCTAAATAAAAGAACAACATTCATGGTCATGAATATCTCGAAGATTGTTTGGTATGCGGGGGAACATACCAGGCATTTTGACAACGATCATATTTACCGGTTACTAGAGGAGTTTAAATTGACTACCAACCGTCGAATCAATGCGAAACTTGTTTATCGAGATGTTGTCTCATAATATGAAAAGGTTTTCGAAACCAATTTTTTTCATCAACTGAACAGAGGGTGTTGTTTTCAAGCTATGAAAAGGCTTTCAAAAACCAAATTTGTTTTCATCAACTGGATGGCTTCAATGTGACTTCGAATAAGGAACACTATAGAAGATTTTATCTTATTCCGATAAGGTCAACAATTATAATTCCCAATGTAACAATTGAAAAAATAAAATAAAATAATTTTGGTGTTAATGGTGATGGTGCTGTGAATTTTCGATGACGAATTCTTATAAACCAAGAGAGGATTATGTAGGCAAGAAGTTCAAATAAAACCTTTTTAATTTAATTTTATTTTATTCAAATATATTTTATTATTCAAATCAAATCTGATTGTATTAAGATTTTATTTTATTATATTTTAAAACTTTTATTTTATTTCCTTGTATTATAGGGTTTTCAGCAGCTCTTATATAAAGCCTCATATACCTTAAGTTTTTTGAAGTGTTTGGAATAATATGTTTTTTATCTCTAAAAATTTTAGTTTTTGTTACCTTGGATTATGGTTTCATCTATCATGTTATCCTTGAATTCGGATCTCATCTATCGTTGTTTTTTTCGTCATTTCGCTCTATCAATGTCAAATCACATCAAACTTCTGTCAACAACTTCCATTGGAGATTAAAAAAATTATGTCTAAGGTTAAAGGGCTAACAATGACTAACGAAATCGTGATCAAGAACAAAGAAATTGAACTTGAGAAAATCAAACAAAAAGTGAATATATAAAAAACGATTTCTCAAGTCATAAATGAAGCCCAATTTTTCATTAAAAATAAGCAAACAAACCTCATTCTTCAACACAATCATTCTATCGAGCTAGTCACTTACTAGGTCTGTATTTCCAATGATCTATATTTGTCAAACAATCGTCAAGATTGATTTTTATTATGGTCGAGCTTATACTGATGAAAATATGTTATCCCAAAAAAAAGCTAACACTGTAGCATACAACGAATTCAATGAAGATGCCAACAAAACTCATGTTATTAATGTTGACGATGGTAACACAACACTGAATGAAAAAATCATAAAATTTTGCTTTTACTTTATCTTTTTGGGGACAATATCATTTGTTATGTACAACCTCTGTGATGCATTCTACCAACCTTTAATTTTATTTGGAACTTTTTTCGGGCAACATCAAACTTTGTTAAATTATTTTTCAATTACTTCTTATTTATATCTTGGTTAGTAATTTGTTCAATTATCTTTCAATCACTTCTTATTTTTATCTTGTTTATATTTCATCAAATTTTTACATCTATAAACGGCGTCCATACATATAAATCACCTGATTTATGTATCATCTTCTTTATCACCTATTGACGTTGTTGTTGTTTTCAAACATTGTTGTGATAAACATATATTTATTATTAGTTCGATTTTTTAGTTTTTTAATCTTCTCATGATTTTGATGTTATTTATTTTTTTATTTTAAAAGAATATATTTAATAAAATATATTTCCTTATATTTTAAATGTATTTCATATTTGTTTTATTTTTAAAAACAATTATATTATGCACCAATTATAACATAACTATTATCTTCAACTTTATCTTATCAACATAATTGTCTTCCTATTTATTTAAAACAAATTCTCTTTCATCTTTTTAAACATAAAAAAAATTTATCAATAATATTTTTTAAAGAATGACATTGTCAAAGAATTGAATTTATCAAGCTTTTAAACAGATCTAATTGTTGTTATTTTTATCATACAATTTATAATTATATTTAAGATTTTAGCTTAAATTCAAATCTTTACAACTCGTCTTTTACAGTCTTTCCTTTATAGCTTTCATAAAATGACATCTTAATTTTTTAAAATATATATTTTTCTTCTAACTATGTTTACTTTAATAAAGTGCATGACCTATTACTTTTTTAAAAATGGACTTTACTTATAATTATGTTCACTTTTAAGACCACTCTAGTCTTTACAACGTTTCTGGTTATTTCTAAACGCCGTTTGAAACTATATGGAGATCATATAGCTTAGATTGTTAATTTTATTTATTTTATAACTTATAACTTAAATACAATTAACCACTTGGATATTTTCATTATTTTATAAATATTTTTTATAACTGTTTTTTGGAGAATTAGAACATATTAATCTTAAACATCATTTTGGAATCTTGTTGTTAAGATGTAGAGCTTATTTCTTAGTTTCATCTCAATATTTTCTCAATATTATCATTTACTATTATTTGAATAATGTTACTCATATGTAAAACATTTATCTTATATCTTCGTTAGTTAGTGTTTTAACTTTTGATGATATAATATCATCAAATTTGTTAACAACTATAACACTTTTCTTTTTAGAAAATGATTGTATTCATAATGGCCTTTATGGTGTCTCATTAAAAAAAATCTTGTGTCACCATAGGGAAAAAAGAGTACATCTACCAGATTTAACCATCATTTGGATACAATTTCAAATAGTGAATATTCCATAGATGTTGTAAAGCATTGTCTTCCATATATGTGCACCATGATGTCCTTTATATACTACTTTAAAAGGAACCTCTTTATTTGGATCTAATGTTTCAACATTTTTATTTATAGTTCCATGAAATATTTTTCTTAGCATTAAACTCCAATCTTTGAAATATCTTCTTTATGTTTTACGTCGTGTCTGATTTTCTCAGACTCCTATAATGTTCAACTTTTACTTATATTTGCTATCGATGTTCCTCTATCAAATCAATGCATATATGTATTTACCCATCATTTGGTTCTGATGAATAAAATTGAATTGATAATTATGAATCATTATTTATGTGGCACGACCCTCTACATCCCATAGACTAAAGATAATAGAGTTTCATTAGTTTTTGTTCTATGAGTAGTCTTATACGTCAACAAAACTTAATTAAAATATCATACCATTTTTTTTTATCCGGCTCGAGATTTCTTTTAATGTGGCATTGATTTAAGTATTTTAATGTGGCTTAAAATACTTATATCAATCACTTATTCTTTTCCTTTGATTGTCAATAACACGGAGTAGAAAAATAATGATATATACCATATTTTCTACAAAATTGTTACCATGTCATTTTGAAATTGAGAATCATAATCAGTCATCGGTATTCTCGAAACCTCATAGCGGCTTAAAATATTATAATGTAGAAACTCACATAATTTATACTACCTAATCTTTGCCAATGGTTTTACTTCCACGCATTTGGTAAAATAATCAATGACAACTATCAAAAATTTCCTTCTCCGAGTCGTTATTGGTAATGAGCATACCCAATCAATTCCCCACCTATCAAACGAACAAGGGGAAGACTTTGATACCATATCTTCACTAGGTGAATGACTTGTACTTCTCCCAAAAACTAAAAAGTGTATCGCGCCTGAATCTAACTGGAGTTCGTGGTGGTGAATAGTTATAGAATGGCGGTCCTTATGAGTTAATTGTTCAACATTTCTTACTTGGTGTAGCTTGTTACATGGGTCGTGAGTGGGAACTTAGTTTCCGTCTGGGTATGCGTCCTTGGATTTTTGTTGCATATTCAGCTCTTGCTGCAGCTGCTACCGCTGTTTTCTTGATCTATCCAATTGGTCAAGGAAGTTTTTTTGATGGTATGCCTTTAGGAATCTCTGGTACTTTCAACTTCATGATTGTATTCCAGGCTGAGCACAACATTCTTATGCACCCATTTTACATGTTAGGCGTAGCTGGTGTATTTGGTGGCTTCCTTTTTAGTGCTATGCATGGTTCCTTGGTAACTTCTAGTTTGATCAAGGGAACCACAGAAAATGAATCTCCTAATAAAGGTTACAGATTCGGTCAAGAAGAAGAAACTTATAAAATCGTAGCTGCTCATGGTTATTTTCGCCGATTGATCTTCCAATACGTGAGTTTCAATCATTCTCGTTCTTTACATTTTTTTATCCGCTTGGCCTGTAATAGGTGTCTGGTTTCTAGCTTTAGGTATTAGCATTATGGCTTTCAACCTAAATGGTTTTAATTTTAATAATCTGTATCGATAGCCAAGGTCGTGTAATTAATACTTGGGCTGATATTATTGACCGTGCTAACCTTGGTATGGAAGTTATGAGCATTACGTTAAAAAGGACAAAATACATTACATTACAAATTCTAAAAGGTTTTCTATGCAAAAATAAAAGAAAGAGGGCTGGAATCTACCAAGAACGTTTTATTAAACTCTTGGACCCTTTAACTTTGAGTATCTTACTTTCACGCAATTCACTTAGAAATATGTCTGCAACGATCGCGGATCTGAACCATCATTTTTGCATCAACTGCTAACGTCGGTCAACAAAATCATGGTATGAGAAAATGTCGTATCAAGCCTTTATATCAACAATTTGACCCTGTTATTCCTTCATGCAAAAAAATTAAAATTGAGAGAACTTATTTATCTCCCCAACACATTAGCAGAGGTCAGGCATAACTCTTTCTATAAATAACTTCATCCATACTAACGTACTTAGAATCTCATAAATGTAGAGCTCGAGCATGCGCCTTATCTAACGGTTATATTTGATGTTTAAAAAACGTCAAGTATTCTTGGAAAATTATCATTTTCATTAATAGAAAAAACCTCTTAATCATTCATCACTTAAAATATAAGTTCACCTTGAATAATTACCAAGGAGTTATTATCTACACTAACAAATTATGTCAAAACATATGTAACTTTATTTTATAAACATGATACTTGCTCACACAATACTTTTTCAAATTGTTTCTCTATTTGTTGCATATATATCCAAATATCCTTTCATATTTTGTTGTTATGATTCAAAAAAGCCTCAAGCTTTCCAAACTTCTAATTGAGAATCTAACATTAAACAAATCACTAAGCTTTCCCAACTCAGTTTTATTATTTGTAGTGGTAAAATTAAACTTAATGGTATTTTTAATTTCATCCCTTCTTTAATTCACTAAGCTAATTTTATCTTCCTTATCACTTGAACTCGATGCTCTACTAGGTCGGATTATTAATTCTTACTTTATAAATTTAATTTCCTCCAATTTTTCATTTTTATCATCAAATCGTTCCTCCTGAAACTTTTTGATAAAATATGTTATTGTTTGTGCTGTCATTATTGTTTGAGGCTCAAATTTTATTTCATACTCACTTAATTTTATAGGCCATTATGTCAAATATCATAATATCTCACTTTTCTAAAATCTTCTTAATGGAAAAGACATTAGTACAATAATAAAATGATCTTGATAATACTGTCGTATTTTTCTTGTTGCTACAACTAACCCAATAACCAATATTTCCAAATCTCAATATCTATTTTCATCATCAACCAGCGTCTTGCACATAATAAACGACTGTTGAATATCACCGTCTTCTTACACGAGACAACATTGATAGCAAAACTTGAAACTGAAAAAATATAAAAACAAACCTTCTCCGCTTTAAGTGTAGATAAATTAAGGTCAAGTAAGATACACTTTCAACTCATCAACATCTTCTGCGCACTTATCATCCCAAACGAATTTCGTTGCTCCTTTTAAGATGCCAAAATAAATATCATATACTCAACGAATGATTCACTTTTTGATGTCCATGTAAGAGACCAAAGTCATTTATCTTCTTTTATCTCGATCTCTTAGTTGCCCGAAACATATATAAATTTGTTTTTTTAAATTTTGTTGTAATTTGTAAATTCTACAAGGATCTTGACTTCATCACCCATGGTGATATAGAAATACGAATTGAGACTTTGCCCAACAATTGAATTCATCACTACAAAATTTCTAACACTAAAGTGCATATACACTTTTTGGGACAGAATGATGGTTATCATTTAAATTCTCTAGACATTTGACACAAACGGGCAAGAATAGATCTATGTATATTCAAAGACTTCATCGATGCTCTCACATAGACTAGGAGGTCTACTAACAACTATATTAGTTTAGTGTAATTATTACACCTGCTAGAAGATTAAACCTATTGAATTGTGTCCTGAAGGTTAAATTTAAAAATATAAATAAAAAACTTATATCATAACATGTTTGGAAACACGTTGAAAAAAATTAAGATAAAAAATAAATACACTTATCGAGTCCTTTCACTTACTGCAATAGGTTAGGTTGGTATAAACAAACAAATAAACTCATGTGTAAACAATTTTTCAAATAATAAACGTATTGTTATCATATATTGTCTTATCACTATCAATTTTCAAATCTATCCACACCTCTGTACTATATCAATTATAAAAAATTAAATTTAAAAACTATTAAATTTTAAATTAATATTAATCAAATTTAAAACCTAAAAAATCACTTGTTTACTGTTCAAACCATAATACTTTGAAATTTGGATATAAAAAGTAAAAGTCTTCAATTCTAAAACATCATTTGAATGTTTGAAAAAAAACAATTTTTCCCTTTTTTAAAATTAGTTATTTTATTTTAAATATTTAATTTTTAATTAACTATTTAAAATTTTATTTACTTATCAGACAATAATATTAACATGCGAAAAAATAAATATAAATTATTTATACAATTTCGTTTTTACCAATACAACTTTTATAAATATTAAAAACGTTTTTATCACCTGTTTGTTGAAAATGAAATAATTTTGAGTTCATATGAATAAGTGACCTCTTTTTAGGGGAGATTAGAAAGAGTTTTCTCAAATGAATTTGGTACAAAAAATCATTATCGTGTACAACTTTTTAAATTTGAGAAGAACTTTGAGCTTCAGATTCCAGTAATCCAGCTTGATCCCAATGTTTGCATCTAGTACTTTCCTATCACAGTTATTCGTTGTGTTGATGTTTTGGTCTTGTTCGTGGCTAAAGATCCAGAAATTTATTCCAACTACTTCTTTTGTCTTTTACTTTGTGTTTGCAATTAAACACCTGATCCTGCAAAATAATAAACAATATCGAAGTCGGGTATTTAAAATGTTTGAGAAGCTATTAGTAACTTGTCGTACAGTCATATTTTAAATATTTAAAACTTCTTGATCTTCAAGAACTAACCATTTTATTACTGATATTACAACATCTTAAGTGGAAACATAATATTTTTTTAATATGATCAAGTCTTTCAGAATTGATCATAGACTCTTGTAGAGCTATGAAATCAATTTTCTCAGATTTGATTTTAGATTGTATTCTCCTGATGGTTCCTTTATTTCCTATTCTACTACAATTCCATTTCAAAATGTTTATTTTCATTTTGAGTTATAGTTAAAAGTTCTAGTTAATCCTATTAAATGAATCAACTTTGCATTAAGAGGTCCTCTATATGGTTTTATTTTTTACTTCTTGATTCTTTTACTTACATTTTTTGTATTGTTAAGTGTTTCTATATTATTTTTGATATTTTAGAATAGTTAAAGGTCACCATTATTCTTTGGAACACAAGATTAAAGGCTCGAATCCATATTACCAAAATCATTTAAAGTGTTAAACATATTACCTATATCTAGGGTATGTAGAGCTTCAACAAATTTGAATTAATGTCTATTTTCTTTAATTTATTACTTTTTTTAATCTGTTTTTTAGAATGGTTTTCCAAATTTCTCTTTGTTATTATCCTATTCCTCTATATTTTGTTTCTAATTACTCTCAATTAGATCAATTTTTATAATTTTAGAGTTTCTTGATTGTATTTCTTGAGAGATAAGATTGTTATCATGGATAAAAACATTTTCTTTCCTAAGATTATTATTTTGGTCCTTATGAACAAAATTGGATTTAATTTTGGTTGGTTCTTGTTGAATCTATGTTCCCTATTGGGAAGATGGATTCAAAGATGGTCTTTCTAAAATATTGACAGGTTTAGTAATAAGTTTATTAACTAAACGTTCTTTGTTGATTTTATTCTTTCTACACTCTTTAATTTGGTGGCTAAGGTGGTTGTAGTCTAGGCAGTAATATGGTTTTTCTCCATAATAGATGGTCTACCAGAAACCATCTCCTTCACCGAAGGTTATCCATATATTTTGAGCGAGTGTTTGGAAGACATCCTACCCCAGCCAAGCCCTACAACAATTGTATTCGGCCCTATTTTTTAAGGGTACCCAAATGGTAAGTGGTATTCTTAGAGCTTTGGATATACGTAAAACCATGTCTTGATTTGTACATGAATTCAGATAAATTAGTGAAAGACACCCAAACATGGGTTAAAGGCGATTCAATTTTTAGATTGAATCTCAAGTACCATTTAAGGAGTTTGAAGGAATGTTGGCCCATAGTCTAAACATTTATTTTTTAGATTTTTTTGACATCTTCTAAGAGTTGAAGTTTTATTAGAGTATGCCTATTATCCTATATTCCTATTGGGATATACTAAAATGACCTAAAAACTTAAATTTTTGTAAAAAAGTTGGTCTTTATTCTAATCTAGGTATACCATTGGAAAACATTACAATCAATGTAACTTTAGAGAGAGAAGATTAGACTTATCTTGCTTTGAAAAGATGATGGCTTTGTATACCATTTTAGTCTCGATTTGAATATTTTCATGGAAGAAATCTTTGCTCTTGACTCTGGTTGCTTCTGCATACGTTCTTTCACTGGTTTGATGTCTTTCGATTCCACGAAGTATCTTACTTCTATGTAGAATCTTATGTAGCGAAGGTAAGGTTGTTGAAGATTCCATAGATCTGTTTAGTATCATTCATCAACGTCTTTGGGTTATTATAAGCCAAGATTGGGAAAAAATTGAAGTTTACTTCTGATGATTTTGCTTATTGTAATCTCGATTTGCTTCTGATTGCTAGATCTGTTGGTAGAACAACCAAGTCTTCAATATTTTTTTAGTGTTTATTTTGTGCTTTGACGCCGAGAGAACGAGTTGGACCAGTTTCGATTTGGGTTATTTTGTCTTTCATTGAAGACGAAAAGCTTAAATAATGTTTTTTATGAAGATTTAAGTGAAGGAGAAAAGTACTTTGTCGAGCCTTGAGAACAAGACTATAGATATTGAGTCAAATTGAAGGATTTTGACCCTTTCATTGAATCAATCGTGATTAAGTTTCTTGGAGCATTTCCAAGAACCATTATCTTAATTTTGATATGGAAAATTCATATATAAATATAAATATTTTATACTAGTGGTATTTTTCAAAATTTGATCTTAAAAAAATATATATTATTGTAAATATTATTTGAAAAATATATCTTCTCAATATAATAAATAGTATAATTATATTATTTTTTTATCGTTTTTGCAATATTTAACATAAAAAAGGTAAAAAAAATTTATAATTTATTAGTTATATTTTTGTTTTTAATTTATTTTAATCTGAAATAGTAATAATATTTAGAATAAATATTATTTTAATTTTTAATACAAATATATTTGATTATTTTAGCCCTCTATAATCCCTCCTAAATAAATAGGTAGATGGAGCTCTCATTTTAAAAGGCATAGAGATTCAACTTGTCGTACCGTTGAGCTACCAACCTTACCAATCAACTTTCATGGCAATTTCCACGTGCTTTCGGCTATCCCCTACACTCAATTCGTACAATTCCGTCTAAAATAAATATAACACTTAAAAAGGTTTAGAAAATCAGTTCTAACACAAAAAGTTTATTAAGCAAACCAAACCTGTAAGATGGTATTTAATATTGCTCAAATTGTAAATAAATTTTACAACTACAAATAATCCGCATTCTTTTTATTATCGATACGAGTTTATTTGAAGATTTTAAATATTAAATATTTAATCATTCAATTCTTTTTTTTTAAACGCGAATTTCAATTTATGTTAAATGTTTATCTTCCATCTTAACTATAATCAAAGTTACAAATTTTATTTTTCGAAAATCAGAGCTTTTTCTCATTTAGAAAAACATAATCTCGTCGCTCAACTTGTAATTCACACCACACTATTAAACTTTGTTTTGCTTATTCTATTTATAGGCATCACAAGCAAATCACTAACTTTACTTCATATAGAACGGTTCAAATAAAACCTTAATATTTTAGACACTCCAAATTAAATCATTTAATCAAGGATTGTAATAAATCCGTAATCCAATAGATGTTCCAAATTAAATCACTTTAATTAACGGATATAATAAATCTCTAATATAATATTATGTTTTAGATTAAAAATTTAATCAACGACTGAGATTAGAATCATAATTCAAGTTCCACTCTAGGAAAAAAACACAACAATATTAAAGCTTCAGCCCATGCAGCTTCGACGACTGCTTCAGATCAAGTCATCGTTAACATGCCTTTGCCTCAATCTCTACACCTTCAGCCCAGGTCCTGTAAAATATAACCAACATATCTTCAGCCAGGCTTTCCCTTAGGTTCCAGCAAACATCTTTGCACCTATGTCTTGCTCACAACTGTGTCTTGAGAGAATCCAACAGTGCATGCCTATACATGTCTTCGACTCATGTAGTCCTTTGGCAATACCTCTATTGGCAAGTTACTTATAGCCTACACCTAACAAATCTCTACATAAACTTATAGTAATTCATCATTTGTTGCACCCAATGTTCTACTCTTTGGAGAGCAGTTCACCTGCATCGCAAACTTACACAAGTGTTCGTGATGTTTTAAATCGGTAATGCCTTGGTAAAAGTATCCGAAAGATTTTCCATGCTAAAACCTTAACCATCTTAACTTGTTCTCTCTCCACCACCTCTCGGATGAAGTGCATTTTGATATCTACATATTTAGTTCGTTCATGGAACTTCAGATTCTTCATTAAATAAGAGCTATAATATTCTTACATAACATAATCACATCTTGTTCTATATCAATTATCTCACTAAACAATCATTTTAACCATATATGCTTTTTTATAGCTTTCATAGCAGCCATATATTCTTATTCCATAGTTGACAACGCAAGGACCATATATATCAAAAATTTCCATCTAACTACTCTTCCAAGCACAATAAACAAATAATCTCAAGTAGTCTTCTTTGAGTCAAGGCAACCAGCATAATGAGATTTTATATACCCTCTCAGCATTATATCAATTGTAATTTTCTGATTATAACACAATCCTACATCAGCCAAACCCTTTAAGTATCGCATGATCCACTTGAGAGCATGTCAATGCGGTTTTCTGGATTAGACATGAATCTATTCAAAACACTTATGGTGTATTCAAGATCAAGTCTTGTGCAAATCATAACATACATAATTTACCGATAAAATTAATATAAAAGTATCTCGAGCATATACTTCGTATATGCATCTCTCATTGCTGCTTGAGTGGAACTAAGTTTGAATTGGCAGCAAATATGAGTTTCAACCACTTTGCCTTCAGAGATGCCAAACTTCCAAATGACCTTTTATATGCATTATTGTTGATATAAATACTAAGCTGGAAAATATTTGTTGATATCAATATTGAGTATCCTCCTAACCTCTCCTATATTATTTATCTCAAACTCTCCTTTCAGTTGAGTCTTCATCATTTCTATTCTCTTTCTATCTCTATTAGATGTTAGGATATCATCCACGTATAATATTAATAAGACTTGTCTCTTCATGTGTCGTTCCCATATCCAATAGAAACATTTATCAAAGAAGCTACTGATAAGGTTATATATCGCTTAGGTGTCATTCTCTTTTTCTGGGAAATATAAAGGTTCATATTACAAGTTAAGCTTCAAAACTGGCATCGACAAAACCTATATGCAAGATTTTAAAGAGAATGTTGGCAAAAGGAAAAAGAAATTTAACAAGATAGGAGTATCAATAAAGTATATACTGATAGATAACCGATACCAAATAATATTCAACTGAAGACAAAGAACTTAAATATATTAGAATATTCAAAAAATATTTAATATATTACTAAAATATCCATGGTAATTAAGAGGTAAAATATGAATCTTCTATAATAGATGGTTGAAGAAACACATACCATCCATCCTTATAATTTAGGAATGAAGTAGCTATAAATAGGAGATCCAACCATTATGAAAAGGGTTGATTCATTAATTAGCAATATTATTCTTGATCATTTTTAGTCTTACTTTTTAGGCAATATCTTAAGACACAAAACTCCATCATCATTTTTGGCGTCATCTGTGGGAACATTTTTTAAAACTAATTTTTATTTTTTTAAATGGTGACGACTGAATCATGAGTGGATAAAAGATCACTTTGGGGAAATATACATGGATCTCCACCAATAAATTTTCAGAATGTTTCTTTGTCAGCTTGTGGGAACAACAATATGCAAAGAATTCCAACGATTATACCAATAAAACCGGTAGCAATGATTACAATTAAAAAAGAAAACATTGTCTAAAAAATATCAAGGAATAAAATAGAAAGTACAATAGCAATAAAAATATCGCAACAAGGTATAATGATGGATATTAGAAATATTCAACATATACTGACATAATCTAAGGATAACAGGTCAACTCTATGCTTTGTACTTTAGATTTACACTTGAATGAGTTAAGGTCAGAACAATATAAGTCAAATTTATTGCAAAATAAACGAGATGAAGAAAGTAAAAAAATTGATTTGACTTAATGACTAAAACTCTGCAACTTATTACCAAAAAAGTTATTTTGGGAGATAATGTGGATTCAGTTGAAAAACGGATAAAGATGAGTTAGTTCATGAAAATGAAGTTTTTTTTTAAAGAATGAGAATGTGAGGATAAAATTATTGAATTAAGCAACGAAGCGTCTCTACAAAAATAAAAAAAGATAGAGGAAAGTAAAATATATTAGAATAAAAATAAATAAAGAAGGATATAAGACCAACAATGATTATGTATACTTCAGTTGTATCTCCAATGACGTATAGGATTTTGAAAAGGAAATTACCAAAGATGTTTGACCCTTACAGAATGGAAAAATAAGACGGTACAACAGATCTGGAGCATCTTCTTAAGAAATTTTAGAATTTTATATTAGAATTTATCCAGTTGATATTTTATTTTTTTAATCTTTGTTATGACCTTTAAAGAAATGATGTTGGCTTGGTTCAACAATTTACCACCGTGATCTATAGACAGCTTTGGGAATTATGGACATCATCTTGGCATCAATGTATTACTCATAAAACATTGAATCATAAAGGGGATCATATTATGACTTTATTTCAAAATAGTGAAGAATCTTTAAGGAATTATGTTCAACAGTCTATAAAAACAAATGAGTGTGTTGGAAGGTTATCATGAGAATATGGCAGTAGCATTATTTAGAAAAGGATTGTCGTGTGATCGTAGTTTGTTAGAAAATCTAATAAAATTCATGGTAGATTGTATGGAGGATTTATTAGCCAGAACATAAATGTATATCAAAATAAAATATACAAATAAAGGGGGAACATTACAAAATAAAATGATAAAATAAGAATTATGAAAGTTGTCATGGATTCTAAGAATAGATTAATATTTTCCTATTATGATAATTAGACTAACGATATACTCATCTGAATGCACCTACAATGATTGTATATGACAAGATAATGAGCCATTTGAACTACCAAACTCCCAAAGTTATGTTCACTCTAACTAATGAAATAAGTCGACGATATTATTGTGTTATCATAATGATCATAAAACATTCAGCATGTGAGTTTTTTTAATTGAAAGATGAAATTCAAAGGTTGATTGATAATGAGGAGTTTGTGGAATTCATTAAAAGAAATGAAGAAAAAAAAAGCAAAATAGAGAAGTCCAAAAGGCTGGAAAAAGATAAGTAACATGAGTTATGTACTATCAGTGGGGGATATGCATTGTTAGGAATTACTAATTCATCAAGGAAACGTTACATGAATGATTTAAGACACATTTAATTGATGATTCATATTTTTATTTATATCGAAATCCAAAGTTAACTTTGTCATTTACTGAAGATAATTTAAGGGGATACGTAACACTTCATGAGGATGTTTTATTAGTAACTCTTGTAATAGCTGGAGTAATAGTATAAGGGTGATGATTGATACTGGAGCTATGCTTGTGTATTTTACAAAGCATAATATGATCGCATGATAGAAGTTGCACCTTTCAAGAAGACTGACACAAATTTAATTTGTTTCAATGTTGGTCAACTAATTGCATCGAGAAGTGAACTTAGTAGTATATGTCAGGAAATGAGAAACATAGAAAACCGTGACTACATTATTTATGATTATTAATGCTTTGAGTTCTTTAAGTGATATTTTAAGGTGACTTTGGTTACATATAATGAAGGAAGTAGCGCCATTTTATCATTAATGTATCAAGTATATAACTAACAAGAAAGTGTGAGTAATTTAAGGGGGAGTCTACGAGTAACTAGAGATTATTATTCTTTGTCTTTGACTCCGTAAAATGTGATATTTTAGTAATGACAATGATATTTAAGGTGTTGATGGAGAATTACTATAAAATCCTTAATATTGATAAAAGAAAATATGAATAAAAATGAATGGTTGAAGAAACTAAGCTTTAAAGGGAAATTGGTTGGATAAGTATAAAATTCGAATTTGGATAAGGAAAAAATGAATTGATTTAAGTTTTGAAAATTAATTTAAAAAATGGAAAATAGAATATCAAGACAGGCGAGGTTCAAAATTAATGATAGTGGAACTAGTATTGTGTTGATGGTTGCAAAGGAATTTATTATCAAATAAGCAAAAGTTTTTCAATTGATTATAAAAAAACAATTATGTTTTGTAAGTGATAGAAAACTTGGATAAAGTTGTGTGCAAATGAATGTCAAATAAGGAAAATGAAGAAAAAAACTTGTTAGCATTGTATGGTTATGTGAAGGATGGTGGTTGTTTTTATCAAATAACATAGTCTTGGCATCAAATGGGTTACAGCATCGAATGTTATGGCTGCAAATTGTAAAATTCATCATCCTTTACAGAATTATATAATATAAAAATAAATTATACCACTACATACGAAGGATACTTTCAAGGTTGGATTTCTTTTGATTTTGAAGGTTTGGTTGTTAACTTTTATTAGTAAGAGTTTCTTGTTTCTCGTAATTGTGAATGGATGTGTAAATATTATAATTATTATTAAACATTTTACTAGTATCAATGATTTGATGGTTGTAATTGAGAGATATTATAGTATGGATGCTTATTAGATTTTATTTCATATTAGTAACATAATCATTAGGAATGAGATGAGATATTATATTATGAAAAAGTATCTCAAGTGTTACATGAATATTAATCAACAGATTTTGAAATTGATAGTTATCAATTTTATTTTAAAAAATAAGAAATTTTAATAGATGGTTAATAATAATAATAATTTATTACTTCCAATAATAAGTGAATATGGCAGTAAGCCAAGCCCAACCAAAAGGTTTAATAATTTACACATCAAATTAAAGTGTATATGGTACAAAGTCTAGCTGAAAACCTTAATAGGCTAAGTTAGTGTTATAAAAGTCTGAGGTTGTGATTATGGTTATAAGTCAAGCATAAGTATTAAAGCATAAATGGGCACGTACCCCAATTAAAGAAAGTATGGTTATAATTCAAGTTTATATAAAAAGAGTAAGAGGTCATGCTATATGGTGGTAGTAATTTAGCGCCGAAAGAGTTGATTATATTTTCAAAAGTATTAAGGAAAGAAATAACGCATGTAAGCTACTTATGAATAACTCATAATAAAAGAATTCAGTATATGTGTGTTTTATTTAGAAAACTGACATGATATAGATATTATATTTGACGACGGTAATATAAGTTTTAAATAAAAAGTGCATAAGTATTTAAAGGCAAAATATTAGATGGTACGTATAATATCAAAGTAGATAATCATAAAAACATCACGTAATCTATAGAAATTATAAGCAACGGTCGGATGTTAGTCGATATATGTAAAACAAAAAAAACATGAGATAGTGTGTTATATAAAGATTAATTAAAAGTTAAATATCAGCATGTTGGTAATGGTGGGGGAATATGATGAAGAGATCATTTGCAATATTGTTAACATTATTTGCATCATCATTAGCATCATCTTTGTTTCTAGTATTGTTTTTTGTTTTTTATAGACAAATTTGTTACGAGTAGGCCAATATAAGGCTTAATAATTTTGAAAAAACTCATCAAATATGGGGCTAAAAACACTGTTAGTCCCTCATGTTTACCACTTGTATCAACTTAGTCCCCTTCCTTCACCTCTGCATAAAACTCACCCCCTTCGTTTTATTAATTTGCAACTATATTCCCCCTACACATTTTGATGTAGCCCAGAAAGTCCAAGCAAAAGCCTTGTTTATTTTATTTTATTTTATTCAAATATCTTATATATTTAAATCAAATCTAATTATATTAAGATTTTATTTGATTTTATTTTATTTTATTTTAGAATATTTATTTTATTTCCTTGTATTCGAATTTAGGGTTTTGAAAAGCTATTATATAAAGCCTCTTATGCCTTAAGTTATTTGAAGTTTTTGGAATAATAAATTTTTTTATCTCTGAAAACTTCACTCTTTGTTACCCTTAGATTAGGGTTGCATCATGTTACCCTTGAATTAGGGTTTCATCGATGGTTGCTTCTTCTTCTAATTCCGCTGCGTCATCAGTTTAGTATCAGAGCCTCAGTTCCTGCTACGGGTCAAGCATGTTTCTGAATGTTGATTTCATCTGATTCAAGGTTTAAAGAAGAGAACAACACACGTGGTCATGAAGATCGGGAAGATCGTTTGAGTATGAGGGGGCAGACCAACCGTTTCAATGACAATCGTATTGACCGGTTACTGAAGGAGTTTAAATTGGCTACCAATCGTCGAATCAAGGTAAAACTTTCTTATCGATATGCAGTCTCCGGCTATGAAGAGGTTTTCAAAACCATTTTTTTTTCATCAACTGGACATGGAGATGTTGTCTTCAGGCTATGAAAAGGTTTTCGAAACTATTTTTTTCCTTCAACTGGATGGCTTGAATGTTACTTTAAATAAGGAACACTCGAGAAGAATTTATCTTATTCCGATAAGGTCAACAATTAAAATTCCCAATGTAACGATTGAATAAAATAAAATAAATAATTTGGGTTCTTGATGGTGATGGAGCTGTGAATTCGAGGACGAATTCTTGTCAACCAGGAGAGGATGATGTAGCCCAGAAAGTCCAAACAAAAGCCTTGTTTATTTTATTTTATTTTATTCAAATATCTTATGTATTTAAATCAAATCTAATTATATTAAGATTTGATTTTATTTGATTTTATTTGATTTTAGAATATTTATTTTATTTCCTTGTATTCTAATTTAGGGTTTTGAAAAGCTATTATATAAAGCCTCTAATGGCTTAAGTTATTTGAAGTTTTTGGAATAATAGATTTTTTTATCTCTGAAAATTTCACTCTTTGTTACCCTTAGATTAGGGTTGCATCATGTTACCCTTGAATTAGGGTTTCATCGATGGTTGCTTCTTCTTCTAATTCCGATGCGTCATCACATTTGAAGCCTGAGATATTGACACGTGGTATCAAGTTTGTTGCAAGATTGGTCCTCCAATTTTTTGGCCAAAAATGCCCCTGCCTCATGCCAAGTAGGATGCCAACTCAAATTTCTACAAAAATGATTAAATTAAAACACAGGTACCTACTGTATGTATCATTCATTAAAATTCAAATTTATCTTCTTCTTCAAATCTGTCTGCACATATTATGTAGATGGTCAGGTTCTCTATACTTCTTTTATGTGTTAACTCAGTTGTAGTTGCGATTCAACTTATTCTGATCTAACCTGAGTTTATCAAAGGATTATAGGCCAATACAAAAGACAATTTTAAAAACTAAGCAAAATGGTGCGACATAACAAGCTAGCTTTAATTTTTCATATATAACTCCTGAACATAAAGTTCGCAGGTCATCAAAACATGAACCACTTGAATCTCATATATAATTGATACGCAAAACAAAGAAAGCTAAATAGACTTTTAAAAAAAATGAACCCGTTTAAATCTTCATTCAAGTTTTCTTGATCATTCATGACTACCACCGTCGTTAGTTTTAATCCTCATTTGTCTCCTTGTTTACCACTGGCTTGATAGCCGAATAACCTCGCTGCAACCGTTTAAATTTCTTCTCAGATTGACACTCAACTTTCTCCTTGTTTTTGAAATCCAGCACTTCTTCTTCTTCGGCTTCACGCGATTCGTTACACAACGGCCAGTCCACTCGAACCCGTTTCTTCTTCATAACTGTACTCAATGGGGCAGGCGGATTCACCGCAAGATGAGGCGATGGGGTCTGGCCAATGACAAGGAGAAGCTTCTTCGGCTTAGGCCAGAGAGGAGAAGGAGTCGTCGGACTTACTAGATCCAGATTAGGGTTAGGGTTAGGGCCAGAGTTGGGGATTTCTCGCTTGGAGGGATTAGGCTTTGGAGAGGTGGATTTGGGGAAAAAGGCGGTGACTTAATGGCGTTGATTAACAAGTAGGGATCTGCCATTGTGGCTACGAGATGGAGGCAATATTCGGCGCTGGCTTGGAGGGAGGTAAGAGAAGTGAAAGTCTGATTGCAACAATAAAAACAGTCTGAGTCTCATCTTTAAGATGTTAGCTCATTGTTCTTCTTTGTTACGGTTATAGATGTTCATATAATGCAGGTTTTACTGAGGAAGAAGAAGAAGATATGGGTGAATTTTAATGAATTATACAGACATTAGGTACCTGTGTTGTAATTTAATCATTTTTGTAGAAATCTGAGTTGGCATCCTACTTGGCATGGGACGGGGAAAGTTTTGGCCACAAATTTGGGGGACCAATCTTGCAACAAAACTTGATGCCACGTGTCAATCTCTCAGGCTTCACATGTGCGGGGTGGGGGAGGGGGTATATTTGCAAAATTAATAAAACGAAGGGGATGAGTTTTATGCAGAGGTGAATGAAGGGGACTAAGTTGATACAAGTGGTAAACATGAAGGACTAACAGTGCTTTCTACCCTCAAATATGGTCCCAAGCAAATTATTTCGGGGTCTTTGATTTCAAGAATTTATGTTAGGATTTTTAGACGACGTTCATTGGTTACTTTTGCAGTTTCTTTCAAAATTTCATCTATGAAATTCTTCTTAACTAGAAAAAAATTGTTTAGTTAGCCTTGTTCTCAATCACAATATTAGCCTTGAGTTTGTCAATTTTTTTATTTGGTCTTTGAGTTTTGAAGTTGGTTAATTTTACTCATTCATTTTCCAAATTCAGTTTTTCGTCTGACTATCGACTTTGTGTTATTTTCAATTTTTTAAATAATGGTCTCTTGATCATTAATATTTTGTTGTAATTTCATCAATCTTATTTAAAAGCTTCAGTCGGTTTAAAGTAAATTGATTGTCGGAAAGAAAGACACAATTGAAGGGAAATTATAAAAGTGTATCATAAATAGACATAAATCTGTTTTGAAAATAAAAACTTATTAGAAATAAGTTAAAATATATTATATCTCTATGTGAAGTTTGATTTGTTGATGCAAAAGATTAGTGTTCGAAGCATTTGATGAGAAATTATTAAAACATCGAGTTATAAACTTTTGAGCAAATATTTATTGACCTATCAAAGTCAACTCACCTATATCAATATTTGAAAACAAAATATTTATAAAAACCATCATCAATCAAAATTAGCAGGAAAAACATAGAAATGTTTTTCCATTAATAAATTAAAATTAAACGCAATTGATTAGAAGATGAGAATTACCCAAGCTCACGAAAGTAGTAGTTTACAATGTTAATGGTTTATCATCATTAATCGAGATATAATTATGTTTTGGTATGAAGTTTCCAATAATTTTTTTATTTTTTGACAGATGATTTATTAATTTTGGATGAACTAGCTATAGAAATAATACTATATTTTTTAGAAATTTGACGAGTTATCTTCTTCTTTTCTTCTTTTTTTCTTTTTCTTTTTCTTCTGATTAATTAACCCCTTATTGTTTAGGGATTTTAAGGTCCATTCCCTAGTTGAATGCATCTTCAATGAGGTTATTTACTACGTTGGCACAATCATATACCTTAGCATGAGCTGCGGTAGTAGTATTTAGTCTTATGTAATCATCAGCTATAAGGAAAACCCATGGGTTATTTAGTCTTTATCTTTCATCTTGACCCCAACTAAATTCTGTTAAGAATGATTCTATTAAAATTCCTAAGGAAATTATTAGTTGATCTTTGGGCCGAGTTTTGGACGAGATCTAGTTGTTCTTATTATCCATAAAATATGAGTCCAATAAAGGATCTTTGTATTTATAGGCCATTAGATTCTTCAAGGCCCAAACCGAATACTATAAATGTAACTTGTCACGCCATTTTGAGTGGATGAACAATTATTATTCTATTATAAATGTATTTATTATTATCTCTCTAGCACTCTCTTTATCTCTCTTATTTACTCCAAACTCATTATGGAGCCAGTCTCTACGTTAGCCGACCTACTCGACTAAACCATAAAATCTAAAGCATATCGTACGAACCCAAACTCGTCTGAAATCATCTAGGTATCTTCAGATATCTTTGCTATCATCCATTGACATCGTGTAAAACTGTTTTTTGAGATATAATATGTTTGCCAATGACTTCTTCATGTAAATCGCCTCCAAACAATTCTATATCCCGATGTTGTAGGCTCTTCAGATACCTCACACATCACTTCATCTTCAAGCTTAGTATGAGGGTATTATGAGCTTTATACAATACCACAAAATCAACCCATATATATTTATCATTAATGACAACAACCAATCCCTTATGTATAAGGTAAGCTTTAACCTTTCCAGAGGTTACAATCAATCTCCCTATTGAATTTTTCTAGGTTAAGCTTCATGGTGAGATATTTCTCTTTAACCTTCATATCGTTGATCGATCTAGGCCTTTTTTCCTTGTTGTTACACACTCACTGCAATACTTGTTGGGAAATTGGTTCATCTTAAGATAAAACTTGTACTCTATTTGATGGAAACAATAAAAAAATAAAACGCAAAATAAACCAAATGCACAAAACAGTTTAACTTAGTTCGGATTGTGAAGAAATCCTATACCCATGGAAAACATACACTCACTTTTATTATCAATCGAATGTTACAAGAAGACTTTGAACCACTCAACTATGTTACAAAGTTCTCTTATGAGCTTAAAAAGAAATGTGAATCTCAGAATGCGGATTCAAGTGTTGATCTTATACCTCAACTATAACCAAAGCTACAAGCTTTATCTCTCTAAAACCATAGCTTTCTCTCACTAGAAAGAACTAAGACTCAACAGTCAGCTCGTCACTTACACCACACTCTCAAACCTTACATTGTTTCTTCTCATAAGCAAAACCTTAGGTTCACTTTAGATCGGACAATTCAGATAAAATCATAATATTTGATACACTCCAGATTAAATCACTATAATCAATGATTATAATAAATTCATAACTAAATAGACACTCCATATTAATATAAAGATTAATCAACAGTCATAATAATGCTTTAATACAATAGACACTTCAGATTAAATCATACTTAAAAGTCCATTTGAATAAGTCTAATCCCACCATAAAACAAAACACACCAATATTGAAACTTTGGTCCAGATAGCTTCGGCGATCCTTCAGATCATATCACTGAAAATATATACCTTCGGTTTTGGTATCTACATCTTTCGGTCCATGTCCACTAAAAAACAACTAGTATGTTTTCGCTCAAACTTACATTTAAAATCTCAAACTTGCATTTAGATTCTAACACACGTATTACTTTTCCCAATCATACAATTCTCCAAGCTAAAAAGCACCCATGGTCCCCCATGTTTACCACTTGTATCAACTTGGTCCCTTTCCTTCAATCATGCATAGAACTCATCCCCATCCTTTTTTTAATTTGCATTTTTAGTCCTCCCGCACATGTGAAGCTTGTGAGCTTGACATGTGGCATCAGTTTTTGTTGCAAGAATGGTCCCCCATGTCATCTGCCATGTCAGCTGCCCCATCAGCTTTACCATTTACCTTCAGTTTTTACCGTTTAACTAAAAAACTTACCATTTATCCTAACTTAATAAACGGACCGGGTCATGACCTTATTTAATTAAACCAACCCGAAATTCAATATAACCTAGCCCAGCCAACGGCAATATAACCCAACCCGACCCGTTTACACTTACCCAAATCAGATCCCAATTACCCCAAAACCTAATACCAGACGCCTCTTTCTGTTTGTAATCGTAGAACCCCTACTAACTCAAACCCATCTTTCTTCCTTCTTCATTCCTTCTTCTTTCCTTCACCAAAACCCATGAGTTTTTTACGTTCTTAGACACAAGGACTTCGCCTCCCTCTCAATTTCATTACAAGGGTTTTCTACATTTTTAGACATCACAAAGACTTTGACTCCCTTTTAATTTCTTTACAAGGATTTTCATCTATGCAGGGTTTGAGTTTCTTCTAAAAGCTGGAGAATAGTAAAACTATTCAAATAAAGCTTCCACATTTAAAATTTTATTGATTTAATAAATATTTAGGACTCGAGTTATCATTATATTGTAATTCACTATTGAATTATTTCTATATTAGATATATATTTTTTTTACCAAACCCAAACATTAATCATATTTAACTTTATATCTAAATTGGTCTTAATTTATAAATATATATTTGCTAAAATTGTATATTTCATATTAATATTTATATATAATGACAAATATATTGTTTACAAAATAAAAAATACAATCGTATTTTATTTTATATCCAAATATGAATTTTAATATAACTTAATTTATAGAAATTGCGCATTTAAATTTGTACGTAATTTTGAATATTTTTTTCATTACACGAAATAAAAAACAATCTAGGGTGTATTTGTTTCATACGAACAATTCAATATTTAATTAGAAATATATAAAATAAATAGCATAATTTGTCTTATTAGGTTTTGAGTTATAATTTTTTATTAATTTTTTTTTAAATTCAAATTTATAAATGCGATGTATTTAGTTTATGTTTAATATATTTAGCTTTTCGTTTCAGAGTTTTGATTCCCAACTAAATAAATAACAGTGGTAATATATTTTTAGGTTGATAGAAAAAATCTACAGAAAAAATAACGATTTAATTGTACAATTTCAATACTTGTCAAGGCGTTTCGTTTATACTATCGGTGGCAGTGGAGTGGGAGGATACTATCGGTGGCAGAGGTGTCTAAAAATTTAGAAAACCCATGGGTTTTGGTGAAGGAAAGAAGAAGGAAGGAAGAAAGATAGGTCTGGTATTAGGGTTTGGGGTAATTGGGGTCCTGATTTGGGTAAGTGTAAACGGGTCGGGTTATATTGCTACGGGCTGGACTGGATTATGTTGGGTTTCGGGTTTGGGTTTCTGGGTTAAATGGTAGGTTCTTTAGTTAAACTGTAGAATCAGAAGATAAACGGTAAAAACTGAAGGTAAATGGTAAAGCTGAGGGGACAACTGACATGAAAGGGTAAGAGGTATTTTTGGAAAAAAAAATTGGGGGACCATTCTTGCAACAAAAACTGATGTCACGTGTCAAACTCATAAGTTTCACATGTGCGGGGACTAAAAATGGATAACACGTGCATAAACTAAAAATGTAAATTAAAAAAAAAATGGAAATGAATTCTATGCATGATTAAAAGAAAGGACAAAGTTGATACAAATGATAAATATAGAATCACGGATTATTTTCAACCTAATTCTTCAAAGTACTTCGGTTAACTATACTTATCATCGGTAACTAACAAAATTAAGTCCATCAAAACTAGTACCTTTTTAATTTATTAGTTCGGAAACTAATAAGAATTACAATCGAATTTAGTTGGTTTACGTTTGCTTTATATTTTCACATATATATATATAAATTTATTCTTACAATATTTATATTTGTGTGATTACATGAGTCAAGCAGACAAATTCCTTACGGATAAAATAAATCTCATCAAAATAACCAATTCTACCATTTTGACCATGAACCTGCCAACCATAAGATGATTGTTCATTATATGTTGGGTCCACCATTTTCTTATATTGACCATTAGAGTTCTTTTTAAGAAGAAAATTTCAATTTTTGTTTGTCAGGTCTATATCTTAGTATTAATGAATTGAAGCTTAGTTTACCCTTCCGGCCACGAGCTTAATACGAAATCGAACTTTTTTATCTGCGTAACTATGTTATTTCATTATGTGTGCAATTTTATTACTATCAAATTTATTGTGACTAATTTAAAAATAAAAATCTTCAAAATATATAATAATTATTATTATTTTTAAAATAAGTATTAATATTGAAAAAAGTTTTATAGTTTTGAGTCGGGTCTAGATTTAATAGACCTATTATCTTATCAGGAGTCTTCCAAAAATAATACATCATTTTTAAAGTTATAAGCGCAAATTTAATATAAAAAAAATGTATGGCGCATTTACAAAATTTGGAATTAGGTTAAGCTAATTCAAAGAGAGTTCACTTTTATTGTACCTTAAAAGATTCAGAGTTGGATTTTAAGACAATGAAAGTTATAATCTAATCTCCCTCATTTATTTTGTTTTGATTTTAGCTTGAAATTTTTTATTTCTTTTATTTGACATTTCCGAAAATCATTTGATGCATGCATCTAAATTGAGTCCATTTTTTTTGTGAGATCAGCAAGCAAACATTAGGTATAAAATTATTAATTTTCAGCTTGTTCAATTCCAATAAGAGCCATCTGTATTCAGCTTATACCTGCGACCTAACGGGGGTTTCTAAGTAAGAATAATGTTGTTTATCTTCTTAGTTAAATGTTCAAAACAACCAATCCCTAGAGCAACATTACCATTCTTAGATCAATGGGACATTTTAAGTATGTAAGCACAATTCAGTCCAGTGATAATGTGCTTAATATAGTCTATCCTAAAATAAAAAGTTTAAATATAATAATTATGCTTGGTTTTATTTCTTACTATCCAAATGAACCAATAGATGATTGTAGGAATAATGGTGCACGAATGCACATCTTTGTCAGTAGACCAGAACCAGCAGCGAATTAGGTGGGTTAAAGTCATGTATCTGCTTAGAAGAATCCCAAACAGACTGCGAAGTACTTTCATACTTCCCGGGATAAATCACATTGAACAAGCAAATGATTTATAGATTCAATATTATCGCAGAATAGGAATTTTGAGGCTAAGGGTAAATGTCTTTTTTGAAGAACAGTTTCCACATATATCCATTTGTTTAATAGTCTTTCATAAAAGAAAAAAACATTTCTTGAGATTTATATTGTTCTAAATCTTTTTAAACAAATTTGGTTTATTACATTTTTACCTAAAATTTTTCTAAGTGTCATATTTGTTGAATGAATCATTTGAAGATAATGCCCATTTGATTTCATCTTCTTCAAACCTTCTAACATAAAAAAAAATTAAAAATCTAAAGATAAAACTGAGTTCGTTAACTTCTCTAATAACCATCCATCTTCATTCTAAAAAGAATTTATTGTGTACCAGAATGTTTTTTCCATATTTGATAATTTAAGGTTTGTACATGTTAATCCATTTAGTCCAAGTAATACTTAGGTTAGCTTCAGTAGGGCCGCATAAGTATTTATTGCAAAGTTTTTCTATTGTATCTATAACAACTTTGGAGATGAAGCTTCTTTGAATAATATAAATTGGGATTGACATTAGGATAAGTTGAACAAGTGTTAATCTGCCACTAAAGGATAAGGTAATATTACTTCATTCAAGTATATTGTTTCTGATTTTTAATTATTAAGTCATCAAAATAACTAGCTTTATCACTTGGGTGGATAGTAATCCCTATGTATGTTAAAGACAGGGAACCTAATTTAAATCCAGAGTGAAATCATATCAATTTAGTTCTCAACTTAGGCACTTTTTTAGGAGTTATAATTTTGGTTCTCTTTTTGTTTAATAATTTGTCTTGATACATATTGGTAATGTTGCAGGAAATTACCCAGCATATTAATACTAAATGTAGATCCATGTGAGAAGATTATAAAATCGTCAAGAAATACTAAACAGTGTATTATTATATGACTCCTAGTATTATATCTCATTTCTCTGAGGAGGCAACACATTTTTGAGCCCTCTAATTAAGTTTTCCTATGTAATGATATATAGACTTGGGGATATATGATCTCATTGTCTAAAACCATTAGAGGAATTAAAAACCTATTTAGTTCTTCATTTATTATAATAGAAAACCTAATAAAATTGATACTATTTGTTATTCAATCCATAAACCTTGTACCAAACCCAAATAATTCCATAATCTTGAGGATGAAGTTAATCAAAAGCCTATCAAATGCTTGAACGTATCAACTTTGATAAGGTTATATCTCTCTCTAACTTTCCTATTTATGTCATTGGTAATTTCTTGAGCAAGAAGTATGATGTCATGAATGTTTCCATCATAGAAAAAACCTTCCTATTCCTCATATATGATCTTAAAAAGCAACAGGGTGATTCTATCATTTAAGAGTTTTGAAATAATTACGTTTAGAAAATAACATAGATTAATTGGCCTAAAGTCTTTCCAAGTTTGAGGAGAATTAGTTTTTGGTGACCAAGAAAGAATGCAGTATTAGCAACACATAGGTCTTCAGCTATAATATGCCAACGTGATTGGAAATATTATTCATTGAATACATCTATACCAGTAACATTGGTAGGGCTCAAAACCATTTATTATGGTATGTATTTCAGATTTAGTTTGTAATTTCATTAGAAGTCTACTATCCTCCTCAATAATCAACTTAGGAATAAAGTTCTGATGATCCATAATATCAATTTGATTTGCAAGAGCAGCTATAATATTTTTAAAATAATTGACAGCACAAATACCTAGAAGAGTTTGATCTTCAATCCATGTGTTACCTTTATAAATTCTTTTAATTTTGCTCATCCTTCTTTTTTTTTTAACATTCTACTAAAAATTGGCAGTATTTTTTATCACCTTCTTTAAGCCAATTTATGTTGTTTTTCTACTCACAAAAGATTCTTTAGCCAGTTTGAGATGATTATTTTCCTTACCCTTAGATATATATAAACTTTATCTTCATTGAACATTGATTCTTCTAAAAACATTTCAAAAAATGTAACTTCTTCCTCATATTGTAAGATGGCATCAAAATATTTCTAAAATATTCTTAATTCTAGGCCTTGAGCTTATGCTTTAACCATTTTAGTTTGCTCCAAAAAACATTTATATGAGGTTCTTCCAGTAAGCATTATGTTTTAGTTCCACCATGCTAAGAAACTCCGGGTGCATGACCTACGTGTTTTGATATTTTGATACAAACTTGATCTTATTTGTTCCAATGGATGATGAGATGCATATGGGATAATGATCAGATCATGTCTATTCAATATGTTTCACTTTGGTATCTTCAAAAAATGTATTATAAAGATCTTTATCGAGTCTCTTCCATTTTCCATGTAAACTTAGAACATGTATAACCTACATCTTTAATATTGCAATCAAATGTTGCATTGTTGAATTCGTCAAGTTTTTTCATACATATGGTGGAATGGGAAAGTTGTTTATGAGCATTAGAAATCACTTTGAAATCACCCATCACTAGAAATTCCTTAGAAATATCAGCTAAGTTTCTTAGATTATTCTAGAGATCTATTCTTTGGTTCATAATGAACTTAGTATAGATAACAAACTGTTTATCAAGAGAATTATGGCTACCTTCAACATGAATGAATTGTTCATGAGTCACAATAATATCTACCTTAAAATACTCTTTCCAAAATTTGTCAAATGTTTTGTTGATATTGGCTATATTATCATGAAAATGAAGGAATTTAGTAACCTTATTAAGTTTATCTACATTAATCATTGGTTCTTGAATGGCTGCAAATGAAATATTTTCAGCAATTCTTATAGATTTAAGCCTTGTTGTAGTAATTTGTTTCTAATACCTCTAACGTTCCAATTGACTATTTTAATAGTCATTTATAATGTTAAGTATGAATTATTTTTATGAAGGTAACATGATATAAATAAAATTTGGATTAATTCTAGAGAGAGAAAGTAGTTCAAAATCTAGAATGATAGTGGAATTAAGAACTATAGTAAGTCAAAGTGGCAATCAACTTTATTTCTAAAATCCACCCATTATTTATAGGTATGGGTGGTTGTAAGTAACATATTCAGTTATAAGTTATGATATCTCACCTCACTTAATACAAATACATTTACAATAAATTACATTCTCAGCCCTTAACATATACATTGTGTACTACTTTTAACTATAAAATACTCAAATTTTTAGTAATTATTTTCACTCCTTAGTTATGTATATCCTTATTAGTAGCCCTCCTAGTTCTTGAGAAGAATTCTGAGAAAGGAGTAAGACTAACACTTATTTTATTCAAGCCCATTTTCAATCTTTTTTTGTTTGTGAAATTGTTCTATAAAACCCTTATTGGTTCTAGTCTTATATATTGCTCGGATAATTTGAATTGTATCTTTATCTCATTTTGCCTCAAAAAATCATGTGTCCTCTCTTACTTTGCCTCAGAAAATTATGTGTCCTCTCAAATTATTCATCATTCCTCCTCGGTGAAGACTAAACCAATTGTTTTTCATTAAAATTCTTAAAGAGCTTAATTGTTATCATTCTAGAACAAAATATAGAGTTATATAAGTTTTCTGGCGTGAATACCATCTGAATCTGAGACGTTACATGTGTCTACCTATTTTAGACTAGGCATCTGTTATCTGTAGATTCATATTTCACCTTATAGATTATTGTCGACCTTTTAACTCCATCTTCTGAAAATCCCAATCATGTCTTCACCGTTTCCTTTATAATACCATCTCAGTACTTATTTTGCATACCACATATAATTTTTAGAGAGAGAGAAAGAGAAAGCTCCCTGATAAATTTACTCCTTCAGTACCACCGATGTATTCATCATTCACTAATCACATTCAATCTCCTTCCGATTTTAATTTGCCTTGTTTATGTTTGGTTTGAAGAACTGCTGGGATTGGCTTACTATTGCACAAAAATCTAATGAAAGAGAAGCCGCCAGAATCATCGACGATAAACCAAAAATGATCACCCAAACTAACACTTGCATTCTTTGACCTCCAATCAAAATATCACCCTATTATACTTCCATCGGAAGTTCCTCAAACAATCCTTCTGATCTAGCCTCCAAAGCCTACTCACAACAACCCCCTCGAATCAACCGAAAACAATCTTCTCAAACCAACATAATAAAACCTTCTCAAAACAGTACATAAGAATCTTCTTATAAAAACCAACCTCCTCGGATCAATAAAAACAAACTCCTCGAAGAAATTCAGAAGCATCTTCTCAAAAAAACCAAGCTCCTTGAAAAATTCAATTCGTAGCTGTGAGAGATTCTAGAGATCTCAATACCTCACCAAATACCACTACATCACCTCCTCCATCGAAGGTAGAATTTATGACAAACAAAAATTTGTACGAGGTGCATTTGCAAAGCAACGAACAAAGAGTTTCGAATATACTTGATAGCTCCCATACAATACCTTCCACTGCTGCCCCTCCACAACTTTGAGACGAAGTTTCCGAGGAGATCGTTGAATCAGAGTCTAACATAAACTGATTCAAATATTCAAAATTTAGGAAGTACTCCCCCCTCTAATTCCGATGGTGATACTACAAAGAAACCAACTCTGAAGAAGAAGAAAAAGGAAAAGTCACCCTTCACGAGGACATTATTTCACATCTAAGTGTAAACCTTAAGGATGTTCTCCTAAAATATGTTATTGTACTTAATAGTATGCAATATGAGTACTTCAACCAATCTGAAGTGAAGATTCTTAAGAGGAAGTGGGGTATCCATGATAATGTCACTCTTTTTCTACCATTGGTATGAGAGATCCCATTTTTCTATGGATAAAAAGAGCTTGTTGTCTACCCCAAGATTCTAAACTGGGGCCTTCTATTTCCGTTGGACCCAATTGTGGTAGATTACTTTGAGATAGTTTAACTATGCCTGATGCGAGCAAGTCTGAATTTATGGTTTACTCTGTTATCGACTTGCTAACATAGCTCTACCAATAGAGCAATTCATCGCACATATTGGTCTCTCAAAGAATCATATTTTACTTCTCTACTATCTCACCCTCAGAAATTCCTCGAAGCTCATCAACGATCTCCTTGAGGCTGAAAAAAATACGAAAACATTCTTATTTATGGTGCTTGGGAAAATGGCAAGAAAATTTCAACTAACAGTCCCTCGAGAAAAAACCTCAAATGGAAAAGCACCATTAAGTAATATTTTTTTATGTTCCAAATGTAATTTTCTTTCAAATAATATAAACTCTTATTGTTTTCCGTAGAAATTTAGAGGCGATACAAGATCCACAAATCTGCTGCCGAGGAGACATTTGCAAAGCTAAATGAATGGGCAGAACAAGAATGGTCCAATGAATTTCATAAGGCATTCGTCCCATTTAACTTCGTCCAAAGCCACCTATGGAAGCTCTCGGATTCTGTTGTACATGTAGATAAATTGATGCAACCTCCTAGTGCATAAGACATTGTAAATATGTTGGTTTCTCCCGATGCACGCATTATATTTCCTGCTCTGAATAGAGCACAAATCCATTTAGCAAAGAAAAGTAAAAAGAAAAGATCTCGAAATGGTCCTTCAAAAGAGCCAAAGAAAAAAATCTCAAAAATAAAATTGAGAAGAAAATTACCAAAGTTAACCCGCCTCATACCAAAGGAACCGAGTTGAGTCCTCAAAAAAAAGAAAGAAGGTTGTTGCTACAAAAAAAAAAGAATAGCTCATCGAAAACTCCTCCAATAACTGTAACAGAATACGTGATTGGCGTATCCTCCGTAGATCCGACCCCAAATGTCGAGGAATAAAAAAATAAAATAAAGATCAAGATCTCTACATAGACCCTGAGTTTCAAGAGATTCAAAATTACACTATTGAAATTGACAACCAAATTACTGAAGTTTCACAGATAACGCACTAACACTGGTTAACAGTCAACCTGATTTGTCTCAAAATCAGATTCCATCTCCTCCTCGGGTTGCTCCCTCGAATGTCCCTACCTTATATAATTTGTTACATCCATATCCTCCAAGCGAACCATCCGAGGAATTTCTAAAACTACTCACTCCTTTTTCAAACCTAGAATGTGTTATCATCTATGCTCGAAACCAACTGGTAAAGTTTACAAAATATATAGTTTGGTGGAAAAAGGAAATTGCTCACAACAAAAAGTGGGTTGATATCTGTAACATGAATCTCATTGAGCAATTCCAATCCTTCCAAATAGATATGTCAAAATTCCACAGTCGGGCCATTCAGATAAAATACCGCATGGATTTAAGAAACTCGAGCTAATACACCATGCTGAGATTGACAAAGAGCATTTGAAGCAAGTTGCATTGAAGAAACTGTATGAGGAGAGTAAAGCAGGGAGAAAAAATCCCTTTGGGACTTGGAATCGTACAAGATCAAATCTGAGGAGGACAAGGATGTTGCCATCAAAGTTTTCGTAGATGTCAGTGTAAAAAATTGTCTTGATGTTATGAATTTTTTTGTAGATAATGCTAAAATCTCAATGATTCTCAATTTCCATCAAAGATTTTCGGGGGAAAATCTAGCAGATTTCTTGCATTTGATTCCAGTAAATCGACGTCCTAAGTAAGCATTTGTCATAATCCCAAACAAATTTGAGGAATGGTAATATGAGGATGATGGAGATAGCAAGTCAGTTTCTTCATATCAAGAAGGAAACCCCTCGAAAGATAGTTCGGATAGTGCACCCAATGATGACTATGGCAAATAGGAGGTGTTGTACGTATGGGATTTGTTGTTTTGTTTTTATTTGTTATTAACGACTATCATTCGTGATCCTCATAACTTTTTTCTATATTTGTTTTGTTGGGCAGGTGTTTTTAATTGTGAGTGCTAGACATATAACACTTTTTGTTAAATAATGCTAAGTATCACTTTGCTTTTTTCTTAAGTTTCCCTATTAAAAATTAATATGGTTTCTCTATGTATACCTCGTATAATGATATAACAAATATTAGCACCTCTAGTTATATCACCATTTAACTTGGTACCTCGACCAATGTTTTAATAAGTGTTAGCACCTCGAATTATATTGCCACTCAAATTGGCATTTCAAACGATGCTTTAATAAACGCTTGCACCTCAAATTTTATCGCCACTCAAATTGGCACTTCAAACAATGCTTTAATAAACGTTAGCACCTCGAATTATATCACCACTCAAATTGTAACTTCGAACAATGATTTAATAAACGTTAGTAACTCAAATTATATCGTCACTCAGATTGGTACTTCGAACAATTCTTTAATAAATGTTAGCACTTTGAATTATATCGACACTCAAATTGGCACTTCGAACAATAATTTGATAAACGTTAGCACCTTGAATTATATCTTCACTCAAATTGACACTTCGAACGATTCTTTAATAGAAGTTAGCACCTTGAATTATATCACCACTCAAATTGGCACTTCGAAGAATGTTTTAATAAACGTTAACACCTTGAATTATATCTTTGGAAATTACCCCAAATATGATCATTCCTTGTGCAATTATCAAAATAATAAAGTCATCATCACTTAAGAACCTTGTTAACACATGGTGTACCATGTTATATTTAGAAATCGTATTATAACTCCAGATATATGGTACCTCGTTAAAACCTTCCTTAGCTACTAGGAGAGGAAATAGTATTCCACTGTACATGTTATACAAGTAAGAAAACAACAATATCATAATCATATGAAAAAATTTCTCAACAATACAACTTTAAATGCACAATGCTCCAAGGATGTTGTAAAAGTCTCCCCTCTGTTCGAATGCATCAAGTTCAAATGTGTCTTAACCCGTTTTTCCTCAATCAAATCAAGCTCTGTTCATCTCGTCTCCTTGTTCATATCTTCAGAATAATTAAGTACTCTATAAGATAGAAGTCTTCATTCTGCGAGACTTATTGCATCCATCCCATATACTAACACACAAGGAGTCTATTGAGTTACAGCTCGAAGCTTTATTCTATAAGCCTATAATACTTCTTGAAGATAATTAGGTCATTTCCCAGTTTTACCTGTCAAATTTTTCTTCAAACCTTCTAAGATAGCTCTGTTAATGACTTCCACCTGGGCATTTGCTTATGGGTGAAAAAATGTTGAAAAAAAACTGTATATATCCCCTTGAATTACAGAAAGAAGTCATCTATATGTTATTAAACTGTGGCCCATTTTCTATAGTAATTCTCCGAGGAAAATCCAAATCTGCAACAAATATTAGAGACAATGAATTTTATAATATCTTTAGCTCTGGTGCCTCACAATGGTTCGACTTTAACCCATTTTGAAAAATAATCCACTGCCACTATAATTGTTTCTCATCTTCCCAAAGTCATAGGTAATAGTCCTACTAAATCTAATCCTCGTCTATCAAAATGGACTACTTGGGAAACCAAAATTAAAGGTACAACTGGTTTATGAATAAAATTTGCAATTTTTTGACAAATATCACAACTTCGTACTAAATTTTTAGCATCAACATCGTTCATTATTGAAGGCTAATAGTATCCAGCCAACAAAAACCTTCTTGTCAAAGCCTTGAATCCACAATGAGCAGATCCTTCCTCATCCTATAGTTCAGATAAAAGTTTCTGAGATTTGTTCTTGCCCAAACATCATAACAATGGCCTACTAAAAGATTTCTTATACGATATTCCATCTAATATTTTATAACCATGGGCTCTAAATCCCAGCCTCTGAGCTAATTTTGTGTCAAGAGGTAATATCCAATTAAGTAAAAATTATGTTGGATCAAATCGTCAATTTCCTCGGTCTTTCTCTGCAGTCGCAAACACTTCATTGGAATATTACAGTGTTCTAACTTTATTAATATAGACAGACTATCTTGTAACAAAATCCAGGAAATTTTCCTCAGTATAGGCAATAGTTTCCAAATAATCTACAACGTTATTTTCCCTCCGGTTAATGTTCTCAACAATCACCTCATCAAACTAATTCTCGTGGCTCACCCAGATACATGAAAAGTTTTTCTTTTTTAGCCTTGGATACCCCCGAAATGTGATTTTCCACCAACTGTGAATCTGTCCGTAAACGAACTTTCTTTGCCCCACAGATACTCGCAAGCCTTAATCCAGCTAAAGTAGCCTCATATTCTGCTTCGTTTAAAACGGAATCGAGTGGCATGGTACATAGCTTTTCTAGAGAGAACAATCAATTATACTTCCGCACTTGATACAAGTATATTGGGACCTCCATCAGTTTGAACTACCCATACTGCATCTGTTGGTAACAAATTTATATCACCCTCCTCATCGGAACGACTTAAATAGAACTCAACCAGAAAATCTGCTAAATTTTGAGCCTTAATAGTCGTTTGAGGAGTAAAATCTATGTAAAAATTCCCTAACTCGATCGACCACTTAGTCATCCCACCAGAAATATCTGGTCTTTGTAATACATTTTTTAAAGTAAAAGATGTTCGGACAATAATTGTATGAGCCTGAAAATAGGAGTTCATTTTTTTTGGAAGCTACCATTAAGGCTAAAGCTAACTTTTTTAGCCTCAAATATCTTTTTATGACGCCAGTAAACGTTTTCTCACATAATCAATTGGTCGATGACATCCATATTTTCCCCTTATGAATGTAATACTAATGGTAAAATCTGACACAACAACATACAAAAATAGGTGTTCCCCTATTCGAACGCCTGGACAGAATTTCTGGTGATGACTAATGTTCTTTAATTTTGGAAACATCCACCTCACACTGTGATGACCAAGTTAATTCCTTTGGTCGTCACAACACTTGGAAAAAAGGGCATATTTATCATAAAATGAAGAGATGAATCTGTTTAAAGCAACCGAACTCCTTGTCAAAATCTACACCTCTTTAATTGAGGATGGGTCACCACTATTAGAGCCTTTAACTGATCATGATTAGCCTCTTTTCCATTTTCACTTATGATATATCCCATGAACTTTCTCGATTTAACTCTGAAGGTGCACTTCTCCGAATTTAACTTCAATCGAATGGTTCTAAGATTCAAAAAGGTTTCTTTCAAATCTCGTAGATGTTCGTCATCTAACGAGATTTTAACTAACATATTATTAATATAAACCCTCATATTATTTCCAGTTTGAGAAGGAAACGCTTTGTTCCCTAATCTTTGATATGTTACCCCAAAATTCTAGAGGCCATAAGGCATGACCCGGTAACAATACAATCTTCGATCAGTTATAAACTTAGTGTTTTCCTGATCATTTAGATTCATTTGAATATGATTATAACTAGTGAACGCAATCATGAAAGAGAGAATTTTATTCTTTAACGTTGAATCAATAAGATGGTCAATCCTCGGTACATGGAAATGGATCTTTTGGACACGCCCTATTTAGATATGTAAAGTCGACACACATCCCTCATTTCTCGTTCAATGTTTTACGAGAACTGGATTGACAATCCACAGTGGGCACTGTGCTTCTCGTATATGTCCAAATTTTAGATAAGAGATCCACCTCAGCCAAAATTGGCTCAGATTTTTGTACAGATAAAGCTCTCTTCTTTTGAATAATGGGTCTGACCTTAGATTTTAAAGCCAAACTATAACATATTACCTCAGAAGGAACCCTTAAGACATCTTCAGTTTTCATCTTCAGTTTTCATCTTCAGTTTTCCAAGCAATTACATCTAAATTGTAAGAAAAATACTTCAACAATTGGTAACGTAAAGTAGGTGACAGCAACGTCCCTATTCGCAAACTCTTCTCATTAGGAAACATATACACCTCCACATTTTCTCCTACTACTAACGGTCCCGGAGTCTCCTTGGCATCGTCTACCCCTTCATGATCCAAGGTCAACCCCCTTGAATGTTATTATGTTATTTGATTATTGATAGTAATCCTTATAGTATGCAAAGTTGTTGCATATCAATCTTTTGCCACTTACGGATCACTACGGACTACTCTGACGCGATCATCGATTATATACTCTAAGCATTGATGGACAGTCGAAACAAAAACATACATTCTAGATAACCACAACCTCCCAAAAATAGCACTGTAACTGGTCGTACATTCCACCACTATGAACAAGACTTGATTTTTTTTCTTAAAAGAACCTCTTCCCAATAAAACCTCTCCCTCGAATGCCTCAATAACTTACATTTTTACCCATGTAAACCCAATTATGGTGCCCTCAGATCGGAGAATCGTAGGTGGATTGCGCATCTTCTCATACGTTGATTTGAACAACATATTCGTTGAACTACTAGTATCAATTAGTATTCGTCGGATCTTAGTTCCCACTATTTTTCACCGATCACCACTTCATCCTCATAGGGTCCATCTATACCTCTCAAATTATCCTAATCAAACAAAATAAAAGGTATAACATTTTTCCCATAAAAATGAGTAGACATTTTACCTTATAATTGAGTTGTCAAACTTACTACATGTTTTTTTTTCAAGTACTGTTGGTGTTTCCAACCATAGTATCTCATCCAAAAATGACTAGATTTTTACAATACTCACACAGACTAAGAATCATGACTTGTAGGGATGGCAATGGGCCGTACGCAGGCCGGGTTCGGGCCGGTCCGCCCGAGCCCGCCTTTTGGACACTTGAACCCGAATCCGGCCCGACCCGCTCCCAGTTTCGTATTTTCAAACCTGAATCCGTCCGTTTGTGTCCGTCGATCAACCCAGCCCGACCCGCAGACATTAATTTTAATATTTTTTAAAATATTTTTTAATTTATTATAAATATATTAATTTATTTTTTATGTATATTATTATATATATAATATTAATTTTAATATATTTTTATAATTTTTGGGTCGGAACAGGTCGGACAAACTAGAAACCCGAACCCGGCCCGACCCGGTTGCGGATTACAATTTCTTAACCCGAACCCGACCCGTTATATGTTCGGGCCGGACAAAACCCGGTCGGACCGGATCGGGTCGGGCCGGACATCACCTGAATTGCCATCCCTAATGACTTGGAACATTGGTTTGTTCACGTCCAACTCTATTTTTTAATACGGGTCTTAATCTAAATAACTTTGAAGCCACATTGAAGCCTTCCTGCTTCTCTAACTACGAATCCACAATCATCAATGTATTTTCCTGCTTCGAAGGTGTGTTCACAACATGTTATGTAGACTTACTTGGATTATTCCGACCATTACCTTGTCCTTTAACAAAATTCGTCAACTTGTCGTTCTCTATCAAAATCTGAATCTAATTCTTCAAAGCTATAGAATCTGCAGTGTCATGCCCCATATTATTATGGAACTTGCAAAACTTGTTGTTCCGCTCCTCTTTCAGCCTATTTATTAGGATGGTTTTCTAAAATTAAAATGGTTTTTAGCTCTCTAAAAAATTAATGCCACATAGTTAACTTCACAAAATATTATAGCATTATCCATTGGTTGGACTTCACCAAAGGTGGTTGATAGTTAGAAGGCTGGGATGATATTGTTCGATGAGGTAGATTGGCATTTACCCTCGGACAAGATAGTACCTGGGAATTCAAAGTACTTTCATGGTACCTTTGGCCGGTAGAGAATTATCCCAAATTCCTCTCAGTTTAGTTGATCCAATCCGAACTCTTGTCGACTCTTCTACTTTAATTTGTTCCTCAACTTGAGCCATTAAAGCGCCTAATGTCAACGCCTTTCTCCTCGTAGTCTCGTTTGCTAAATCACCCGGAAGCAACCCTTTCTAAAAGCCACAATGCAACTTGCTCTTCACAATCTTCCAACTCAGTGTTTGTTAACACAAAACATCTTATGTAATCTTTCAATTTCTCTCATATAACTTGTTTACATTGTATGAGGACAAATGAGAATTCCTCAAATTTACTCCCTAATTTGCTCCAGTTTTTCATATAATTGCATATAAATTTTGATATGTAGTGTTAACATACTGATTAGATGTGTTTCCATTAAACAAAGGTTTGTCCTCATATATCCAGACTTATCTTCTCTATTGGACATGTGCTCTCTTCAAGATTTCTGAGGTCGACTACCTTTTTTTCTCAAAGAACGCCAACCCTTTCATGTCTAAACAAATCATCTTCAAAATCCTGACATAGAAGACCCACTATCACCGATCGTAATATACCGATATTTATCTTTTTTCTCCTTTCGAGAGGAGTGACATTCTCTGTCCTACTAAAAACATATTTTTATGTGATTTCTTCACGCTCGATGAACAATGTAAGACTCACCATATAAATTATCTAAATATTTTTTCTCATATAATTGTCGTACCTCGGATCACACCTTACTAGTATGAATCTGTTGCTCCCTTTGATCAAGCTGATGGTTCAAAACAACTATTCTTTCTAGCAATTGATTCATCCAATCTTCCACGTTAGATTGTTCACATATCTCAGATTTCTACTTTAACTAAGCCTGACTCAAACGCTTCATTTTCCATCAAGATTGGGGGATCATTTCTGACTTCTGGATCCATCGTAATTCAATCGTATTTTTTTGCGGTCTTAAATTTTTTATCTAGGTACCTCACTTCCTCCCACTGAGATCGCCAATCTTAAGTATGAATTCTTTTTATGAAGGTCAAATTGGATAACAAATACCATTTGGAGTAATTCTAGAGAGAGAAAGTAGTTCAAGCTTTAGAAAGAGAATACATTAAGAACTATAGTAAGTCAAAGTGTCAATCATGATGAAATGGAAAGACTAAAGATAAAGCATGATGAAATAAAGAGATGTGAGACAAAACATGATGTAAATAGAGAGATACGAGGCATATACTACTCTAGAAATACGAGATATAACATAATATAATGAATATGTGCGAGACATGTTCTACTAAAAAGATGCGATGGTGTAATGAAAAGTTACAAGACAAGAGAATAAAAACAAAACGTGATGAAATGGAGATATGCGAAACAAATCATGATGAAATAAAAAGATTGCGGGAATCAATTACTAGAGAAATGTGAGACCGATAATACGAAATGCAACATCCGAAACCAACCTTAAATCTGAAAAAAAAATCAATTTTTTTATTATTTATAGTTCTTAATTTGTTCATCTTAAAACTTTTTTTCTTAAATTATAAATTAAAAAAAAAGAGAAAAAGAAACAATATAACTATTTTGAATAAAAATATTGATTGTTGGCCATCGGTAGTCTTCATCTTTTTTAGTGTTAGCTATGATAAATTTGACCGGATGTTTTTAAGTACCTCACCATCTATTTTAATGATTTTATTTTCAAGAATAAAATAAAATATGTTAACTACACTATCAAACTTAACTTTTCAAAAAGTATAATGAATGTAATTGGTGACGTAATTATATATTGACAATGATTACCACTCCTTTAACCAAAAGAAAATTAACCAAAATCAAACTCAAAACTAAATAGTGTCTAGGTTCATTCTGTAATTAAACCCTATAAAAACCTTTTATTCCCAACCGAACACACACCATCATCAAATATTTTTCTAAATTCTCTAAGTGTGACTGAGAGCACTCTCGTTAGCAATGGCATCCATTAACGCAAACCTTGAATTTCTCTCTCCAACGGCGTCAATGGCTGCCGTCTACAGCAAAACCCGATGTCCAAATCAATCCTTTCACAAATCCTTTAATACCAAATCCTTTACTCCCGCATTTCAATCCCTCTCGTTCACCAGACGGCGGCACCAGCAAGTCAGATCCGCGCTGATCGAACCAGACGGCGGCGAACTCGTTGAACTTATCGTCGAAGAATCGAAAAGGAAGGAGAAGAAGAGAGAGGCAGATTCATTGCCGAAAATCACGCTCACGGAGATCGACACACAGTGGGTACATGTCCTGAGCGAAGGTTGGGCGAGTCCGCTTAGTGGTTTCATGAGAGAGGCCGAGTTTCTCCAAACGCTTCATTTCAACTCGCTAAGACTCGACGACGATTCAGTCACTAACATGTCCGTCCCGATTGTTTTAGCCATCGATGATTCGCAGAAGCACCTGATCGGTGAGTCGAACCGTGTCGCCCTCGTCAACTCGGAGAATGAAACGGTCGCCATTTTGAACGAGTGAGTTTGAAGTGTTCTTCTTTATATGCTTGTGATTGTGATATATTCTAATATTTTTCTTTATTATGTTGAAATTGAATACAGTATTGAGATCTACAAGCATCCTAAAGAAGAAAGAATAGCCAGGACGTGGGGAACCACGGCCGCCGGCTTACCATACGTCGAAAAAGCAATAACAAATGCTGGAGATTGGCTAATCGGAGGTGACCTTGAGGTGATACAACCCATTAAATACAATGATGGTCTTGACCGTTTCAGACTTTCGCCCGCACAACTGCGCGAGGAGTTCACCAGGCGTAATGCTGATGCGGTGTTTGCTTTCCAGCTGAGAAATCCTGTCCATAATGGTCATGCTTTGCTGATGACTGATACCCGTAAACGACTTCTTGATATGGGATACAAGAACCCTATACTCTTGCTTCATCCATTGGGGGGTTACACCAAGGCTGATGATGTCCCTCTTAGTTGGCGAATGAAGCAACATGAGAAGGTATGGATACTCTAAACTAGTTACTGTTGGATTATTTGTCTATGTTGGGGTCTAAATGAGCTAGCTTTAGAATTTACAAGGCTTAAGGGGCGTCTATGATATAATGTCTTATGGTTTCGGTGAGCTTTAGCTCAGGTTAACTCACAAAATGAGCCCAAAATAGCATTTGAGCTTTGAATACGTTCATATTCATTTAGCTTTAGCTCAGGTTAATTCACAAAATGAGCCAAAAATAGCATTTGAGCTTCGTTTTTTCTCATTCTGGTTTGTCAATGCTCAGGTGCTAGAAGATGGTGTACTTGATCCCGAAACAACAGTGGTTTCAATATTCCCATCTCCAATGCACTATGCTGGTCCAACAGAAGTGCAGTGGCATGCGAAGGCTAGGATTAACGCTGGTGCTAATTTTTACATAGTTGGTAGAGACCCCGCTGGGATGGGACATCCTCTCGAGAATAGAGACTTATACGATGCTGATCATGGCAAAAAAGTACTAAGCATGGCTCCAGGACTTGAACGACTCAATATCCTTCCTTTCAAGGTAAACTTCCATAGCACCACCAAAACTGGCATAAATTTTTTTGAAGTACCGTTGCTTAATAGCAAAACTAAAATTCTTTAAATTTGGCAGGTTGCTGCTTATGATAAGACTCAGGGTAAAATGGCATTCTTTGATCCCTCAAGGGCGCAGGACTTTCTTTTTATATCAGGCACAAAGGTAATTTCTTTCTCTCTTAGATTGTATCAATAGGAAAAGGGGAGATACAATACCACTATAGAAATGAAATTTGCATAAACTCACAAAATGATTGGAATATCAGCTAAAAAGTGAAATTTTCATGTTATTATTGTCTAAATTATGTGGTAACACTTTGAAAAATTGGTGAAGTTAGATTTCTAGGAAACAACAACTCTATTTTATAATTTTAGAATAGAATTCTGAATCAGGGGATAGACCTTGAGAAAATAATAAGGGTTGCCAATTTTACTGGATTTTGGAATATTCGAAAATGTCCGAATCATCGGTTAAACCTTGGAAAGTTGTTCAAAAGATTAATCTTTGGACCAAGTCTAAAGAAAGTATTCAGAATTTTGAGTAATATTCTATTTTTATGCTACAGATGAGAACATTGGCAAAGAACAAAGAGAACCCACCTGCTGGATTCATGTGCCCTGGTGGATGGAAAGTTTTGGTTGATTATTACGAGAGTTTGATTCCTGCAGGAGATCGAGTCCCGGAATCTGCTGTAACGGCCTAAGATTAGATTATAGCAGCCTAACTTATATGTTTGGACAAGTCTGATCAAGCTATTTATCACCATTTTTCTTCAAATTTGGATTTTGTAAATAGTTTATCCAGCTATTTCTCTCCCTTTTATCTTTTCATCATCATTCTCTATTAAAAAGCTTTTACTTTTGGGCATCTTATGCCAGCGAGCTTTTGCATTGGATCACCTTGTATTATGAACAAGTTAGGCACCTGGTTGTGTTTTATATATTTCTGTGAAATGGGTGAGTTGAATGAAATCAATAATATGAAGATTGATGAATGTATGGAGACAGAATCCATCATTTAACTTGGTTGTGCAAGGTTTTGTTTATTTAGTAATGGTTACATATAATTGCGTTTCTTCTATGTCTAGTTTGGATCGTGCTACAGCATATGCAAATATGGAATTGGTGGCACAATACGTCTACACTTGGGTTGATCCAGATACTTTATTAAGTGAGTATAGGTTGGAACTGCTACAGCTAAATAAACAAGATAACAGAACCTCAAACTTTACCTACTAAGGAGACAGATCCATGAAGATATCTTCTTGCACTACTTAGAAATGAGATCTAACAAACTTTATTATCTCATCACTCAATTTCGAGTATTTGAGTCACGATTCAGACTCAGAAGGCTTTTTAACGGATCTTAACTGACCTGAGTTTTCGAAACAGTGGTAGAAGCCAAAGTGAGGGAATCTTTCATACCATGTATCTTGCTGGACATGAGTATCCCAATGTTCACCGCTGCTACTCTTTCCATATTTATGAAGCCAACCGGTTCCATTATGCCCTTCACCCCAAGTTCGGTTCCATTTCTCGCCGTATTTGCCTTCCCACCATGTTTCACCTTGTTTAACACCGTGTCCGTTTAAGTCGAAATGTTCGTCCCATTTGTCACCCCATTTTGTCCAACCGTCGCCTTCACTACGCTCTGCCCATTTGTCTGTGTATTTCGTGCTTCCACCGCGTCCATCGTATTTCTCACCCCACCTGAAAGAAGATTGACGATGAGTAAATTAAATGTTTTGGTGAAAAAAATAGACTAATTTAGTCTCTTATATTTTTTGGTTCGTGAAAGTGAACATGTTTTCATCTTATTATATTCGGTATCTTACGACAATAAACCTACGAAATCTTTAAATTTTCCAGAAAAACTATGTTTTTTCAAAGAATTCAATTTGGGTGTACCTTTCATGCCAAAGATGAGCATGGCCAAGTTCAAGCTGTGTACTAGGGTCAATGCTGCACCATTTATGAGCCCATTTTTCAGCCTGACCTGAAGCATCATAATGTTCCCACCATTTCTCTTGCCATTCGTCTCCCTGCCCGTTCTTTCCCCACTTGTCAGCAGTTTTCTCAATATGCATTATACCTCGCTCCTGCAGTTAAACAAGAAACAAAATTTACAATGCACATTAGTTAGATAAATGAAATTAACAAACCAGAGCATCAAGCACATCAAGCAGGTTTCTCAATATGGCACAAATTTTGCGATCTTAAGCACATGATCCATTAACAAAAAAAGCTTAAGAAACGAACCTGTGACATCGACTCTTTCCAGAACTCTCGCCAAACATTGCCAAAGGCGTCACGTCCTGACTTCTCAGAACCCAGTTCTTTATAATCTAACTCATCTGCAGCCTCCCAGTATTTGTCTTGCCACTCAACAGCTCCATCAGCACTAACTCCCCTGATCATTGTCCACTTACAAACAACACCATCCTGTCTATGCTCGATCCCCGTTTGCTTCCACCACTTCGTCCCATCTTCTTTCACGCCATAGGACGACGCTTCATCCACATTTTCAAGAGCTATAACCGCTTCAGCTGCATGAGCTGAAGATAATATATCGAGGTCTCTTTCCTCTTTCTCAAGGTTTGGCTCCGAGACCTCTTTGATTTCAAGTAATGACTGAAAAGGTGGTACATTAGGGACATGGACGGTTTTAGAAAGATTAGTTTCAAACGGGATCGAGATATAATCTAGTGTTCGTTCTTTTTCAGTGACAGGAGTTATCGAAGTTGGATTTGATTTAGGGTCGGTCGCCGGGAACAAGTTGGTGTCGCTAATGGATGCGTTGCTTTTCGGTTGAGGAGGTACCCAGGACCAGAAGTCCGGGCCTGGTGTTATGGAACCAGATGTTTCGGATCGAGGTAAATATACAGTTTTGCTCCATGTTCCTAATGAAATTTTATCCAAAATCGAACAATTCACATTTAAATACTTAATCAGAACTCTATTAATATAAATATGAATCAGAATCTGACAATCCGATTTTTTATAATCAGATTCAAATGAACCTGAATTTGATCAGTATTCAAAATTTCAAACTAACAATTTAATGCAACTATAGCTAAAAATTTCATATTCTAAATATGGAAATGGAAATATTAAATTCAATTAATATAAACACATTTTGCTTTTCCGAATTTAAATTGTAAATTGTAATTTGTAAATTCAACATTTTCTCACCTTGAGGAGTCCTTACTGCATCATCGCTCTCGCTTTTATCGCCACCGGAATCCTCGCCTTCGTCGTCGCGAGATTTTCTCGAACTGATAACAGCACGCGCCGCCGCGATCGCAGCAGCAGCTCGATCGATAACTTGCATTCGCTGAATCCGGTCTCTCTCTTCATTCGAAACTTCCAGAATCTTCTGGAACTCCTCACTCTTCTTCTCCAAATCAACCCCAACCTCCACTTCCTCTTCTTCGACATTCTCAGCGATCCTCTGAAACTCGATCTCCTTCTTCTCTCTATCAACCGCTTTTTTCCACATATCAAGATACGAATCGCCGACATTGGAAGCCCTAATTCCGAGTATTCCTCTACCGTAGCTGAATTTCACTTGTCGTCGGTTCGGCAGGAAACCCGAGAGACGTGCGTAGTTGAATTCTTGTGGAATACAAGTGAGTCTTGAGGGGACGTAGAGATTGAACGCCATTGTCGATTGGTTCACTGGTTGTGCAAAAAGGTAAAACGGAAGAGAGAAGTTAGCGAGATGTGGAGGAGTAAGGTATACGCAATGCTTCGTTTTCTTTTAGGAAAGTGTAATTTGTTATCTTGAGATCGAAGCTAGGTTTCTTTAATGGCGTTTTTGAGGTGTACTGTACTGTGTGTCATTTTGATTTTGAATATCAATTCACGGACACGACTCGAGTGATAGATTTCGTGACACGTGTCGTACTTTTTCTTGGGTAATGATGGGTTTCTAAGTTGGTCGGCGAATAATATACACTTAAAGAAAATATCTATAGTACTACTACCACTTAGTTCGCGTTCAAAAAAAATTCGCTTAATGTTTTCGATTCAAAATTTAGAGGCACGTTCCGGCGAGCTGACGGTTAAATATAGTTGTGATTTTAATATCCATTTTCCTATTTAAAGATGTATTATTTATAAATTTTTATACGTTAGGTGCATGTCATAAGTAGTTCGTTAAGAAATGTATTGTCAAAGGATTATAAAAATGTCAGATCCGTTACCTATATAAAAGAATAACTATTGAAATTTTTTGGTGTTTGAATTATGATTTAGTTATAAAAATGTTTATTGAATCTAACTTTTAAGGTTTTATAGAAATCGTAGAAGATTGGCGACCATTGGGTTGAAAAAAATATGTATCGAGTCGAAGCAGGATTGGTCGAAGCATGCTGATCGAAAGAGGGTGGCAGAAGCAAGATTGATCGGAAGTATCAGTGGATTGTAGCACCACTAGGCCAAAGCATAATATTCTATTTATTATGTCTCCTATGTTAATTTGGTCTTCATAAATTAATGAAGTAAGAGTATTTCAGCCGTTGATTAATAGGTTTTATATGAAGCATCTGATGAAGAATTAAAGTTTTCTCTAAACTTATAAATAGAAGAGTATATTGTTATGCAGTGTATGACGTGACTTTGATATTATGCGACTATAACTGTAGAGAGATAATTACGTAAGAAGATATTTGATGAGAGAGTGAAATAACTATAAGCCTTTTGAGAGATAAATGATGTGAGAGATAAATGATGTGAGAGATAAACACTGAAAAAAAGTTATGTGAATCGCGTTACGTTTTGTTAAAAAGAGTGATTGAGTCATTTGTGTTTTTGAGAGTCGTTATGTAACCTATTTATATATAATAGAGTGTTCGTTACCCGTGGATGTAGAATTTCTTCACAGTCCTAACCATGTTAAATATCGTCTTGTATGCTTGGTTTATTATGTTTTTTTTGTTCGTCTTGTACAGGTCAATTATATCGTTCTTTCATAGGTTCACTTAATCGTATATGAGTTATTTCCACGATAGATCAGTGTACTGGTTTAACCCCCAACAAGTGGCACAGTGAACGTGTAGCAACTGTACAAGAAGTAGATCGATCGAAATTTGTAGGTTAGAGAAGTGGATCTCGCCTGGAAAACTGGAAAGCCGCAAAGATGAGTTTCATAAAGCTTAGCCTAGAAAATTCGATGGATCTAATAATTTCAATCTTTGAAGAACTAAGTGTAAGGTTTACCTACAAAGGCTGATGTCATAGTATTATCTAAAGCTCATTATACCTTCATATTGAGCGTGAGAGACGAAGTTCTACAAGATATATTTGAAGAGCCTACGGAATTAGAGATATAAAATCTTTTTAAGGCGATTTACATGATGAAGTCTTTGGTGAACATATTGTATATAAAAAACAGCATTACATGTTTTCAATGGATAATAGAAAAAATCTGAAGACGCCTAGATGGTTACAACTGAATCGTGAAAGATGAGGATCAAGTAACCATCCTCTTGAGCTCTCTACCGAAGAAGTATGAATTACTTCATGGATAACATGCTCTACTGGAAATATTCACGTACGATGAATGAAGTCAAGAGCCTCTTGAACTTCAAAGATATTTTTAATAAAAAAGTGTTCAGAATGGAGAATTTGAGAGGCAAAGATTGAGTGTGAGGGGTAATTTGGGAAAGAGATGTTCAAACAAAAGGAGAGGAAACTTTCGGTCAAAGTCCAAAAAGACTGGGACGGGTTTAAAGGTAATCTGTTGGATATATAAGAAGAAATAACATATCAGTCAGAACTGTTTGGAGAAGGAAAAATGTAATACCTATCAGAAGATCATAGTCACAGATGTGACAATGGTATCTGGTGATTGTAAGTACGCTGATGGTTTGATGACTTTTTATTATTGCAGATACAACGAGAAATAAATGTTGGATTTGGGTGCATCATTTCACATGACTTCCAATAAGCATTGGTTTGAAGACCTACAAATGTTTGCTGATGAAAAGGTAATCATAGGGAATGATGAATTTTGCGACGTCAAAAGGATTAGAATGGTACAGCTCAAGTTATTTATAGAACTTGAGAAAGTATTAATAATATAATAAATAAACCTGAATGTAAACGTAATCTACTGAGATGTTAGATGAGCAAGGGTTTACCTATAGGGGTGGAGACGTTAGACTTAGGATTTTGCAAGGCTCTATTATTGTTATCAATTCTTGTAGGACTTATGGTGTGTTAGTTCTTGACGTTACTATAGTAATATGAGGCGTGTTTAGTGTGGTGAAAGATTCTACTAGATTGTGGCATCATATGCTGGGGAATTCAAGTGAGAAGTGATTCAATGAACTAAGTAAACATAAATTGTTAGATGGTAAAGCAGTTTAAAAGCTGGGCTTTTGTGAAAACTACGTTTTGGGTAAGAGCAAGAGGTGAAGTTTATGTCTAGCAACCAGACATCCAACATAGCACTTGATTATGTTAATCCAGACCTTTGGGGTCCAACACGAGAACCTACGATAGGTGGTGCATAGTATTTTATGTCGTTGATTGATAACTATTCGAGAAAATATAAGTTCTACTTTTGAAGACCAAAGATAAAGTGTTTCTAGCCTTTATGAACTGAAAGACTTTGGTAAAGAATCAAACCGTAAAAGTGTTGAAGAATCTTTATACTGATAATCGCTTGGAATATATGAACACATTATTTACAAAATATTATGTAAAGTTTGACATTGATAGACACCAAAATGTATGTGGGTTTCCCCAACAGAACGGGCTTGCCAAGCGAATTAACCAAACTTTGCTGGGACGTGTTAGATGTACGCTTCATACAGTTGATATGTGTCAAAGGCTCTAGGGAGAAGGCATGATAATGACTGCATATATCATCAATAGGAGTTCGTCTACGGCACTTAAGTTTCTTTGTCCTCAAGAGATCTAGATTATAGAGAAAATACAGCTAGAATATTTGAGAATATTCGCGTGTGATGTGTATGCACATGTGAAATATGATAAGCTTAGGTTAATAACACTTAGATGTTTGTTCATTATCTATCCAGAAGGAGTACAATAGTATAAGTTGTGGTGCCTAGAACCTGGACGTCGAAAGACTTTGATTAGTAAATGCGTGGTTTTCAATGAAGATAACATGAAACCGAAGAATTTGGTGGAGACTCAACTTAATACTGTTTTGGAAGAGATGTGAAGTTGATAATGGATCTGATCTACAAAGTAAACTTAGTGATCCTTCTACCGAAGATGATGTTGGGTCTGGTTCCACTTGAGGTCATATAGAGGAAGTTCAGCCACTGCATAAGTCCGAAGCATACCATTGGTGTGTTGTTCCATATACTTCAAATTTAGTATCATATAATCTTTTATATTGGTTGTGTAACTAATGAACTCATAATTTACAGCTTTTGAACCTAATTTTCCTTTTTATATTCATGCATTCGTAACAAGTTAAGCACCGCACTTCAAAATATACAAATTTGGGTTTTTTCATTTTCATAACTTATATTAAAATATCCGAGTTTTTTTAAAATAAATATGTTTAATAATATAATATGTAGTTAATAAGGTTTCACCCATAAATTTATATACAGTAAAAAATTAACTAGCATGACATTGACTATCTCAACATATGTAAAATGATTATATTCAAACAATTTATTTTGTTGAGGCATATAAGGCATAAAAAATTGATGTATTATCTTGTGTTATTTGCAAAACCTAAAAAATTCTATTTATTAATATTCATCTGATTTATCATTTCATTAGATTTTAATCTTAGTGTCTAATTGATTTTGAAATTTTCTTCTTTGAATAACTTGAACATGCTAAAAGCTTAATCCTTATGTTTAAAAATACATATAAGTAAATATAGTAATTCTCTATGAGAGTTTTAGATTATATCGTCACGTGCCCATACATCATTTAAATTATATTTATCCGTGTGAATTTAGTCTAATATTTTTATAAGTCTTTCTACTAGCTTTAAGGTTTTAAAATCATAATGTAAGGTGTGTGCTAAAATTAACTAAGGCAAATGTATTATCAAATAATATAGTAGGATAAAGATTTGCAACTAAATTCTAGAAAGAAGAGTATTGCTGATGAAGGAAGGTGTAAGAACATGTTTTTTGAAAACTTCTTAAGATATTTATTTGTTTATAGAAAAAACTAATACACAAATGATATAATGGATGTGTAATATCAGCCATTAATCATAGCATTGGTGTGCTTAGGTATGGACGGATAGTTAGGTATGGACGGATAGTACAAGAGTTCCACTACATGTCGTACAGACGACATCTATACAACATGTCATTTGTGTTTGTTTACTTGACGAATTAAGGAAAGAATCTGATAGTCGCTACTGTGAGTATGAAGAAAAATACAGTTTTATTCTTTATAAATAGTGAGAGAATGGTATGAAATCATTACCGGAATAATGAATCCTAGAATTCATAGAAAGTGAAAATTGAAAAATTTTGGATTTTTAAAATTCTTTATGAAAAATCGATTCAGCGTTAAATATTTCAGTAAAAAAATCAAACCCTAAATATATTTTATTTGAAACTCATATTTTACAAATAGATTCAAAATTAAACATGTGTCAGTAAAAAAGTGCATATGAAAATCAATCCAAGAAGTCATCCATTTCATTCAAAATTATTACCTTAAAAAGTAAATTTAGCATGGTATCGATTTCAGTCAATATAATTTGTGTTAAACATTTGAATCACTATAAGCCTATTTCAATCAAAAACCTAAAATTGACAACGATGATGGTTTTAATCATTAAAAATTAAATTTGATTATATCTGCAACTAAAAACCTATATTTCTTTTGAGAACTTAAGATCAGATACGACCTTATATATATATATATATATATATATATATATATATATATATATATTAAAAAAAAATTGGATATTCTCTTTTGATGATGTATATCATTTGAATTATTTTTTAAATAAGAGAAAACATGCTGAGGTAAAAATATAACATACGAACTAAAAGATTCAAATACTAATAGAAAATAATTTAAATAAAAGTTCAAAATTATAGTGAGATTTTGTGTTAGAAAATTGATTTAAAAAAAAGTTCGAGGTTTGTATTATATTTTAGTTAGCAATCGTAAATTGAGAGAAAAAAATTAGGTAAATAAATGATGATAAAATTAATTATTCGTGTAAGATGTTATGTCATCTGGCATGTCACATAATATTTAACATATAAAAGTAAATGTATCATTTCTAAATGATTAGTTTATTTTTTTAAAGCACGTTAAATAAATAGGGAAAATTATTCATACAAATACTTGTAGCATATCGCCGAAAGATGCGTGAATTATATAAACACAATAGTGGAACAATTTAGAAATAATAATTATAAAGAGGTATTAGTAGCTGAAACCTCATATGTAGGGTGTGTAACAATCAATACATAAAGTTTAAATTGGAATCTAAAAAATAGTAGTGTGTATGTAATCGATGATTCATCCGATCTGGAGGGCAATTCATGCGAACAAAAAAGAGACAATCATTGCATAAGACATAACTAAGTTAGGTATTATCCCGAGCATACAATTTTGGTACCAAATAATCTGAATTGAAGATTGGAAAGCAAAATGTATGAACCTAAAGACCATTATGGTTGACGAGAAAATATTCTTGAGTTCATTTATCCCACACGAGTGCCATAGATTTCGGATGCGGGAAGGTGACAGTTTACAACCTTCTTATCTATCTAGGCTAATCTTGGCTATTTTGCGTAAATTCAAGCTTCAAATTGGATGCTTCCCATATACTCTAAGTGAATATACAATCATATAAGATATGATTAATAGATTATGTGTCGGTATAACAAAATACACAATTTAGTCTCAATACATAAGCATATTCTGAATATACAACTTTTTCTGAATGAAAAACCAAAACAATAACAACAAAAATCTATGTATATCATAATAACCCGCACACTTATGAAAAAAATAGATATACAGATTATAGATGACAATTTTTTTTCAAACCCGTGGGTACCCGACCCGATGGGTTAGGATATCCAAACCTTTTATTTTGTGCGCGGTGGATTGTGGGTTTTAAAATATATTACCCGCTGAGTTTGTGATGAGTTACGGTTTAAAAGTTTCTCAACGAATATCCAACGTAAACCTTATCCACCAAAAAATGTTTATTATATATTAAAATAATTATTATATTATTATCTTATAAACTCTAAAATTATATTATAATAAAATTCAATTAGTTTTAATTTTTTTGTGATTTATATTTTTAAAATGTTGTCTTTAATAGTTTTATCTTTATTCATATTTGTTAGATTTAGAATTATCTAAGATTAACCTATATTTAACAAACTTATAGATTTAAATTGATTTTTTTTTTAATTTTTACAACTTTTAATAAAATTTATGTAAAAGGTAACAAATATAATATATTAAAAATTTAAGTAAATATGAAATTTAAATAATAAATATATTTTATAGATTTTTACTATAATCTGTTATATAATTTAGATAAGAGTAGCTGCAAGAACCGTCTTCTTAAATACAAAATAATATCATATTAGTGCTTGACCCATTGTCACCGTGAATAGTGTAAGACAAGTCTCCTCCGACTTTCCCATGATGATTGGAGAAAAGTCATCATCCAAACCTCCAATTCACCCTCCACCGCCATTAAAATCTGTCTGAATACAATCAACTAAATCAAAATCTACATACTATGTTTTTAGTAATAAAGTCACATCCTAGAGATAACTCACACACAACTCTCGACAAGACAATAAAGATGAGGATTTCCCACCACCGTCTCAAAGTAAAATATTACAAAAAAAAATAATAGAATTCAACTTACTAATCTTTGTCAAATCACAGATGTTAGAATCAATCTTATTTTTTATCCAAACCCTCCTGAACAATCTAATCTATAAAACCTGCAGCAAACCCAAAATATAAGATTATCTGCCAAAACATACGCATAAGCAACAAGGTTGTTACCAAAAGAAATAAATCATGAAAAAATTCAAGTTACATGGAAATGGTAACCGCATGTAAATAAAATTCTTGTCACTTGAAAATGAAAACATGATGTCTACTTTGAAAGTTATTTTAATATGTACTTTTTTAAATGGTAGACTCCAATTATTTGTTATATAGAAGTTCTTGGGAAATTTTGGTTTATGTGGCAAGTTCAGTCTAGCCCTGTAGGATCTTAGACATATCATGATTGAACTAAATCATAAGGAAGATCTTAGGAATATATTGAGAAGAAACGAATGGACTCTTGGTCAACATACAATGAGGATTCTCAAATGGAACTCTTTCTTCTACCCTAGATAGAATCCCGAATACCCCACTATGGATCATTCTTGAAAATATATCTGATTATATGTACAATGAAGACACTATTAAGGTTATAGCCAAATCTATAGGCAATTATCTAGAAGTTTGGGTCCAGAAAAAAATATAGCAAAGTTTAACTGTTGTAAGACATGAATAGTACTAGATGTATCAAGGATCATTCTAACTAAAGTCTGGATATGTTTTGGAGAAAATAAAGGATTTTGGAAGAGATTAATACGAATATATTCTATATTACTATTTTTATTATCTTCATCTAAGTCATAAACAATATGGTTGTAGGAAACAATTGAAACCCAAATAAGGTTATAATGTAAATAAAATCCAGGATTAGTCAATATCCCTTGTTAAACTCTCAGAAAAAAAATGGGTTCCTAAAATGAAAATCTGTAATCATCAAATATGTGAATTCTTGTGGAATAAATAGCAAACAAGAAGAGACAACATGCCAAAGATAAGAAGATAATCCCATAAACCAGAATTCAAACAACTAAGATTCTATAAATAAAGGTGAATAACTGAAAGAGCAAACCCATTCTACACAATCATCACCTATCAACATAAAAAATAATTTAAAAGAGATTATCTAGAAAACATAAAATAATAAGGTTATTTGAGAGATTCGATATTTAGACATCATGGAAGCACTACAATCTATTGAAATATGAGTATTATTTTCAGAAACAAATTAACTGGAATCCTAATATATAGAGACAAATTCTCCTAAATTAAGGTCCACTAGAAGTCTGCCTCCAACTTTTGTCATTGACATCATAGAGGAAATTAAATACTTCAAGAAAATTCCAGGTAAGAAAATGAAGAAGGAAAAAATTAAACCTTCTAAAAATAATTAATTACTATCAAAGAATTTCATTATAAAGGGTCTGACATGCATACCAATGGATTATCAAAATGACTATTACAACCTTAAGTTGGAATGTTAGAGGTTTTGGAAACAAAGGAACAACAAAAAGGATTAAATTTATTGTTATAGTTGAAAATGTTGATTTCTTAGCTATCCAGGAGCCCATGATATATGCGGATAATCTTGAAAGAAATTACTAAAATTATAGACTTTCAAGTTGGTATTACTAATATTTCTAACAAGATAGGAATATTCTAGAATGAGGAGTTTACAATATGAACTATTGTAAATCATGATGAACTTCTACATTTAAAAGTAAGGCATTATTTACTATAAAAAGAATTTCTAGTCTCACTGGTTTATTCCAAATATAAAAAAGGACAAAGGAAAGTCCTCTATGATAGTTTGAGAGACTTTGTAGATTATTCTAGAGAATGGATTATCATGGGTGACTTTAATGCAATCACCAATTCTCAAGAGCATTATCATGCTCAATTTTGTGCTTAAGGAGCATAAATAAATTTTATGATACTATTAGTAATTGTCATCTAAAAGATACTAGTTATACTAGCTCAAAATTTATGCTGAAAGAGCATACATTAATTTAATAATACTATTAGTGATTGTCATCTAGAAGATACTAGTTATACGGGCTCAAAATTTACTTAGTATAACAATCTCAAATGGAAGAGACTTGATATGGTGTTATATAACACAACATGGATAAACTACTTTGAAAACACCAACTTTAAACATATATCTACAATAAGTTCTGATCATTCTCCATTGTGTATAACTATCTATGCTTCTCACGATTAGGGATGACAATGGGCCGAGTTCGGACCGGGTTCAGACTGAACTTTTCGACCCGCCTATTTTTACTTTAACCCTAACTTCACCCGACCCGCTGCAGGTTTTATATTTTTAAGCGCGAGCCTGACCAGTATGTGTCTGCGGGTCAACCCGACCTGTATGTGTCTATGGATCAGCCCGACTCGGCCGCAAACACTATTTTTACTATTTGGATTGTTCGTCCAGGTGCGACCCGATCCGAATCCATTTCAAACTTGACTTTATTTTTTAATTTGAACAAAAATTAATATATACAATTTTTAAACCAAAACAAACATAAATGAATAAAAACATTTAATTATTCAAATAAATAAATATAAATCTTGAACAAAACAAGCAATTTAGAATATGATTTGAGGTTAAATAAATACATACTCATTGTAAATTTATATTAAAATGAATCAATAAGTATAAGAATTTAAATACTATTGGAAATTAAGTTTGGTGAGAGAATCTAATTAGTAAATATATTATTGAAAACAATATTTAGTGGAAGAATCTAATTAGTAATTATTTGAAAATGAAATTTATATATTATTAGATTTTTTTTATAATTTGTAATTATATATATATATATATATATCATTATTATGATTATTTACTTTTTTTATATTTTTTATATACTGTTTATATTTCGGGATGGGTCAGGTTGGACAAACTAAAAATCTATACCCACCCTTACCCGCATACGGACCATAATTTTCATATCTGTACCCGTCCCATTATAAGTTCGGGTCGGACAAAGCCCGATCGGGTCAAGCTGGATTGGGCCTGTTTAGGCCGACTAGGACCAATATTGCATCGTTACTCATGTTAGAATTAAAACCTCATTCAAGTCCCAAAACATGTAGGCCTTAAATTATGCAAATATGGTTAAGCAAAACTGGAAAGGAACTTTACATGGTCTACCTCTTCAAGTATTTTGGTAGAAAGTTAAAAGACTAAAAATTAAACTCAAGAGTTGGAATAAGGAAGTCTTAGGAAATGTGTTTGACGTCATTTCTCAATCAGATGAAGAAATTAAGTTTTTAGAAAACTACTTGGAAGAAACCAAGAGTATTAATGAGAAAATTAATTTTTCCAAAGCTCAAGGTATCCATCTTCAGCTCTTGGCTAGAGAAGAATCCTATTGGAAGATAAAAAGTAATATCAATTGCTAAAGAATAAGGATAGGAATACTACAAGTTTTCACAACTATATTACGAAGAAATAAAAATGAACAAAATTCATAGATGCTTAGACTGAGACATTTGGATTAAGGATCAATATGATTTGGTTACATCAGCTGAAGAGTACCTTAAGTCTATATTATATGCTCAATCTATCCTAACAAAACTAGAGGAACTTTAAAGTATTATACATAATATCATTACAAATTTAGGTAACAAAAACCTAATGGACTTACCTTCACAAGAAGAAATATTTAATGGAGTTAAAACTTTGAGTTTCAACAGTTTTGTTAGTGTGGAGGACTTCAATGGAATGTTTTTCCAATATTGCTAAACTATATTTATTAAAGACCTTTCTGATGTAATAGTAGTCTTCTTTAATGGCCATTATGTTCCTCAAGGTATATATGCCACAACAATATCCTTAATTCCTAAGGTGTGCTCTCTTAAATCTTGGAATGAATGTAGACTTATTTTCTTATGCACGACTTTTAACAAAATTATTTCAAATATTTTGAATAATCAACTATACTTCCTAAGATTATATGTAAGGAACAATTAAGGAATGAATAATAATGAAATATAATGTTGACTCAAGAGATAAATCATGAGTTAAACATTAAAAACATATATAGTAATGTGATGGTTAAAATATATATGGCCAAAACATTTGACAAATTTTTATTCAACTTCATACTAAGAATCTCAGAAGCTTTTGGGTTTGATAAAAGGTTTGTTAATATGATTAAGATTTCCATCAATTCAATATGGTTTCAATTATAGTAAATGAAGAGCTAAAAGGTTATTTAAGTCTACCAAATGAGTAAGACAAACGGATCATCTTTCCCATATTCTGTTTATAACTGTTGAAGAGTACTTTATTAGAAGTACCAAAAAGCTATTTTAAGTTAATAGAGGCATAAGATACAAAACTAGTAGCCCAGTAGTGGTACCTTGCCTGGCCTTTGCGGACGATTTCACCATCTTTACAAATGAATATTCTCCAAATATAAATAAAAAAAATTAAGTTCCCGCAACATTATCAAGACATATCATGAAAAATAATCAACAAGGACAAAACCACTTTCATAACTCATATAATAATGCTACAATTAAGAATCGGGTTAATTGATAACCAAACAGTTTCAATCATGGAAATTTACCTATTAAATATCTTGGCATTGTTATTCACTCAAGTAGTAAAACATGTTACTTTGAAGAATTAATGAACAAATCAGAAAAATATTTATAAATAGGTTAGTAAATTACTATCATTTGGAGGAAGACTAATTCTTATACAAATAGTCATGTTGGCTAATTCAATTCACTATTTGCAAAACTTCCTTATAAGTAGTTATTAAAAGAATATAAAAGATTTGTAATAGGTTTTTATGGGGTACTATTGAAATCAAGAAGCCAATAAACTAGACAAATTGGTTGAATTTTTGTAAACCTTATCAAGAAGATGGTTTAAATATAAGAAGACTTGAAATGCAGACTACCTTCTCTTGTAAACGACGGTACAAGTTCAAAAAACCTAAGATATTGTAGGTTAAATATATGGATTCGATAAATTTCCCTACTTACCATCCTTTGCAAGTTTAAGCTACAATCAAAAGTTTAAAAATTTAGAAAACGTTACTAAATATCAGACATACAACAAACGATTTTATATACTGGAAGTTAGGTAGAGGTAAAATATAATTTTAGCTAGATAAATGGTGTGAAACACAACCATTCCTTCTACTAAATGAGGATGGAAATAATTATTGGTATGTTAAAGACAATATCAACAGTTTTTAGTATCAAACTAGTTGGAATATAGATAAACTGAAAAACTGTTGTTCTTCATCTTGAAATTGAGAAAATAAAGAAACGCACGATCAAAGATATAGAAAATGACACAATCATATGGTTTATATTAGTAAATAGAGAATCCAATATTAAAGACACATGGAACAAAATAAGAGAAATGACCTAATATTTAGCTATTCAAGAGACTTTTGAGCAGCATTAGACCTAATAAGTGTTTATTTCTTCTATGAAGACTATGGAATAATTGGATATCAGTTGATACAATTCTATGAAGACTATGGAATAATTGGATATCAGTTGATACAATAATACAAAAAAGAGAAATCGCATTAGCATATGAATGTCAGTTTTATAAAAACAATGAATCATTAAACTTCTTATTTGTTTAATGCAATATTTTATGGCATGTCTATTTGGTTTGCTAATTGGAAGAAATATGACCCTACATCATATAATAAAAAGTTGGTATTGGACAACTGAGAAAAAGGTACACATTAGAATCATTATACCTCCTACAATTTGTTGGATCATATGGTTCTCCATAAATGAAACAAAGTATAAAGAGAACAATATCACTACTAAAACTATGAATGACCATATTAAAAAAAATCATTATAAGAATGGACGGTGCTAACCTATTAAAGAGATAATTATGGAATGAAGACTTTGATGTAGCCTATCAACTCGGTTGCTTTCAACATCCAAATAATCCTTAAATGTTATTAATCTTAAATGGAAATTACCTTTAAGAAACAGACTCAAACTAAACACTTATGACTCTTGTAGTATAATTGGTGAAGCTTGTGGAAGTGGTCTTTTAAGGAATAATAGAGGTAATATATTATCAATTTATACTTATAGAAAAGCTAATAAAAAGCAAAGCCCCTGGGGTTTTCGACCCCTGTTATGGAATGATGTATAAAATTAATATCTTCTAGTAACACTATAGATCACTTCTACACTGAACAAAAAGTTGTAGCTAACTGGTTGAAAAAATGGACCCACAAATGTAGAATGAACCAAAATTTCAATCATAAATCATGCTCAGCTTAAAAATTTAGAAGTAGGTTACATAAGGACTAGAAGTTGAAAGATAATCTTCTATTATCTATCATATCTATCTTAAGAACAATTTCTGATATAACAAAATACTTTAAAATAACTTAATTGGTTTTTTGTTGGATTTTGTTGTCTCATTTCAATTTTCCAATATATAATTTTGTTGATTTTTTTTTATAAGAAACTAGCTTCCATCTTTATCAAGCTCTATCTTGGACATTGACTACATGAATCTATTAAAATTACGGTATTAAATTATTGCATAACTCTTAATTTAATCTGAATTCAATAAACAGTTTACTACTAATAATGTTTAAAGCATGTGGTATTACCCGACTTTCATGTGAATGGATCAATAACCCATAACTTGTAAATACCAGTTTTATCAAAGAATCTCGAAAAAGATAGTAGAAAAAGATGAAGAATACAAATAATTTAAAAGTTTTAAAAAACATTGGTAAAATAAAAAAATTAAAACTAAATAACATATAAATAATCACTTCGACGGGAATCCAAAAATGAAAAAAAAAGAAAAGGCTTGCATCAATGAAAACTTCAAATAAATAAATTATTAAATTATTCTCCATGCGAATGACATCAAAATTGGTACATTTGATTTTAGAGGTATTGTTTTGGGCTTAAAAGTAACACCTAAACTTACATAAAACCAAAACCAAAAACCCAGGATTGTACTTATTTCAATTTTAACAAGAATGGTTCTTAATTTAAAAAAATGTTTTATTTGATATACTATTATTAATATAAAGTATTGTTTTTTTATTATTAGAAATGAATTATTAGATAAATAAAAAATTAGTGACATTTAAGTCCGATAGATTTGTGAAAAAGAAATACGCAATAAATACCCGAACCCAACCGTTGTAAAAAAAAGTAAAAATAGAATAAGTTATGGATCTAACTATATCTACATACATTCGACCTATCACCATTCACGGATATCGTCGTTTATGCCCTTAATAATACATTTTTATTTTAAACGGTCCAACATTTTTGACTTTTTTCTTTTAGAAAAAATTATGAATATTGATGGTATGTATTGTAGCTGGACAAAATAATAAAGGTGGTTGGAGTTTTGTTTTTCTTAACGCTGTCTTAATGGGCCTATAAGGCTTTAAATAAATGGGCCACAAAATTATAAACCACAAATGTTTATTCTTAGGCTTCAAATCCCTCAGTGGGGCTTTTCAAATACAAACAAAACAAAATGGGCCAAAACACTAAACCCAATGACCAACTACTCACAACCACATAAACATTTAGGCAACAAAAGGGCCAATAGGGGGCAGAAACTCCGGCGGCCCAGACGGCGGCGGAGGAATAACATCCGGTGTCCGAGGTGGGACTACTTCAGGCGGTTGATTCGGCGGCGGGCCAACAGGTGGTAATGGTATTTCAGGGCCCAAAGGTGGTGGCGGTCCAACCGGTGGTGATGGTATTTCAGGGCCCAAAGGTGGAGGTGGTCCGAGAGGAGGTTCTGGAAACTCCGGCACCGGATCAGGGTTTGGCCCCAAAGGAGGAGGAATCTCAGGCACCTCCTGTGGTACATCATCCAGTTGAAAGTGCCATGTCGTGTGGCCCGTGTCTATGGTTGGATCGGCCCCTGGATGTGTAAAGCTAGGGTTCTTGATGGTTGCTTTGTTACGTGTGTTGAAGGTTAGGTTTTTTATTTTGGAGAGTGACGTGAAAGAAACCGAGAGGAATTGTGAGGTTGGTGTTGGTGTTGGTGGTTTGTAAGAGTGAAGCAAGGTTGTTTTCTTGATGAGGTTCAACATTTCGGGTGCTTTTAGAATCATTGTATTCAAGTCTAACTCAACTTAGCTCGAAGAAAGAAACACATACATAACTCATGTAGTGTTGGATTTTGCATGTACTTATTGACGAGTGAAAGACACGTGGGTTAGCACGTGTCATTATTATGTTAAGAGTTTAGAGGCGGTATATAAGTATATATTTATATTTAATTAGGCTCTTGTATATTTTATAGTATGTGGTCCTCATCTAATATCAGAAAAATATTAATCTAGTTAGACCATTTTTTATTTATAGTTATAGTTTGATATTTTATTTTTGTAAATTTTAAATTAAAAAAATTTATAAATATATGGAGTATATTTTGAGGGTTTAGAAACTACAAAATAAAAAATAAAAAAATGCAGGTTACGTTTCTAAAAATGTTTAATATTTGGATAAACTCGTTTACAAAGAGATAAAAATTAACGATTCAAAATAATAAGAAAACAATAGAATAAAAATGACGTCGAATATAGCGGCGATTGTAATCCATTTGAAATAAAATGGATTTAAAAATAGATTTATAAAAGACATATTTAGAGGTGTGATATTAAAAACTGAACAAGAAAGAAATTGATGAAACGACGAAGATGATGTGATCAAACAGTTTACACACCAACGAAGTAAGCGTGCTAAGACAACAAACCAATAGGGATAGATATATTCTTCAAGAAAATAAACAAAATTAAGTTAGATAAATTAAGGGATGTGATTGGCCAGACAATTTTGGTACCAAAGAATCTGAACCGGATGTAAGAAACCATGCGATCAAATACCATAGAGGCTGGGATAGAACATGAGCTAAAATTTTAGCATTCCCTTCACACCAGTCATGGTAGACAATTGCGCCAAAGTAGGTATGTCAGATGTGGTGTAACGTGGATGAAGACCAATCGGAAGCCTCACGCATCTATGAAACCAAATTGTTAGTGTGTCTTAAAGAAAAACCAAACTTGGAACTTGCGAAACCCCTGATGTTCTAAGTGAAACTACAATCATAGAGGTTAAAAGACAGAATTGCATAAGACACAGTATAGAGGTGTTTAAACCCCAACTCATAAGCATATCTAGTGTGGATAGTTTGCCTAAGATAGCAAGCCAAAGGATGATGGAATGGCGGGGAATATTAAATTTATGTGATACTAACTCCGTGCACCCAACACGAAGGATGGACGTACAAGTGGCGTTGTAGCTGTCTTTGATAATGAACTTGATGATTCTTCTCTTAACAATTATTTAGTGGGCGTCTTTTTAGAGAATGTTAAGGGAAATGAGGGAGACGGTAAGATTATTGATTTCCTGAAAGAGTCGATGTTTCTAGCACTAACATACCTTAAATGAATATACCAATTCCAAAAAGCATCCGCAATGATATCAAAATTTTTATAGTTGTTCCTCAAACAAAAATCACGAATAACATTAGATCATAATAAATTTAATAATAATAAAATAAAATAATATTAATTATCTCGTAATAACATTAGATCAAAATAAATCTAATAAAAAAAACAAAATAATATTAATTATCTCATTTTTAGAAGCTATTATTTTCTTATCAAAATACAATAACACGTTAAATATTAAAATTTAAAAATAAATTTATTATTTCAATGTAATATATTTTTTAAACATCCAAATGGAAACTATGACACATAACCGCTTGGTATTTTTCGATGACAAATATTTAACCTAATAAACTTTTTTTATAATGGATCAGGTATAAACAGTTAAGTTATAGAACGGTTACAAACAAAAAAACGAAATAGAATAACATATATAGTAAGTACATCCAATCCACAATAGTCTAAAAGTATTATAGACAAAGAAAAAATATAAACATCCAATCCACAATAGTCTAAAAGTATTATAGACAAAGAAAAAATATAAACGTTAGGAGAAAACAAATTAAATAAGAGTGTTAATTTTTTTTTATTGTCCCATTAATCTTAGACTTCATATATATATATATATATATGAGGAATAATGATATTAAATGTTAGAAAATGTTAATTAAATGTGGATAGTCATTAATAACACTCAAATTCGTTAAACAAATAATGAGATAAATTTAAAAAAAAGTTGGAAAAAGGTTTGTTGTGATCAGTACAAAACTAGTCGCGATAATAAATATAAAAACTTGTTTTAATTTCTGTTATGATCAGTGCAAAACTAACCGCGAAAAAAAAACAAGATATAAACATTTTGTTTTGTTACAAACTTTTTTATCGCGATCAGCTCGGTCCTGCATCAGTTTTTCATCGAATAATTGATGCAACCTGATGTTTGCCACGACCAGAACAAGACTGGTCGCGACATATTTTCTCTAAATACAAAAAACATATTTTTGTGGATAAATTGTTTTTTCCGAAGATGTGCTATTTGAAAGGTTGTGATCAAACCTTTTCAAAATGTTCAATTATTTCTATGAATAGGTAATTCATTTAGGAATAAAAACACAACTTTAACATATTTCTAAAAATCTCTCTATTAATATTGAAACATTGTATTTTTTTATTCATATTTTTTTGTTAATTGTAATCTAAATATAAAAGTTTGTTATATCTTAAAGAACTTCCTAAAAAAATCTAAGCAACATAGAATATCTGAATAATTATTTTTGGAAAGTGTATTCATACGTGTCTCGAGCTTCGATTATTTCCAGTAACTATTTTGACGAATCTCTGACAAATTTATCTTAATCATAGTTTGTAACTTATCGTTTTCATTCTTTATTCTCTAACGATAAAAAAAATAGTGATCGTGAAAGTGGAAAAAACTATTGTAATGAATATAATATCGAGTTCAAGTGGATCCATGCTATGAAGTAAACCGTACACTGAGAAATGAAAGTGTGAATCCTTGACATTGAAATTCATATTTGGAGGAAGCTAAGGAGAAACATTATTACGCCTAAATCTTGTATGACTAAATGTGTAGTTCATTAGGTTGTAGTAGTTATATCCGTTTCTCCCCAAACTCTTTAATGTTCGAACGTAGTAAAATACTCATGTTCGCAAAGGTGAATTAATTTTTTAAAGAAATAAATTATATGAGTATTAACATGATATATTTCCAGTCGAGTGGAATTTTCTGTCATATGTTTGGCCAAATTATAAGATATTGAAATCTTCGAAAGAATATTGATATTATGAATAATGTAAAAAAGAAAGCTGTGACAATTGCGACGAAAGTTAACATTGTGAAAGACAAATATTTTGACCGATGGTATGATACATGTGCATCGGTACATGTTGCTCATGATAGAAAACTATTCAAATCATTTGAAATGAGTGTTGATGCATGTGAGGTGCAAATGCGTAAGACCAACAGATCAAAAGTAGAAAAACGTAAAAACGTAAAAATGTCGAGTTAATGTTTACAAATAAAAAAATGATAATTGTCACCAATGTTTTATATACTCTAGAAATGAATAAAAATTTGTTGTCTTGTGATTTTTTTGCAAAATTCATCCTGTGTACGAATCCGGTGACCTCATTTAACCAAAGATGATATCTTTTGTCAGGAAATGATACTTAAGTAATAAAATAGTGAAACTACGTACTACTAAAAATTCAATGGGTAGATAAAGAATTCTATTTATGTTTGTTCTCATAATTGAAAAGGTCGGATATTTTTGACACAACAACTTACCTCTATCCGAAGGGCAGTTCAAACCAAGTCGCTGCCATAATAAACCAAACATGACAAATGTAGTGGAATGTGACTAAGCTAGATGTTGGTCATTTCACACCTTAAAATGGGTTCTTAAACTTAACCCGAGCCCATAATCCGACTCAAAAGACCCATGGGTCATTAATTAAGTATAAATACCTCAACTACCTTCATTAATGAGGGTGATCAAAATTTAATACAAGCACACACCTTAATTATCTCACTATATTCCATCTTAAAAATTAAATTCCCAAAACACTTTACCAAATTACCCTCAATCAGAAATATTCCATACCAAATTGGTGACCATAGTGGGAGCAAAACGGTGCTTGAATTCCATATTCAAAAGTAGCAACAAATTAGTTTCGATGGATCCGAATGCGCAAAATGGTCCACTTCTTGAGATCGATGTTGCAAAAGAAAACAGTGAATACACTATCGAGGAGCGCGATCAGTTGAGGGCTGAGATAGAAGCATTGAGAGCATTGAAACATGTAGAAAAATGGGTTAGCAGATTGCTTTGAACAAGTTACAATTCCTTCCCTCAGACAAGGTTTAAATCCGGGCAACTTGGCTGATTCGGTCACCCGGAAGAAGGCCATAACTTTTGGAGGGTTGTTGAATCAAGTGGGAAAACAAATCAATGTGGAGGAAACTAAAAAAAATAGAGTGTCTTTCCAGATAAGGTCCACTACCACAGCATCAACACCTCATGCCACTAATCAGTCTAGATACAGGTCAAAAGAGAGTGGACAAGGTTCTAACCGATCAAAGCAGAATCAGTCTCACCAAAATCAGAATTAACATGCCAGAGATAAGAGGGTACTATGGGTTCAGCCTGAGTGGTTTGCTGAATTAGGGGAAAATACAGCTAAAATCTATGACAAAACTAAGAACAAAGTGAACTTTAGAAAGCGAGCAACGTTGCAGTCCTCTAGAGAGAACCAGAGTACCCGTTTCTGCAAAAATACCATAATGACATAAGGCATGATACCCATGATTGTATAGCTTTGAAGCAAGAGGTCCATAACCTCATTGAAAGGGGTAAGTTGGGGTCCTATATAAAAAACGAGGGAGAAACAGACCGGATAATACGCAAGCCAATGTTAATACTCCCTGAACTACTTCTTCAAGCAATCATGGAATATCTACACAGGAAGATAGAATGGTGATAACTGAAAGGTTTGATATAGACTCTTGGTAACTTGATCCAGATCCAAGTCGGAATCGGGTAGAAGTAATAACAGACAAGACTAAAACTGTTTCCGGTTTGATTAAATTCTTTGAATCTTTAACCATATTCAGAGGTACACTGTGACTGCACCTTCTAGTTCATCAAGGAAGAGGCATGTCCACAACTCAGTTGGATGGAAGAATGTCCACACACTTGTATCAAACTTCATCTCCTTTTATAGTTTTCGATGAGGATGACCTAAGAGATATTGTGGGGCCTCATGAAGACGTTGTGGTAATAGGGGAATCGATAGGGGGAAATGATATACGCCGGATTCTGATTGACACAGACAGTTCGACACGTCTTGTTTTTAAGCTCCTACAAGCTGATGAGAAACCCTTCGTTTATACAATGTTCGAACATAACCATCGTGGGCTTCATAGGAAGTTCTGCAGAGGTGATTGGGGAATTTGAAGAAGAGGTATTGATGGGCAAATGACCTTTTAAGAAAATGGTGAGAGTACTGTTTGTTGTGGTGGATTGCCCTACATCTTACAATGCAATATTTAGGAGGTCTTGGCTTTCCAGAATGCATATTGTGGTCTCTACAGTCCACCAATGTTTGAAATATGTTATCCAGAGACATGTAGGTGTTGTCTGGAGCAGCCAGAAGATAGCTATGGAATGTTATGCAACAGCCCTTGCCTCTAAGTCTCTAGAGGCAGTCAATATTAACACAGATTAGCAGCTATTGGAGCCTTCCACCAATGAGAATGAAGTTGATGATCCCAGGGAGGCTCCCAGTGTTATAATACCCATAGAAGAGGTTGAAATCCATTCCTTGCTGAAGGAAAAAATATTAAAATTGGTACCAAGTTAACACCAAAATTGAAACGCAAGTTGTTGTCCTTTTTAATGAGTAATCAGCATGTCTTTGTATGGTGCAATGATGATGTTACCGGAGTACCAGCTGATATTATTTGTCATAAGTTGTCTGTACGAACTGATATTCACCGCTTATACAAAGGATGGTGTCTTTCTCTAAGGAAAATATAGATGTGATTATTCAAGAAGTTGATCGTCTGACTAAGATGGGCCATATAAAAGAGGCTCAGTACCCTTTATGGACTGCCAACCCTGTGCTGGTCAAGAAAAAGAACGACAAATGGTGCATGTGCATTGATTTTACTGATCTTAATAGGGCATGTCCTACAAACCTTTATCATGTTCTTCGGATAGATCAGTTGGTGGATTCTATTCTGGAAACAAACTTTTATATTTTACGGATGCATTTTCGGGGTACAACTAGATACAGGTAGATCTGATGGATCAAGATCATACCACTTTTATTACAGACAAGGCGCTTTATTGTTATAAAGTGATGTCGTTCTGATTAAAAAATGTTTAGACCACCTATCAAAGGTTAATAAATAATTTTTTTGCTAACCAGATTAGCAAAAACGTGGAAGTTTATATAGATGACATGATGGTAAAAATCTTGGAGGAAGATGCACATATATATGACCTTCAAGAGATATTTTCTAATTTAAAGGCACTGAACTTGAAGCTAAACCCTGAAAAGTGTGTTTTTGGGGTCCGATCTGGAAAGTTCTTGGGTTATATAATAAGTGAAAAAATAACGCAACCCGATCCGGATCAAATCAATGCCCTATTAGCTATGGACCCTCCTTGGAACATGAAAGAAGTTCAAAGGCTGACCGGAAGATTGGCTGCTTTGAAAAGGTTCATTTCAAGATCGTCAGACAAATGTGCTCTATTTTTTCAGGTATTAAGGAATGTCAAAGACTTAAATTGGTATCCCTAGTGTGATTAAGCATTTCTTGAAATCAAGAAGTATTTGTCTTCACCCAAGACTCTCTTTAAACCTGTTCCGGGGGAAAATCTCTACGTATATCTAGTTGTATCAGACTATACAATAAGTGTTGTGCTAATAAGAAAGGTGGAAAATTACCCTCGTCCGGTGTATTACATTAATAAAAGTCAGTTGGATGCTGAAAGAAGATATTTAAAGTTGGAAAAACTAGCATTGGCCTTGGTAATTGCAGGAAGAAATATGATACTATACTTCCAAGCTCATTTCATTGTCGTTCGAACATCTTTTCCTTTGAAGAGTGTTCTTTAGAAATCTGATGTATCAAGCAAAATGACCAAGTGGTCAGTTGAGCTGGGTGATTATGATATTGATTATGCACACCGAACGAATATTAAAGCCCAGTCATTGGCTGATTTCTTGGTAAAATTTCATGCTGATAGATCCTCCGGACAGATGCCAGAAAACCAGTCTAAGAAAGAATGGGTACTATGAACTGATGGTGGATCAAGTACTATGGGTTGTGGGGCTAGAATTTGTTTAACTTCTCCTTATGGCGATACAATATACCAGGCTATATGTTTTTGTTTCAGGGCTTCTAATAATAAGTCTGGGTATGAAGTTTCTATAACCGGTCTTAAGTTGGCTCTTATATGTTGGGCAAGAAGAATCTGATTAATGAATGATTCATAATTACTTATTCACCATGTTCAAGGGCAGTCGGAAGCAAAGAAAGAACAATTGATTAAATACTTGCTTATGTTGAGGGAAATTGTTGCAGGCTTTAAAAGTATCCACTATGAACACATCCCTAGATCAGAGAATACTGTAGCAGACTCTTTGGCAACTATAGCTTATTTTGAATCTTACTCTTGGATTCTGATGTTAGAATGTCCATCAATACAGACGGGCCAAGAAAAAGGTAAAAAGAATGAAGAAAGTATGAGCATAGTAAACATGCAACCCAATGATTGGAGGTATGATATTCTTCAGTTTATTTCTGATGGGACTTTCCCTCCGGATAAATCCATGGCTAAGAAAATCAAGTATAAGGCTCGTGGTTCGTGGTACTAAGGGAAATTCTTTACAAGAAATATTTCAGCAAACCTCTCTTGCAGTGGTTAGGATTTGAAGAATCCCAAGTTGTGTTGTTTGAGCTACATGATGGAGAAGGTTCTGCACACTGTGGCTATAAAGCCCTAACCAGGAGAGTTATATTAGCAGGATACTACTGGCCAACCATAATGACAGATGCTAAAGATATGGTAAAGAAGTGTGATCATTTCCAAAGATATGGAAATGAAATTCATCTGACAGATGTTCCTATGGAATCCATATCTGAACCGATGCCCTTCGATAGATGGGGGTTGGATCTGGCTGGGCCTCTTCCCATGGCATTCAGTGGATTTAGAAAAATCATTGTTGCTATTGAATATTTATTTAAGTGGATAGTGGCAGCTCCTTTAGCTGGAACCACTTCTAAGGCAATTATTAAATTTATGTTTTCTAACATATGTTGCAGATTTGGGGTTCCCCGAAAGATTACCACAGATAAGGGGCCACAGTTTGATAATAAAGATATTGAAATGTTTTGCACCTCTAGAGGAATTCAATACTTTTTTCTTCTCTTTTCCACCTTCAAGAAAATGGACAAGTTGAAGTTTCTAATCGAACAATCTTGTCAGGGCTAAAGAAAATCAGGAGGGAGCTGCAGGAAAATGGCCAAGTTATCTACAAGAAGTATTGTGGGCTTACCGAACTAAACCTCGGGTTGCTACACAAGAATCTTCGTTTGCCCTTGTCTATGGGATGAATGCAATCACTCCCATAGAGGCTACTTTACAATCTTACAGAATCTATAACTATTCCGAACAGGAAAATGATATGGCAGTTATGAATTAGTTGGATTTTATTGAAGAAAGAAGAGTTAAAGCGCATCTAATAACGACACATTACCAGGGTTTGATGAGGAGAAGATTTGCTTCTAAAGTTAAAAGAATGTATTTTCAATTGGGGGACAAAGTCTTAAGAAAATTCTTTTTGCACACCACGGAAAAACAGCTCGGCAAGCTAGCTCCGAATTAGGAAGGTCCTTATGTGGTGTGTGGGAAAGTCAAACCAGGAACATACAAAACTTGAAGACAAGTAAGGGAGAATACTAAATTATCGTGTGAGGTGGTCGGATATTAAATATTTATTAAACACCCCGACTCTCAAACATTTTTGAGGTGATCGGATACATTAAATACTTGATCATATTTGTCAAACAGATAAGATTGGAACTATTCAACACACTTAGTTTACAAATGAGAAATATCAGAGGCCATTTAAACACTGGCAGTAAAAAGTTAAACCAAATTTACGCAAAGGGAAATGTGATATTAAAGTCTGGCCGGAGTAGACCCGATCCATGGTTCACAAATGCCTTGACCGTTTAAGGACTTTAAATTTTAACAACATAAATTAAACAAACAATGCAACAAGATACATTGGTCATCCAAGGACTTTAGTTTTTCAACAAAAAATACATAGCATAACAATACAACCTTAGGGCTTGTTCCCTTGGGGCTTTTCATCACCATTATTTTTTTTTGGACTTTTGAGTTCAGTACTTGAACTCTCACCAACTCTTTCGACATCCTCAGAGTCTTCCCCACTTGAGTATTTTCGGTTGTTACCATCAGCCATCGTATGAAAAGGGAGGTCATCATATTCCACAAATTTCCACAAAGGACCATGAGTCCTCTTAAGAAAATTCTCATGGAATAGTAAGACCATGTCGGATTTGACTCTATCATCTTTTTTAAGAGTCCACCACTCCAGAGGCATACTTCTCTATTCCAGCAGCTATCTTTTCGGCTAGCTTCTTTATCAGATATGTATTCTCCTTTGTCTTCTTCGTAAGAAGATATTCCAGACTGACTTTTTCTTCGGATAAAGTCTTGACAATTTTGTTTTAGCCTCTAGCTGTTCTTTCGCAAGAAGATATTCTAGTCTAGAATATTTGTCTTGGAGATCCTTTTTAGCCTCTTCTGACTTGAGAAATTTAGCAACTAGATCTTCTTTTTCCTTTTTCAAGGATTCTATGATTTGTTGAGTGCTTGAGAGACTTTTCGTCAAGTTTTGATTCTCTGAAGCCAAGGAATTTATGGTACTGGTTATCCCTCACTTGCCTTTCCAGGTCGACTACCAGACGGATGTAACCTAAAAGAGCATGACTCAAAGTGTCTTGTTCACTCGATATCACATATGTATTTCCATTGTGGGTCATAGCATTGGATGAATTAGCAGGACGATAAGGCCCCGCGAAATCATCCCTGTCCAGCTCATTAAAGTATATATTAATGTTCTGAAATGCATCAATATTTACCTCTCCATTGGTGGTGGCATGTTCTTAATAAGGGTTAGGTGGAATTTCTTCTTGAAGAGTGGGATCAGCAGGAGCCAGAGGAGGAAGTTCAGAAGGCGTCGAATTATCTCTGATCCCAGAGAGACTTTCTTCTTCTTTGCAGTTTTTTCATTACTGTTTGCCTTACATTTCTTATCTATCTTTGTAACCTTTGGTGGGTTATCTGATCCACCGACCTCCTTGACAGTAACTTCAACTACTTCCAGCAGAACATCATTGATCCTTCTTTATTCTCCGAACCGGTCTCTTCGGTAGTTGGCTGAGGTGGGTCTGTTGTGGTTTTCTTCTTTCTTTTGTTCTTCATCTTGTCCAGATGTCTAGGGGATTTGACCCTGGAAGGAAAGTAAATCTTGGTGTCCTTAGCCTCAGTTCTTATCAGGATAACTTCTGCAGGAGGAGGGGTGGTTAGTTCTTCCCAAGTGAGGTCTTTTCTCTCTGTAGTATTCCACAGATGAGACCTCACAAAATTCCCTGAAGTGAAGCAGTTGTGGAAACCATTCGCCCATTTCTCCAAGGCCCAAGTGTTTAGCTTGGCGCAAGTGTTTTGACCTGCCTCTACATGATCTGAGAACTTCTTTGGAAAAACTGAAAAGAGACACAAGTCAGTTTGGAATAACCACATAGTATTTAAAAGACTAAGGGAAACATAAATACAACTTACTTATACTCTTCCAACGACTAGTCAGTTGAGCTGGATTCGAGTCAACTTGTATCTTTTTCCCATTCTTTCAGGCTCCGCTGATGAAGATGAACTATGTCCTCCATGGTTTTTCGGAATCTAGTAGGCCATTCACTACCTTGTAATTATTCCCTATTTTGTAGTGGTAAAAGCGAATATAGTGGTTCTTGCACAAATTCGCCACAACAGCGAATCCCTCTATCGGTAGTGAGATCTTCTACAGTCTGGAAGCCATTATTTCAGCCATCAGAGTGTACCACGCGTTCGGACTCAACTGACTCGAGCACAACTTTATCTGGTGAAAGTACCTAACTATCTCTGGATCCAAAGGAAACCGGAGTCCTTAATTTAGCACCTCTGTGTAGACCACTAGCTCGTTAGACTTGTAATCCATCGGAGTTTCCGGGGGGATCGGGATTCTCACCTTAACAGAATCAGAAAACCCCCACTTTGTATGAATACGACCCAATTCAGCGGTATGTGTGTATACGCAAGCTATGTTCTAAAGGGATATCAGGTACTGCACGCTGACTTTCTGGAAATTTGGCCTCACCTTCCCTTCCGGACACTCTGGAAGCGCATCCGGATTGGATGGACCCACTTTAATCTTTCCCTCCGGTCTGCTGCGGTGTCCTCCGTCTATCCGGACGCCTCAAAAGGAGTAGCTTCAATACTATCCTCTATAGTTTCTTCCATTACGATGGATGACTCTTCGATGGCTTAATTTTCTCCAGGGGCTTTACTGTCTCCGAACTAGTATGTTTCGAAGAGCTAGGAGTGGAATTAGCCTCGGATTGGCGAGTTATTCGATGATGGGTGTTTTTCTCAGGAGACTTTTCGGCGTCCGAACCCATGGCAATGAAGGGTGAAGGTTTCATAACACTGGAAACTGCCTTTTCTTTAGGGAGAGGGTTCTGAGATTCTTGAACAGAGGATCCTGATAGAAGAGGAGAAAGAGTTGGGACAAAATGCAATTTTTTTATCTTAGATGTCTTTGATAAGGATGAACCTTGGTCTGTGTGTGCTTTTAGTTGATTGAGTTCTTCAACAGGAGAGACAGGAAGACCAGCAGCGATTCTTTCGTTCTTGCAACTTTTCTCGCTCTCTCCAATTTAGACAAGTTCAGCGAACCCCCTTTTACTAGTGTGTTTTTGGCTGTGAACATAAATTACGCGAACATCATTTGAAAAGAATACTAAGTTTTCTTTCTCTAGAAGTGTTTGTGTTTTTTAAGACAATGAAACAGTGAAATCGAGTTAAATAACTGTGAAAATATAAGAGTTTACCTATGGGAAGATAAACCTATAATAGCCATAATTAAGGGCTATTAAGCATAGGGGTTACACCCTAAGTATCTTTCTATCCTAGTAGGTACGAGAATCTAGGAGGAAAAAGGCTGAGAGGTCGAACCAGAGCCTGACACGTGTCCCATGTTTAAAAAAGACTCTTGAAATTCTTAATGGTAAAATCAGTCCCCTCGAATTCCGATCAGGCTGACTTTTGAAATTCTTAACAGAAAAAGATGATCTATTTAGTTCGGGTACAAAGTCAGATTGGAAGAACACATTTCACATGGAAAAAATATTGGTTCCTATTCTTATGGATTAGCTCTTACAAAGATTCTTTGCAAGACCTAAAGGGGCTACTGATAAGGTCAAATATTTTTGACACAACAACTTACCTTTATCCGAAGGGAAATTCGGACCAAGCCACCGCCATAATAAACCGAACTGGAAAAATGTAGTCGAATGTGACTAAGCTAGGTGCTGGTCATTTCACACCTTGAGAAATGGGTTCTTAAACTTAACCCGAGCCCATAATCCGACCTAAAATACCCATGGGTTATTAATTAAGTATAAATACCCCAACTACCTTCATTGATGATGGTGATCAGAATTTAATACAAGCACACACCTTAATTATCTCACTACATTCCACCTTAAACATTAAATTCCCATACACTTTACAAAATTACCCTCAATCAGAAATAATTCACACCAGTAATGACTATTAGTTATGGCATGGTAGACTTGCTCATATAGGAAAATGTGATGTAGTTTCGTATGAAAAATGTGAATTATGTGTATAACCAAAGATGATTAAAAATTCTTACAAATTTGTTGAAAGGTGCACAAAATTGTTATACTTGAAACACACCGACGTGTGTGAGTTAAATAATATCTTGACACATGGCGTTAAAAGATACTTTGTAACTTCTATTGATTACTATTCTAGATTTAGTTATGTCTATTTTCCTAGACATGATGATGAGACCTTTAATATGCTTACTTATGTCTATTTTCTTAAACATTTAGGATTTGTTTTCTAAATGAGAAGTATGATTCGCACTTCGCATTTCATTTTTACCTTCACTTTGCACTTTGCATTTCGTTTAAACTTCTTTCACGATTCACATTTAGATTGTCTGAAATGCGAAACAATCCATTTTATAGATTTCAAACACTAATTTTGATAGGGTCAGATTTTTTTGGAAGCGACTCTTCAAATGTATAATAATCGAAGGGTATTTTAAATCTAAAATCACGAAGATAATTTTACCTTTTGACTCAAATGTATGCCTCTTAAAATAGTGTTTCCACTAATGTGTTTAGGTTTTAAGGCATGACCCAACCTATGAAAAATATACACTATGAATACCCTAATAGACCTCACTAATGAGGGAGGACGGAAATTAATACTCTAATTAATAAGTTGTTCAATTATCTCACTACCCACTACCCACTACTAACCATCAAATATTTATAAACCAAGTATCAATAATACCCTTGATTATATTTTGAAGATATCAGATTGGCGACCATAATGGGAGCAGAAGAACTCGGATAACAAAATCCAAAGCTTAAACCTGGTTTCTAACTCCACCGAATAATGGAAGGTGAAATTCATGTAGAACTACCACCGATGGTTGAAGAAGGCCAGGTCATAGAGGAACATATTAGAGCCTTATCTGAGAATGATAAGCGTGAGGAAAGAACTCAATTGCGAGATGAGGCAATCCGAACCAGGTATATTTACTAATTCTGGTGAAGTCTATTGATTTAGTCAGGGACGTAATTGAAGACAATCCTCTTTATCAACAAATATTTTATTCAGACACCTCCCTAGACGTCTTGATGTTTCCACAATGAAGAAGTAATATGGGAGTAACGATCTAGATAATGACTTAGAATAGTTCAAGAATTTTACTATGAGTTATCATGATGATCATAAGTTGTTGTGACGTGTGTATTCTCAAACTTTTAAAAGAAAGTGCTTTGAAGTTGTACAATAGGCTTTTAGAGGGGTCAAATAAATTTTTTGATATGTTCTGGAAGGCCTTCCGAAGGAAATTTTTGGGAAGCAAGGAGCTCAGAGGAAATAGAGATACGATAATCATTGTCATCAACTTTCTTCTGAAACTTTAAAAGAATTTGTTAGTGAGTTTGTGAATACCAAAAATGATTTGGCTGATTGTTACGAACAGGTGGCCATAGCATCTCGCATGCAGGGGTTGTTATCCGAAGATTGAACAGATACGGTTACTAGGAAGAAAGCATAGACTTGGGGTGGGTTGTTAAATCAAGTCGGAAAACTAATTAATTTAGAAGAAACTAAACTATTAAGAAAACCTCGAGAGAATAAACCTCTCACAATAATATCACAACTACATGCTGGTGGTCAGTTCCAGGTTAATAGTCTTCCTCGAGAGTCGGCTCAGGGTTCTAACCGGCCCAGGTCAAGTTAATCTTAACAATCGAGACGAAGGGGAAATGAATGGGTTCAACCTAGCTATTTTTTTGAGCTAATTGAAAACGTGCCAACAATTTACGATAGGGCCAAAGGTCATGTACAATTTTGAAGGCCTTTGTCTATCCAACCCTCAAGAGAAAACCGAAATACTCGTTTTTGTAAATATCATGAGGATACAGGACATGACACTAAAGATGTATAGCCTTGAAACAAGAAATTCAAATGTTGATTGAGAATGGGAAATTGACGACTTTTGTCAAAACACAATGAGCTAATAAACCATGACTTAACACTGGCATAACACAAACAGCTTTTCCCGTTGTTCGAAGGCCAGCTATAGAAACTCCTAAAGAAGAACACACCATGGTAATTATGGAGCAGTTCGATGTGGATTTTGAATATTTGGATCGAGATCCAGACCGAGGTCGTGTGAATATGGTAAGTGAAGGCAGTGAAAGGTTTATAATTTATGTCGATTTTTTGCATTATTAACAATATTCGGAGGAAATACGGTGACCGAGCCTTTAAGTTGTTCGAGAATTAAGCACGTGAACAGTTTATATGATTAGTTAAAAGGAAATATGTCAACTCATTTGTATCAATAACTTACACTGTTCATAGTTTTTGATGAATATTATAAGAGATGTTGTTGGGTCACTGAAGATGTTGTGGTGATAGGGGCATATATTGAAAGAAAAAAAACCTGAAGGATTCTGATCGATACAGACAGCTCAGCTAACATATTATTTTTTTCTTCTTACAAAAAAATGAAGAACCCCGCTGTTATTCAACATTCGAATAAAACCATTATGGGGTTCGCGAAAAATTATGTGGATGTGATTGGAGAATTTGATAGGGAGACCATTCTTGGAAATGGGTCATTCAAGAAAATTGTCAGAGTGTTGTTTGTGGTAGTAAATTACATGACTCCTTATAATGCTACGTTTGGGAGATCTTGGCCATCAAGAATGCATGTTTTTGCATCAATTGTTTATCAATGCTTAAAATATGATGTTGGAGGCCAAGTCGGAATAGTTCGAAATAGTCATAAGGTAGCTCGAGAATGCTACGTTATTGCAGTCGCTCTAAATCTCTCGAATCTATAACTGCTAAACATGAATAGTAATTACTAGACTCCTCTTAGGATTATAACCATATAAATGATCTAAGAGAGACTCCTAGTGCGGTTATTCCCGTCGAAGAGGTGGAAATTTATAGTTTGTCCGAATCGGGAAGGCCCTTATACTATCGTGGAAAGAATCAAGAGTGGAACGTATCGTTTATTTTATCAAGAAGGAATTTCATTGAGACACCCATGGAATATTGAGCATTTGAGATTGTACCTTGAGTAGGCTTTGTGTAAATATTTACTTTACCTTTGTTTAAAGTAAATATTTAAGGTGCATATTATTTCCTATCCTGGTGGCTCGGGAAGATTTTAATGAGGTACCTGTATCATCAATCTACTAATTTTTTCCTTTCAAAAATCTTGTTTCTAAGTATATTTTATAATATTATATGCCTTCGAATGGATTACCTTTGAATGGTTTGTGTTTAAAATTTTGTATGCCTTCGAATTGATTACCTTTGAAGGCTTGTGTATGAATTTTTGTATGCCATTAAATGGATTGACTTCGAAAGGCTTGTGTTTAAATTTTTGTATGCTTTTGAATGATTCGAGTATTCATGACAAAAAGTGATTTGGTGCTTTCAAAGGCTTACACAAATATCTGACACAACGTTACAAAATTGCCTTACATAATAAGGACTTATACAAAATTGTAAGATTTAAAATTGTTAACCTTTGGGCTTTTTCCCAACGGTTTCTTTTTCTTTTTTCATATGAACTTCCCTTTTCAATATCCATTTCATCATTACCATCAGAATCATTGTTTGACAAATCATCAGAAGCACTCATCTCATCTACTAAAGATATATTCGGGGGCGAATATTTCTATGGAACCTATCCCATAAAGAGCCAAGGGTTAGTTTTGGAAACTTGTTGTAAAATTCCAAAACCATGTCCGACTTGATTGATGCGTCTTGTTTATTTAGTTTATCTGCAGTGTTTTTGGCATATACTTCAACAATGTATTCTATTTCCTATGTAGATTTGTCTTTTAGAGACTCGATTTCGTTTCTAAATTTTTCTTCGAATCTTTTAAAGTTTGCTTTTCACCCAAGATTCGATCCATAGTATTTTTGTCTTTTTCTACTGAGATTTTGAGGGAACATTGTAACTTGTTGTTCTCCTCTTGAAGAGAAGAAATGGTTTATCTTTGATATTTGACTTCTTTTTCTAATTCAACAATAAGTTTCACATAACCCATTATTGAATACCCAACTGTGTCATTCTCATTCGAAACTTCAAAGGGTATACCATCGTATGTTATGTTGGGTGCAGTACTTGGAAAAGCCCTGTCAAATGCTTTATAACTGAACTCTGTCATTAAATCCATCGGATTATTGACCACAGCAGTAGGCATGTCCCTCGAAGTCTGGAATTGAAGATGCAGGGTCGGGTGCAAGAATGATGGGAGCTTCGGTATCCGGATACAATGATAACGAACTGGTTGAGGTTTTACTTTTCTTTTTTCTTCTCTCGTCACTGCCATCCTTGTTTCTTTTATGAGTCTTATTTTCCTTATACTCAGTAATATTTGTGGTTACATCACCTTCATCCACAGTGGTAGCAAACGCATCAAGCAATGATGCACCGATTTCATGAGACTATTCTTTGGTGACCATCTCGATTACACCCTGTGAAATACATTTTTTCTTTTTCTTATATTTTTTAGGCCGATGGCTTGGGGCTCTATTCCTGGTCGGAATTTACATTTTTTCATCGGCAAATTCGATTTTCAACATAAGGGCATTAGGTAGAGGAAGATTGGTAAATTTCTCCATGACAATTCTCTGTTGGAATTGGGTCCTCCAAAGATGGTTGCGAGTTAAGTTAACGGGAGTAAAGCATTTGTGGAAGCTAGTATCTCATTTTCTTCTGCCCGATCATACAACCTTTTTAAATGTGACTTTTGTATCCTTCATATGATTTATAAAGTGGTTCAGAATAACTATATAGAAAAGAATCTTAAAATCAATAATGAAATAATCGAACAAATAAGGAATACATATTTGAAGAGGATTACTTGAGCTCTTCCGAAATCTGGTAAGTTAGCTTGGATTTCCTTTTGAAAAAGAAATATTTTTACTATGTTTTCATGGCCCACTAATGAAAAGAAACTGAATCTTACATATCCTAACCGCTTCTAACATAATGTCTACTACTTTGTAATCATTCCTCATTTTGAAGTAGTAGAAGGTAATCTTATAATTGTGACATAACCCAAAAATAGCTGTCATTTCTTCCCTGTCGAAACCTTGTAATAAAAGGCTTTGAATTTTCCCTTGTTTAACTAGATGTATCAATGGGAGAATCTTCACTAAGATCTTTCATTACTTTCTGCTCCGATCCTGATGGTCTGATATGTTGGGTGCTAGTATCATCTTCTGTAACAAACTGGTGTGTATTCGGGTTTGGTGGAGATGGAGAATCAATCAATATTAATGGTTTCATAATAGCTTTAGTTTTCCTTTTGTCTGTCTAGTCACTGTGGGTTGGGTGACATTCTCTGAATCTGATCTCATAACTTTAAATTTAAAATGAGTTTGGTAACTTGTGGCTTATTGAAATTGTGATGGTCTTGAGGGGAACTTGTATGAATTAGACGATTGAGTAGTTGTAGAAGGCTCTGGAGAATGTTGCGACTAAAAGGATAAACACCACCATAATTAATAACTTGAGTAGTAACAACTGGAGGTGAAGAGACAAGCAGTCCAACAACGATTTTGGCTTTTTTTTCTCTTACTCTAACTCTGAAAAGTTCAACCAATCGCCTTTTGATTACAACAGTTCTAGCACTAAACATACAAACACCAAACGCTTTGATGTTTTCTTTCTTATGTAATGAATTTTCTCTTTCTAAAGATATGTAAAACATGAAAATGAGGAGTTAGTTTATATAGATATAGAAAAAAGTACTTGAGAGCCTTACTAATGAAGTTTTAGCATTCGTGAGTACCCAAAAACTAGGTGAAGGCGCACCCACTAAGAAAATATCTAGGGAAGTGGAAACGTCACAATAGAAGTGGAAAATCCGCTCATCGATTGAATTACTTTACCTTGGTCAGGACAAATCTGAGGTCCAATGAACGGTTAACACGTGTTAGAAAATATAGTTGATAAAAATTGTAACTTTTTCGACTTTGAAATAGGTTCGAGTTTGTTCGTTACTTAAGAGAAAATGATGAGAACAACGATTCAGAAATTTAAGATTAATTTGATTCGAATAAATATATGTTAGTCCTCCAAATAAATTTCTGAGAGAACTAAGGGAGTTGTATGATAATGTCGGAAATTTTTGGAAGCGACTCTTCAAATGTGTCAGAATAATTCGAAGGGTATTTTGGACCTAAAATAACGAAGGCATTTTTTACCTTTTGACTCAGTTGTATGTCTTCTGACTCAGTTGTATGCCTCCTAAGACAATGTTTACACTAATGAGATTTTAAAGTTTTAAGCCATAACCTAAAGATATCACTAAAAATATCCTAAGAGACCTCATTAATGAGGGATAACGGAAATCAATACCTTAATCAATGAGTTTCTCAATTATCTCACTACCCATTACAAATCATTAAATTTTTCTAAACCAAGTATCGATAATACCCTTGGTTATATCGTTCTGAAAAACAAGTCACACAGAACATCAATCGTTCTAAAGAAGCCTCATTGGTATGGATTTCGAACAACAAAGAAGAAGAAAAAATATCATTGTCTATTTCGTATTTGATATACTTAGGATTTCACATAAACCAGAAGAAGTTTTTTCGCACAGTCGGAACTTCTAAAATTTCATAAACCAACACAAAATCTTTCTAAATGCAAAACCTAATAGCATGTGAAATCAAAAAATGAAGACATGTGAAACTTCAACCTAAAATCAATAAATCATAAAAAATTAAACCCTAATAGTAAAAAACGATGATAAAATTGTTATCAATACTAACATGAAATATGATACGCGAGAAGACACGTGTAAATAAAACGATGAAATCGATGAGAATGAGAAAGAGACGTTGGGTAAATAAATTGGGTTCGATAAAAAAAATAGTAAATAATAATTAGACTTATATAATCGATAAGTACTTGAATATTAAAAAGGTATTAAATAATAATTAATAAAAATAGTTAGATGTCTAAATAATAATCGAAGATATTTAAAATAGTAAATAAAAACTAGATTTAGTTTTAAAATTATATTATAAATAGGAGAATTACCGATAACCATTCGAGAAAAATTAAAAGTACAAAGAATCATGTGGATTTGAAGTTTACCAAAAACTATATCATTCCTACAATACCTCTGAACAGATAAAACACGTATTTTTCATTAATACGTTATTTTTAACCTTAAAAAATTCATATCTTTCAAATCCTACTCAAAACAAGGTTTCAAAAACATATATATTTTTATTTTGTAAAGACGAACGAAACAGAATTCATGAATGATATTTTTGGAAAATTATATTTTTGCACCCGAACGAACATAGTCCAATTTTTATTTTTAGTTTTTTAAAATAAGTTTTTTCAACACAAAATGCACATATTTTTGCAACTACAAAAAAGTTAGTTGCTTCATATCCATTTAACGCTTATTTTCACAAAACAAGTATGTATTTTGTTTTTTTCAGACAGTCAGACTTATTTAGCAACCAATGTCATATTTACGCAACTATTGTCTTCTTATTTACGGAATACATTTGCACATGAGTATGCAAGACATGTGCTCTTTACCAACCAAAGTACGCATATTTTTGCACCAGAATGCAGTCCATTTTTTTCAAAAAGAAAAAATACAAAAATTCAACACAAAAATGCATATGTTTTTACAACTATAAAAAAATTATTTATTTCACATCCATTAACACTTATTTTCACAAAACAAGTTTGTATTTTGTTTTTTCACACAATGAATCTTGTTGAGCAACCAAAATCCTATTTACACAACTATTTTCTTCTTATTTACGCAACACATTTGCACGCAATTACGCAAGTGGAACATGCTTGGCATCCAGACGCAGTCTAGTGTTTTTTAGAATATGTTTTTCCAACGCAAAAAAAATGTGCATATATTTACAACTATAAAAAAAATCACGTTGTTTCACACTCATTTAACACTCATTTTCACAAAATAAGTTTGTATTTTGTTTTTTTCACACAATGAGACTTACTTAGCAACCAAAGTCCTAGTCACAACTATTGTTTTCTTATTTACGCAACACACTTGCACGTAATTACGCAACTGGAACACAATTGCTTTTTAGCAACCAAATTACACGTATTTTCGGATCCGGACGCAGTCTAAAATAGTTATTAAAAACAAATATTATATATTTTATGGATCTAGTTTTGTTCTATTGAAAAACAAAGCTAATGGAAATTTTAGATTTTTTTTCAGAACTATGGTTTGAAAAATATGATTATTTTTTTATTATAATTTATTTTATAAATATATTGATATTAACAAAAATCTAAATTATTATCCATATTTTCATTTTATAATCAAATAACTATCCGCATTTTACTTTGAGTAACTATTAGTAAATAAATTTAAAGACAGAAGTAATTAGACAAATACATGTTATGTTATGGTGATTTAAAATATCCGTCAATAACTAGACAAATACATAAAATGTGATTATTTAAAAGATATTCAGATATTAAATTTTAAATAAATTAAAGTTATTTATTGATTATACCATAAAACACTTTATATCTATATTATTAAGATGTAAAGATTTTTTAGATCATCGTTTCAAATAATTTATTGTTACGTAAAATATTTACATTTAGCTAGATGATTTTACAAATAACAGAAACGAAGTTGGTACTTAAACTTAATTTTCTTTTGAAGTCTGATTTTACAAACTTAAAAAAATGTAAACCACCATCACAATTTTTTTAAGTAACCCCCGATCCTTTCAAGTATCTTAAACTCTTAAAAACAATCTACATATTCAATCAACAACGATATACATCAGCAAACAATTACATTTTCAACACTATTTCAATTCCATAACAATCTTTCAAGAGAAAAATGAAAAGTATCTCACTTAACTTGGTGCCTTGCCCGTAACTTTCTGTGCAATCCATCCGAGCCCATCATAAAGCCCCTCTCCGGTTAGGGCACAGCTGGCTTGAATATGCCAATCTTGGGTCTTAATACCGTGCAGATTAAGGGCATCAGTAATTTCAGCTGGATTCATCGCATCTTTTAGATCTTGTTTATTTGCGAACACGAGTATAACAGCCTGTTGCAAATCTTCATGTCCAAGTAACCTAAAGAGCTCGTCTTTTACTATAGATATTCGGGCCCGGTCTGTGCTGTCGATTACTACAATAACTGCATGGGTTCCCCGGTAGTATGTTGCCCACGATGTTCTCAATCTGTCTTGTCCACCAAGATCCCAGACCTGATATATACGAAATTGGTAAGAGATTATGTCAATAAACATGTCAGATATAGCATCCAGAATCTTAGGCTGATTTTGGCCGTGAAAGTTCTCACTCATAGTGTTTGGCTGTTGAAAATAAAAACAGTAGTTTTTTAAGAAGATTCAGAAAGCACTGAAGTTCAGGTTTCCTGTGCTGTGTTCCCTATTGATTCAGATTCACATTTTCGATAAAATCTATTGATTTAAGCTTTGAAATGATAATCATACTTTCTATAACTTATCGATATTTTTATATAATTCTTTCTGATAACTATAAAGGTATAAACTGCTATTTAGAAATATTAAATGAAGCGAAAACAATTTTCAATTATTTGAAATGGAAATGGAAATGAAAATGAAAATGTCTTTCTGATGTTTTACACTGGAAATAATAACATAAAAACATTTCTATACACCAAACGCCAGCTTTCTTGTTTTATGTTTTCACTGAAAACATAAACTAATATGAGAACTGAGTTTAGGTTCTAAAATTGACATCACTTTTATAGGAAACTAAATGCAGTGTTTTATGTTCATTTTAAGCTTTTTAAAGTGAAAAATGTTTTCTAACACACCTTAGATATTTTTGTATATCACTTTTTCACAACTTTAAAATATATAATAAAACAAAAACTCACTAAAAATGTTCACATGAACCTAAAGCAGCCGTAACCTCCTTTTGGATGAGAGTACATTTTTGCGTGATTGATCTTGCAGCAATTCAAGATCGCATATGCAAAAATATCTCTTGAATTATTAAAACCACATACGTGTAGTAACCGGATGACTAGTGACGATGCATTTGATTTTCGAGGACTAGTTACTCGAAACCACAATAGTTGGAGTACTTTTAATGGTTTTATATCAGTGGAGAGAAAAGCTAACGTTTATGTGTGAAAGAAAACTAAATGCATGTTATCAATTTCCTTGTCTTAGATTAACAGTTCGTAATTCACGCAACTGGTGGCAAGAAGTTGTTACCAATCGTGGAAAGGGACTAAATGTAAACAAAAACATTCATACACGTCACATTTTTTCTATCCTACAAACAATCAAATAATATATGTTTATCTTCTTAGTTATTCTAAGGAATATCAAATAAAGTTATAAAGATAACCCTGAAAACAAGCAACATATTGGTTCATAGAATAGTATCGTGTTAACTTTCATCATATTACTTATGATTAGCTTTTACGAGTCCACGGGTACGGAATATGGAGAAATAATATAATATTATCTAAAGCTCTAAACAGCAAACTGTAGCTATATTAGAAAACAAGATATGAGATTTGTTTTCAATTAGTATCCGGACAAAAAGGTAGCCCATTCTTCTCTATATCTTGCCTTTTCTGACATTACTGTCTTCGTTTTGTAAGTCTTAAGGATGAAAAAAGAGTGAAATGACGTATGACGGGTTGTTTGGTGCCATTACACTTTTTGCTGAAAAGGTTGTTTGGTTGGTCCGAATTTAGGCTTGAATGAAGTTAGCTCTCTAAGCTTAAAAGATAAAAATAAGCTATAAAAATGTTCTTTTCTCTCAACAGGGTTTATACTAGCTTCTTCTATGTACACGTTTTCGCCAAAAACAAGTCTTAAATATGTGGAAACAACTTATAACTCTCTAAAAATCGTAATTTTTTGTACTTACATATTTCAAACTAGCTATTAACTTATACGTTGAGCTCCAAACATCCCCAAAGTACAGCAAAACAATCAATTCCATTACTCGAACTACAACAAGACAAATGTTTCCACGGATTCAAGTACTTACCATCAAACATAATTAACCACAGTAACCTCTCTAGTAAGTACTAAGAAGTTTCCTTCATGAATGTTTCCACATATTCAAGTCTTACCCTCGAACTTAATAAACCACAATAACATATCTACTAAGTACTAAGAAGTATCCTTCGTGAATGTTTCCATAGACTCAAGTACTTAATATGGAGCACAATGAACCACAATAATCTATCTACTAAGTACGAAGAAGTATCCTTCACAAACACCCTCTTCTCTAATTTTTCATTGTTTGATTTCTGTATCGAAATGCCTTTTCGGAAGAAAAAAATATATTGTCTAAACTAATGTAGATACTTAGTATTGCCACTGCATTTAGAGACCATCATGAAACAAAACATGCAATTTCGAAGATTTCAATTATTACGAAAAAAGGAAATGCTTCAATGGATGTAAACTAATAGTACCTCGAATCGAATGTTCTTGTAGATGACCTCCTCCACATTGCTCCCTACTGTAGGGTGAGTTGTGACAACCTCCCCTAAGTGCAGCTTATAAAGTGTCGTCGTTTTACCAGCATTATCCAACCCAACAACCACAATCTTGTACTCCTTTGCAGGAAACATCATGAACCAAAATTTTGACATCAACGCACCCATCCTCCTAAGCTACAATAACAGACCCGATCAACAAAAGAAAAATCACGATTTCAATAAATTTCTAATCGAATTTCATAAAACCCATAAGATTAAGCTTAAGAATATCTTCTCTTTGAAGTATAAGGCATCGCCCTTAACAAACTAATCGAGCATAGAGATGCGTGCTTAGGAATCAGAAGATGAAATCGGATTCAATCGGATAAACGGGTCGATGAAAACGAAACAGATCTAAAAAGAAACAACGATCGTACCTTGATTGAGAAACTTGAGACGGTGATGATGTAAGATCGCACGAACTCTTATCAATATTATGTTTAGATCGAGACGATTGAATTTGTTAAAGTTGCGATTTTGTGGAGTCGGAGAGAGAGCGAGGTATGTAATTCTTGTGCGGGAGTTTTGGGTCCTTATATTCCACCACCTACACCTAAAGGGAGAGTTAATTATTTTACTAAACTTATAAACACGAATCGTAATTTATTAATCCTTCATCCAAATTGCAATTTAGATGGTTGGTCGGTAAAATGTTGTTTTAAGTATGGTTCATGCTAGGTGTGGGATTGTTTTTGTTGGATTTGGATATCATATATTTTTGTTGAATCTCTTATCTCAATTTTGTCCATTTTACTTTTATTTTATTTTTTTCAAAAGAAAAGTTATAGATAAATTCTTATGTCTTATATTTTATTCTATTTACATTTGAAACTTTTTAAAATATTCAATTATAAACTACGGTTTACAAAATCTCGCCTCACAATATCGTTAAGGTATATTGCATGAGTCTAATGTCATAATTTTTATTTGATTTCATTCATTGATTTGGTAGTAATTTGGATTTAAAACTCTAACTTTAAACATTATCATTTTCCTATAGATTCAATTGTCGTTTATGAATTTAATGATTGGTTGTTGTTTGGAATTGATTCTTTTATATTAAGGATATTTTTTACCAGCAGTGGTTAGGATTTGAGGTGGTTAAGTTTTTTTTATCTCAGATTATGTGTGCAGGTGTTCATAACGCGATTTGTGCGACTGACTTAACGTTCATCGCGCAACTCACGTGACAGAGATGGATGTTTGTCACGTGTCTTCTGGTAATTTTTCATTTAGAAAGGCGATGGATTGCTTTACCTCTTTGGTATCACAGGCTCCACGTCCTTCACGCGAGATCGTTAGGGTTGACCCTACTAGTCTTAGTGTGTGGTGCAATCGTCATGACGCACAACCTTACATTACTCAGGAGTCGGGTGGGAAGTTGCTAGTAACACGGCTCGAGCTTTATCGTCACAGTCGGAGGATGCGTTCTTAGTTGTGAACCCACGCGTGTCGGCCTTATATCCCCATTACCAGATGCACGAAGCTTACAACGTCTTCCACAACAATGTAAGTTATATTTTTGATTTTATCAATTACATACTATTTTGTTTGGCTCTTAATATTTCATAATATATTTATTAATTTATTTTAATTCGTTTTATACGCTAGAGTGAGTCTATGTTGTTACACTTTGTATGATAGTTTTCAAAATTGAGACTTGAGCCACTACCATGTCATAGCCGGAGAGAAGGTGATGGGTACTATGATTGTCCCACTCATCGACGCTCTCTCCCGTTGGCATGCCAACATTCATATTATCGAGGTATATATTTAGTGTTGGCATGAAATATTATGTGTTAAGCCAGATTTTTTGGTTAAAGAAACCGTTAAAAGTGGTAATTTTGTTACTATGGCATGGTTGCTGAACACATTTTTTGCCAAGCAATATTAAGATAACACTGTTACTGATCAATGTTTTGATTATGCTACCTGCTCTTATTTCTTATACGTGTTAGGTAGTGCGATAATGGCCAACAAAACTGGCAACATTAATTCATTACACTATCTACTGTCCATTCATAACTACCAGATGATGAAGATGTATAACTTGGGTCAACAAGTTTTAGCCCAGTTATAACATGCATTTGGACAGAGTTTGGTACACAGTTCTGGTGGTATATGTGGGTTTACTAGGCTGCGGGAGGCTTGAATTTATGATCACTTCATTCAGTTTAGGGCTCTCTTGTATAACGAGCTTGTTATCACCTCACCTCATATATTCTGCTATGCACCGCTACATATTAGATTCTCCATACTGTTCAAGTCGATATCCAGAACACCCTAGCTATATCGCATAATACCAATGTAAGTTTTGATTAAAACGATAAAATATAAATTTCATTATGTGTCATTTATTTATACTAACTTTAGTATTTACTAACTTTTAAATGTCCTTGTAGATCACATTTCTTCTATATGGCTATCTACGAGGTGTTATGATGTTTCAAGAGGGCAGTTGGATCGATCATACCTTGAGATCATGGGACGTAATGGATGCGTATTATTCGGATCGTGTGACATGTTAAATTCGGCACATGCTCACGATATCACGACATGTATCGCCCCAATTTCCAAGAAATCATGTAGAAAAAATGGTTTGAATTATCTATGGGATTTGAGTATATTAGTTGGTATCATCATTCATTAACGATTAGAGGTGATGTGTACGAGAAGGGTTGTTAGTACATGCCTAATATACCCAGTTTCGGTTAGAAGTAATTTTTGGTATACAGTGGTTAACCTTGACTCGGTAAATCGCGATACATATGAGGGGAGAAACCCTCTTGTAGGTAATCACAGTACTGCAAATGATGTTTTCGATCAGATTTTGGTATATCGACCACGTATTGATACGATGACAACGTATGAGAAGGTTGATGCACTAGAGCGGTGTATTCGTATAACTGCACGAATTAATAGGTACTCACGATATTGTGGATGATGCTTAGGTACATTGGGAGTTGTTGTTATTTTATTACTTATTTGACTTGTTGCTTTGATTATCATCTTTGTATGTTTATGGTACAATTATTGTTGTATGATGCTTATTTTTTTTATTTATCAACTGTTTTTAATGATCTTTGTATTACTTGTATATATGTTCTTCTCAATAAATGATAAATGTAATGTCATATACCACAAATAAATTAATATCAATTATCATTGATTTAAATGGGAAAATGATATTTCACGCAACATATTCGACTCACTTCACAATTATCGTATTGTGTGCACAAAGTTATCTATTGTGTCTTAAAATCACAACCAATTTTTTACCTTAAGTCGCACACTTTGTGCGACTCAAATACTCAACATCTGGTAATATGAGCGACGTAAGGCAAAACAGTTTGCCCGAAAAATAGAAAAAAAGATTATATTGCATAGTCTAAACGATATTATCTTATGTTGAATTTTTAGAGGCAAAATATTTTGCCTTGTGCCGCGTATGATGTGCGATTATTTCTACAACTATCGATTATTTCATACATTTTTTGAGAAAAAATTATAAATTTTGACAAATTAGTTGTACATTACCACTAATAGAGACCACACCAAAAATTAAAATGAAAATACATTATTTAAATAAACTATCAATACAAGATAAGATTAACTAATAAAATAAGATAACAATAGTGAAATAGCATTAAGTAGAAAAGTACAATAAATATTACAACTTACATTAGTCAAAGTTATAAGTGAATAACAACCGACTATTTAGGCTTTAAAACATGACTTGTTTCGGGTTTTAGGATCTACATAACCCTATTAATAATATTATCTTGATGTTCATGCATGTAACCACGTATCGAACTATCTATGATGGATAGTTTTTTTTAATATAGCATCTTCATGTGTAGTGGCATCTTTCTGAATGATATATAGTATTCTCCAAAAATATATCCAAATCATCCTTAGGAATGTATCTACCTTCTATTTCTATTGTAGTTATAAATAAGTTCAATCTTACCGATTTGGTTTTCTATTATCGTAATGTTTGATCTCGTTCGTTCGATGATTAAGAAATTTTTCGTCATATATTATCATCCATGACATCACATACTCTATACATTTTAGATTACCTCAAACAATTGATACAATGATGCTAAGGTTTCGATAATAACCTTCCAATTTGTTTGCTTCTGAAAGAAAGTTATAAAACTCCATAAATTGCTCTGAAGTTGCGGTGGTGACCATCAACTTTTACCATGCAAAGAACGTTCTTGTTATATGTTATTTGCACAGAAAGTTCGTTGCATGTGAAAATATGTCTTCAATGGATAGCATCAATGCTAACTCTTGATCTGTCAAAATGACACTTAGAAATGCACACATATTATATGTCATTACACCTCGTATAACAATTAAAGCCCACCTATAGCTGGCTTCCTTCTCCGCACTAATAAACACATAATCAACATTAAATGTAGGTGATGTTGAAGTTACTACCATAATCTTGAGTTATTGAATTTTATACATTGCTATCTTATACGTATAATCCATGATAAGGACATGCGATAATGTATGTAACAAGTCAATACTTATAGGATACAGAAAAAAAAATCGGTGATCACATTCGATTTGCCACTTGTCTGATCCTCCATATAGTATTTATGTTCTTTAAATTTTGCCAACAAATATCACATTTGAGATTGACCACGATGATCAGGGTCACGATGTTTTTTTACCACAATTATATATTATACGCATGTTGGAAACAGTTTCTGGATTGTGTATCTTCAAATCAACGTATATTTCCATAGGACGCGAGCCAATGTAAAACAATTTATGGACTAATGCATATTCATTAGGCTCGAGTCTACAAGCTTATGAATGATCGTCTAGCCGAACATTTTTTCATGGTTGTGTTTCTTGTTTTCAACAGTCAACCACTGCATTCCCTTTTAATGAGAATGGACAATTATATTTTTATTGTACATTTTTTTTCTTTAAAGTATCTGATTTAACTTTCGATATATAAACACCATAACTCTCACATATGTATATTATCTTAAGAGTTCTTCCCCATTTAATAGTGTCTTATATGGTAGAAACGATCATGAATCCCGTCTTTCTCCCTTCCAAAAAACTCATTCTTCCAATTCGTCTTTAATAATAAAAAAAGTTGTAATGATTTCTTTGTAATCAGCAATCATAAATGTTGGTTTAACATATTCCTACAAGATAGAAGTATACTTTAAATACATTTAATGATGAATATATCGCACCAAGTTATAGAAAAAAATTTCCCAAATCACATAAATTCGCAGAAAATTATACAATATATCGAATACATAGTTGTGATGAACAAACCACTCCGTCACATGCTTCTTTGTGCTGTAATTACCCTTTTCCGCACACAAAGTGCAAATTTTTTATCCTTTGTTGCACGTTGGGTGCGGTTTTACTACATATCATTGCTTATTTTGCACGATTTAACGATAAACGACAATAGAAAAAAAAACTACCTCAATTGTAATGGCTTTTTCTTCATCCACAAAATCTTCGGACAAGTTGACTATCTATTTTTTTATAAAGGTAGTCTCTTGATTAATGTATTACTTTTATCAAAAATTGATAGTTAAAGACTAACATCAGATAATTTTTGGTCGAACGAATTATATGTCTAAAAATGGATATTCAATGGACTTTTTTCAAGTCCTTAAATGATGTATTATCTAGTTTTTAATAACATTTTAAATATTTTTATTCATTATATAAGGCCAATTATTTTTTACCAAAATAGAATTATTATTTTTTTTTTCATTTTTTGGTTTATTTAGTTTCATTTCAAAATCAAACACCCTAGAAATTTATCTCTATTCTTAATATTTGTATTTTTATAAATTTCTTTTCAAAATAAAAAACCTTAAAATTTTTATTCTAATTTCCACTATTTTTCTCTTTTTTCATCTAGTTTGAATGATTTTTTATGGTAAAAGAATTTCACAACGAAATCATTTGTTACTTATGAAAAATGTCGTCATTAAAAAATTTGTCGAAGTTATCATTTTTTTTTTGTTTTCTACTTATTACTATACATTAAACATTTTTTGTTATTGAATTTTAGTTATTCTTGTAAACAATTATCGTAATCTTTTTATGGTTTTTATTCTACAGTTTTATATGCAGTATGATAACTAAGATAAATGTTTTAGATAATTTGTAGTACTATATTTATATAAGGCTAAAATTTTATTTTTATAATTCTCATTTGTGATAGTCGCGTTTTTTGTATTTTTATTTTTATGTTTTGCATTTGTATGTTTGATTTTTTTTTTTCTGTAAGTGATTTTTTTGATTTTTTTGATGGATAAATCAAGTTCACTATGTTTTTTGCAAGATACCTCAGGTGTGAAGTATAAAAAAATGCAAAAACGATGACTTACAATTGTGAAATTTGAAACCTTAAGTGTAAAAAATGTGAAATTTGAAACCTTAAGTGTAAAAAATGTGAAATTTGAAACCTTAAGTGTAAAAAATGTGAAATTTGAAACCTTAAGTATAGAAAATATAAAACCTTAAGTATAAAAAATGCGAAAATGATGGCCCACAAATGTGAAATGTGAAACAAATGCTAAATTTCAAATAAAGTTTATCTAAATGCGAAACGAGAAACTATAGTTACACGAAAATGTGAAATGTGAAATGTGACGCCAATGTTATATTTGAATTATTATTGTTGTCTAAGTGTGAAATGCAAAACAAGGATAAAAGAAATGTGAAATGCAAAGCATGGTTAAATCTGGAAAAAAATGCATAAGCTTGAAATGAGAAACCAAGATTAAATGAAAATACAAAATATGAAACCAGCGCGAAACAAAAATATAAAATGCAAAACCATTGTTAAATTTGATTTTTTAGCCTAAGTGTGAAATGCAAAATAATTGTTAAACAAAAAATATGAACTGTGAAATGCAAAATCAATGATAAATTTGAATTTGGTTTTATTAAGTGTGAAACGAGAAACCACGATTAAACAAGAATGTGAAATACGAAATGTTAGGCCAGGGTTAAATTTGATTTTTTCTAAATGTGCAATTGTGTAAAGTATGAAACATAAAATGTAAAATGTGCGACTAAGGTTTAATTTGAATTGTTTTTTTGCCTAAATGGAAAATGAGAAACCAAGTTTAAAATAAAAGTATTAAATGAAAAACAAGTAAACTTGAAAAAAAAACAATATGAAATATGAATTTAGGGTATAAGAAAAGCAAAAAATGACGACCTATAAATGGGAAATGTGAAACTATGGTTAAATTTAAATATATATTTTTTGCCTAAGTGATAACGAGTAACCGGGGTTAAATAAAAATGTAGAATGCAAATTCAAGGTTAAACGAAACATGCAAAATGCAAAATATGAAATTAAGGTTAATTGGTCTGACAAAAGTAATAAAACAATATCATTCATATTGTAGTTGATGAGGCCCACAATTATCTTGTGCTAGTATACAAACTCAAATGGGCTTTGTTCCATACTGAGGTAGCATAATCGAAATAAATTACTACTCAAATTTATCGCCTCGACGATCCCAAAACTTATCAAAAATATGATTTCAATATTTTGCTCGTTTATGATGTAGTTGGTGGGATTGTATTTTAATTTAATTTATTTAATTCCATAATATCGGATTACGGTTTTGGATGTTTCCTATATAAGACGCCATCTATCATAATCTTACGAGGATTATCATTTAATACTATATTTTCCCTACTGAAATTTCAGTATTTGTTATTCTATGTAGAGAATTTCATCTACTTTTTTCTCGTTCATATTTCGTTGTATCATTTGGTATCAAATCTTGAATTCCTGATATGTAGAATCCAAGAATCATTCCTCCTAGAACTCTAGAGTAAAAAAATATTACTTTAATGGTTGAGGTCTATAGTCATTAAACATATGAGAGCTTCAATTCTACCTTTTAATTATGCAAGGACTATGTATCAATAATTCTAGAATTTAAAACAGGGTTCAAAAACAAAATATCAATTAGTGTCGTGTTATATAAAGGGATTGAGAGAAAAATTCCATGATTATTTGAATATATTTAATCTTATTAATGTCTTTCAAACATATTAGTGTGTTTGATATCTTGAGAAATCATTGTCAATGAGACTATATGAGGGAGATAGTGTTAAGGCGTCAACTATGTACTATCCCAAAAAGGTGGCTCCAAGTCCTACTAATGCAGTACAACCTACACCACCAATTTGTCCCCAAACATTTTCTCAGTTAAGGTATTTTTGGGGTCAGGGACCGAATATCGGGCATAAGAGTCTACAAGGCCACTACAATCCAATAGTTTGTTTATCGAAGTTGTCGGTGATGAAGATTTTGATAAGAAGGTGTGAATTATGATGAATGGATCCTTAAAGAAAATATCATTGAATGGGATGTAGGTCAGCTGTTATAATTAAGTGTGTTTGTTTTATGCCTAAAGCTAGTAATAATAATGATGATTATCTTAGAATTAACATTTTTAAGTCTTTGTGCACCATTATATAAAGGTTTACAAACTCATGATCGATTCGGGTAGTCGTGAGAATTTGATTTCTCAATAGGTTGTTCAAAAACTAGCATTGAAGATTGAAGCTCATCCAAGACCTTACAAATTGGTCTGGTTGAAGAAAGGCAACGAGATAACAATTTCTAAAAGTTTTCTAATTTCATTTTCATTAGTGGTTACAAGGATAAAGCATGATGTGATTTGATTATTAGGACGTCTCTGGAAGTTTGATAGGGGTTGTATTTATGAAGTTAGGAATAATTGATATAGCTTTATGATGAATAATAACAAGATATTATTGGTTTTATTTAGAAAAGTGTCTCCAAAACTACCACCTCATGTACCACAAGTTTATAGCCGAATTTTGTTGACGTATAAGGAGGTTACAAAGCATACATTTGATTATAAGACTGCATATGTGTTGGTTGTGAAAGAATGTACTAGTGCATTTTTTGAAGTACCTAAGTGGGTTTGGTCATTACTAGCGGAGTTTGTTGATATCTTTCAATATGAGTTACATACTCGACTTCCTCAATTGCGAGACATTCAATATCAGATTTATTAAGTCTATGAAGCTAGCTTAACAAATTGATCTCACTACATGATTATTTTCAATGAGCACGAGGAATTTATAATACATGTTGAAGAGTTTATAGCTGAAGGGCAAATTCGAGTGAACCTCAGTCTATGTGCAGTTCCAGCTTTGTTAATGCTAAAGAATGATGGTTTGATGAGAATGTGTGTAGAAAGTTACGTCATCAACAATATCACGGTATCGTGACGTTTACCTATTCATCTACTTGTTGACTTGTTGGATCAATTAAGTGGCATCAAGGTGTTCACCAAGTTATATTTGAAGAGTGTGTACCACCAGATTTACACAGAATAAGGGATGAGTGGAAGACAATGTTTAAGACCCGAGAAGGGTTGTTTGAGTAGACGATTATGCCTTTAGTTCTTTGTAACCCTAGTATTTTTATGAGGATAATGAATCATGTATTTTTTTTATATTCTTAGGTATGTTCTTGGTTATTTACTTTAGTAATATCCTGATTTATAGAAGTAACCAAGACATACACCTTCAGCATTTTTGAGACTATTGTTAGTTCTGAGGCGATAAAAGTTTTATGGAGGAATCAATAAGTGTTCTTTTATGACAGATTATGTCATATCCCTTAGATATTTTGTTTCGAAGAATGGTTTATCATTTGATGAGTCCAAATGAGCAACAATGATTGTCCAATTCCTACCTCTATTACTAAAGTTTAATTGTTTTATGATATGGGTTTGTTCTATCGGTGGTTCATCCATAATTTCAGTACCATCACGGAAACCATTACAAACTAAATGAGAGACAAAACATTTTGTTGGACTCTTGAAGCAACATTGGTGTTTGCAGAGATTAATGTACGATTGACGACCATACTTGTTCTGTTTTTACCTGATTTTTTTAAAAAAATTGAGTTACATTATGATGCGTCTGGACTGGGTATTAGGGTTGTGTTGAGCCAAGGGGGACAACATGTGGCTTATTTTAGTGAGAAGTTGAATGGCTCTAGACTCAACTAAAGTACTTATAACATGGAATTCCATATTGTGGTTTGGGCGCTAAAGTACTAGAGTTCGTATCTCGCTTAAAAAATTCCATGCTATACATTGATCATGATGCATTGAATCACTTGCAGAGCCAAGAAAAAACTATATGCATGTCACGTCCGATGGGTAGTGTTCACCCACCAGTTCATAATTTTTATCAAATACACATCTTGGGCGGTTAATCATGTAGTTGATGCACTGAGTAGATGGATTCTAATGATTCACATGGAGAAATAGGTTCTTCGATTTGAGTTGATAAAGGACTTGTTGACTACATATCCTTATTTTAGTCATATCTTTGAGGATGTTGAGGATGGTCTGAGAAATGATTATTCTGTGAGAAATGGCTACATGTTCAAAGTTAATCTATTATGTGTTCCTTTGGGGAGTTTAAGTTTATTGGTTGTGTAGGAAAGATACAATGAATAATATGGTGGTCGAGATTAAACTATCAATTTTGTATCTCGTTGGTTTTATTGGCCATATTTGATGAGGTATGTTATTCGTTTTGTGGTTATCTATCAAACTTATCAAACGGCTAAAGGATGACTTCCAATCCGAGTATGTATTTACCATTTCCTATACCAGAGGGACCATGGAAAAATATGTGCATGGATTTAGTTTTTGGGTTTTCACGGACACAGAAAGGCAATGATTATGTTTTCGTGGTGGTTGATCATTTTTCTAAGACGACTCACTTTATTGCCAGCAAAAAGATGATGGATGCGGTGAATGTTGCTATATTGTACTTCATGTAAGTCTACCATATGCATGGCTTATCTACGAATATCGTTTCTGATCGGGATTTGAGGTTTGTAAAATATTTATGGAGAAGTCTATTGTGACTTATTAATACAAAGTTGAGTTTTGATAGATCATATTATCCACAAATAGATGAGCATACCGAGGTGAATAACAAGACATTAGGGAACACGATGCGTGCATAGGTGGTTGGGAATTTGAAGTAATGAGATTATAAGATGTATCATGTTGGGTTCTCCTATAATAGGTACCACAAAAGAAGTATTAAGTATAGTCTATTTATGTGGTATATGGTTATGATCCACGAGGTCTTATGGATCCGGTTTCCAAGAGATAAGGAAGATTCTTATTAAAGTTGAGATTGTTCTTGCTGAATTATGGGACATTCTTGAGAGGAATGGAAAATATTTTGAGGAAGCTACCCAGAAGTACAAATAAACTACTAAAAAAACGCATGTTGGTCGAGTTTGAGGTAGAGGATTTTGTGTGGGATATTTTATATCATTACCTTGTACATGAGTATAATAAGCTTACGTCTATGAAGGTTGGTCCACATGAGATCGTGGAGAAGATAAATCTAAATGCCCACAGGTTGAAGCTACAAAGCCACCGCCTATAGTTAAGTCATACAATCCAATAATATAGTTGAGATCTCAATAGGTCATAATCATAGTATATTTACTAGTCGTTCAACCTAAGGTATTGCTGCTAGTTCAAAATAAATTTCACCTCTCAATCTCAACCTATATCTTAAATTACTAAATTCAACCCGTAGATAATTTTAAACATTAAGTTTAACAACTATACTAAAGAAATATAGAATTAGATTAAAAAATATTTTAATTCACATAGTAAAATATGACACATATTCAATAACCCTAAAAACCAGAGTTTAGCTAATGTTAAACATGTTTACAAAAGAGAGCGTCATTCTTTATGATTCCTCCCTAACATTTGCACTCTCATCTAATCCAATCTGGCCGACCGTTCTCTAAATAAAAGAACCATACTCCTCCTTAACATTTTCTCTTTTTCAAATCCCATATGGCCTCCTATTTTTCTTCCATTACCTTTCTCTCAATTTCTTTACAAAAACTATATCCTCTTGTTTCATCATGTTCGGTGATTTGTTCTCTTTCGGTGTCAGATCACATGAAAAAACAGCACGAGTCTTCTCTTCAAGGGAAAACGGATATGTGTATTTTGGGTCATCGTCATTAATTAGTCTGGGAGGACCGCCGTATGAAGCGGTCGTGGCTCTACGATTTGTATCAGAGCGGTTCATAGTCAAAGTTTTTGCTGGTTTGCGTTTCTTCTTTTTTATTATGTTGATTGTTACACTACAACAGATGCAGTATCCCTTCGACTTCCTCGAATGGTTTGAAAAAACTGTTGTCGATCTAGTAAAAGAATGTTTCTTTTTTTGTTACCATGGTTTCATAATCCTTTTGTAGATTCGTGTTGTCTGTTGCCGTGGTTTAAGAGTGTTGTTCGTATTTCTTATAAATGATTGGTGGTTGGTTTCAGTCAGATCTGCCTAGATCTGATATGGTTAGCATATGTGCTATGGTTTCAGCCGCCAGATCTGCTTTTGCAGATTGTTATTCCGTTTTGTCTCTTCTTCTGTGTGTCAGCGTTGATGTATTTGGTCTTCTATTGGTGCTTGCGGAGACTCGGTTTCTGTTGATTTCGTGGGTATCTAATTGTTGCTCCACCGAAGCATCGTCGGATGGAGGAAGGCTTCGTATGGAGTTGTTGTCGAGCCTTCTTAAGCAAGGCTGATGTAGTAGTCTAAGGATTTTCTGAGATTAGTTTCCAAATTCTATTGGATTTTTCTTTGGTCATGCAGTTTTTATTCTGAGTTTCATTCCGTTAAATTTGTGTCTGATGGATTTTTGGTATGGTATTTGCTAATGAATGGTCACTGTTTCTTTTTTGTGGCCGCTTAGTATCGTCGTGTTCTTGAACCCACTCTATTGTTAGTTATGAAATCTGCCTCATGTATTTAATCGGATCTGTATGTAATCTGATTATAATTTATCTTGTTAAGCCTAGTATTTTTTACGATTGTATTTAGGTGCCTGGATATTTATCCGGTTGTATTTAGGTATTTTCGGGATATATCTCTGTAATTTTATTCAATATATATTTAATGTTTTTAAATAAAAAGAACATGTTTACAAAAATATAATAAAAAAAGAACAAGATGAAGATGGAGAAGCAATAAATAAAAATAAAATCTTAGGTTTTGTAATTAAGACGATTATTTTTCTTTTGTGTAAATAATGAAACTTTAGTTTACCCTCTTCATCACTAAAATAAGTTTTTTTTCTTTTTTTTGCTTGTATTTTTTATTCAAGTCTTTATTTTTTTATTCATTTTTATCTCTTTTGTTGATTATTGATAACTTTTTACATTGTAATTAATAAATATCTCAGTTATTTAATAAATCCAAAAATAAATTTGATAAGATTATTTTATATGTATAAATTAAGCTAGCAAAAAGTTAAGTATAATATAGATATAAACGAAAGATAAATATTTATCATCTCATATTTATTATTTTGCTATTCCCAAGAAAAAGATAAATATCACCATATACTATCAAACTTTTATTTTCACAACAAGTTGATGAAATAATCGAAAACCTTTAACCACATGTTATAGACAATTTTTCGAAGAAATCTAATATTTTAATTTATTTTTATTATATAATTATATACGTGAAATTCTCTTAAACATTTTCATTAATAAATAAAACTAATATAAATTTTATTTTTAGTAGTCATTAATATGCATTTATAAAAAAAAATCATCATTTTTATTTATACATGCAATAGTCAATAGGTCACAAACTCGTTAGCCTAAGTCATTAGGTGTTGGAGTAATGACTTCTTTCCGAGTTGGTTATAAGCATTTGATGATGAAGCACCTTTTAAGATTTGGTAACCTTGACTAATTAGGCTACAAAATATACAAACCACAATAGATAATTAACATAAATTTCTTCAATTTTTACACGATTTTTTATGTTGATTAGACATGAGACTAGGTTCTTTGGTAAAAAGTTATACATATCTCTTATGTATATATATTATTTTTCGTATGTGAACTATTTCTTAATTTTATTATTATTATATCAATCTATTATTATTTTTATGTATAAACATTACATCCATAATAATATTGTAAGTAATTATTTTTCAACACTTATAGACAAAAAAGATGTAATCAAATAAAAATCTAAACATGCAATTTTTTAAAAGTCAAATATCGGTTACTATGTTTGAATTAAGTTTTTGAGGTCTTATAATATACAATACATATTATACAATGATCATAACATTTTTTTTATTTGTGATATTTTTTATACTAACAACTTTACTCCACACCTCACAGTTAAGAATTACTATTATTCCCAACACTCAATTTAGAAAAAAAAAACATGGAACAATAATATATGTTGTTTTTTCTAAAATTCAAACTTGTTGTTTTATCTAAAGAAGTTAAAGTGATTTTTTTTAAATCTATTATCACCATGAGAAGAATGATAAGAAGAAAACACATAATAAAAAGTAAATAGTGAAAAAAAAAACAACGTTTGTTACATATGGGTAAATGAATACGGTGGAAACTCATGAAAATCAGCTAAGACCTCAAACATAAAAGATGCATTCGCAGTTGATTTATATGGGCTACCTCCAACTAAAGACCTACGCAATCTAGGTTATTGATGATACACATTATCTGCCAAACGATAATAATCATCACCAATACTCTCGTCATCGTGCTATCTATGAGTATATATCGCCGCACTCTTACAGAAATTTCCTACACTAATTAGAGACGTAGGATCTCGTATCTTCTTAGTAACATCCTCGATGCATCCTCATATGTTCTCCCTCAATAACTAAACCCCACAATACATCCTCATAATCTATAATGTTTTTCTTGGAATACCAATTAGTTGGAGGAGCCTGAATTCTCAGAATCTCATTAATAGAGGCCGGTAATAAAATAACAGGGTGACGCCTAACAATACCTTCTACAATGGTATATGCGGTTCTTTTTTATTAGAACTTGTTGTTTTATCTAAAGAAGTTAAAGGTGTTTTGTTTTGAATTTATTATCACCATGAGAAGAATAATAAAAAAACACATAATAAAAATTAAATAGTGAAAATTTTATAATAAAAAAAAAAACAACACTACATATAATTAAAAAAATAGAAAAAGAGTGAAAAAATTACTTATCACTCAAAATTATATTTTCACCCTCATTTGTTACATGTGGGTAAATGAAATACGGTGGAAACTCATGAAAATCATCTAAGACCTCAAACATATAAAGATGCATTCGCAATTGATTTATACAGGTTACCTCCAACTAAAGACCTACCCAATCTAGGTTGTTGATGATATGCATTATCTGCCAAACAATAATAATCATCACCAGTACTCATGTCAACGTTCTATCTATGAGTATATATCATCGCAATCTTACACAAATTTCCTACATTAATCATATATGTATGATCTCGTGTCTTCTGAGTAACATCCTCAATACATCCTCAATTTTTCTCCCTCAATAACTAAAAACTGCAATATATCCTGATAATCTATAATGTTTTTTTAGAATATCAATTAATTAGCGGAGCCTGAATTCTCAAAATATCATTAATAGAGGGTGGTGATAATATAATATGGTGACGCATACCAATTACATTTTGCTCATTATCGGTGAGCACATATGAATTTGCATAGAACTCACGTAAGATTGGCGTATATACTCACAAACACGCTTAGGTGTGTTATCGGTCTGGTTTGGTTCGGGTTTTGACAGAACTGAACCAGACCGGACCGCAAAGCTTTCGTTTCTATTTTTTGGAACTGGACCGCACCGCTAAACTTTCGGTTCAGTCCAGTCCAGTCTGATTTGGTTCGGTTCTGGTTGGTCCGAGTTCGGTTTGGTCCAAGTTTGGTTCAGTTCCGTTTCAGTTCGGTCTGAGTTTGGTTCGGTCCGTTATCAATCCGGTTCTGGTCCGGTTATCGGTTCTCCGGGATCGTTTATAGCCCTAAACACGCTTAATTTCTCGACCAAAATCATCTTATCTCATGGCCTTAACTTATGACTCAAGATTTGGATATGTATAAGAAAAACCAAAACCACATTCAACAATAATAGTTTTTTTCATATCACCCTTATAATATTTCTTCACTTTTTCTTTTACAAAGACAATAAATTATGATGCATTCTTTTTATTCTTTGTAGACCATCTTTCTTACTCATGTTTAAACAAAAACAAAAAACTGTAAAGATCGGTAAGTAATACACCTAGTCAGACTTTTTAGTCACAACTCTCCACTAAGACGCAACCAATCAGCAAGTGGATCCTAAATTAGATTAAAAAGTAAACCTCACACCTAATCAGATATTTCTAACATATCAAAATAAGAATCTCAAAAATATCATACTTGTATCAAACATATCAATGCCGTAAATTAGCATAATGGAAAAGCCCCAAACAATGTGCAGACAACTATCAAACATCTTAATTTAACAAAACAACCTACCAAAGTTTGCTTGAACGCATCTATTTTATGATTATACGAGTTCAATGGATAAATGAATACCTTAATCTTATCAACTGAAGAACAACAAAAAAACCTAATATGAAACCATAATTTCGACCATGAACTTGCTGATTTTCACCATTTTTGGATGTTTGTTTGCTTCATGCTACAACCACTATTGTCATTTGAGACCTTTTCAGGATTAGAAATAAAATATTTATGGGTTTTTGTTTGAACTAAATCTTTTGTATCAATCGATAAAGTTGGTTGATGTTGTTTTCTCGAATCATATATATATATATATATATATGGTGTTTGTGAATCGACATAAAATAGGTTAGTGATATGATGGTTCGATGGGATAATGTTTGAAGTTTTGATGTTACTTCAATAAAGGTTTCAGTTGAGGATAAAGAAGAAATATATTTTGATGATGCTAAAAAAACATTACTAGTCCCTCATATTTCCAATTGTCCTACTTGTTCAATTTTTAACATATCGGTCCCCCTTGTTGACAACATGTTGCAAATCCAATCCCTCGCTAGTGTGATTAATATTAGAGCGCCCCTCATAGTACACAATAGAAAATTTCTTGCAAGTTCAACCCCCTAATTAACTGTCCAATTATATAATTACTTTCGTAATGTCAGCGTTCACGTAGGATGCCATGTGGACGCAGTAAATGTTTAAACAATCATTTTTTTTACTTTTTTACTTTTTTACTTTTTTACTTTTTTACTTTTTTACTCTTTTTACTTCTCAAATTTTAATTTTTTTTAAATTTATCTTATAATTAATTGAATTGGTTTGTACGAACATAAATTAATAAAATAATCCGACCTGACCCATTCACAATGCATTCATAACCATATAATATTTTAAACATATTAACAACATATACAAATATTAGAGTTTGTTATATATTGTGATATAAAACCTATACCAAGCTGAATAAACTAATAAGACTATATTCATGTAACTCAATATCATATTTGTTTTAAAGCTTTATTCAGATTAGAATCCACGTCAGCAATAAAGTTTCTTAACCATCACTACAAAATCCACCCATCGCAAGACTCATTGATTTATTTATTTATCCAATAAACAAAGTTAAGCCCAATATATAGTAAGGGTATTTATTCATTTGAATATTTTTAAAAAGATGAAACTATAAATGATCAAGAAAAAATATAAATGTAGTTTATTAATCAAATAATCAACCCTTCTCATAATGATTAGACCTTCTATTTATAACTACTTAATTTCTACATATTCAAGATGGATGACACGTGCATCTTTTGACATGTATAAACCATCTTTTATATAACTCGTTATTTTACCCTTAAACATCTGATGTGTTCGGACATTACAGTCATAACCTACCAATTAATCCGGACATGGGTAATTCGGAACATATCACTCCACTATAAAATCCGAACATGACAAATGTGAACACATTTTGACTAAGCTATTTGCTAATCTACTTAAAAACTAATGGGTCCTTAAACTCGACTCGGTTTTACAATTTGACTCGGTAAACCCATGGGTTATTAATTAAAAGTAAAAATACCCCAACCACTCTCATTAATGAGGGTGATCAACATTTAATACAAGCAGGCTGCTTAATTATCTCAATACTCCTCACACGAAACACAAAATACCCCAAACTTACTAAAACACTTTACCAAACTACCCCCCAGCCCAAAATAAACCAAACCAAATTGGTGACCATAGTGGGAGCACGAATGTGCCTAAATTTTACATTTAGAACCAGTAAGAAAACCAATTCGGATGGATCCGAACGAGCAGGGTACTCCACCTCCTATGGTGGAGACGGTTAGGGAGAACAAGGAATACACCGTTGAGGAGCGAGACAAGTTGAGAGCAGAGATAGAAGACCTAAAGACCATAAAACAAGCAGAGAAGGGTATCGGGGAGAAATCAGGAGCGTCAGCTATTTATCATATTGACAAACCTGGGGAGAATAATCCATCAATAAAGACTCATCTTAGTTAAAAAAAGACTCATCTCAGCTCTAAGAAAGCACATCGGTCTAAGCCTGTTGAAAGTTCAGAGTCTGAGTCCTCTAGTAGCTCTTCGAATGAGGCTGAGCTTGAGGAATATTTGTCATCAAGCAGTGATAAGGGGAGATCTAGAAAAAAGATGAAGTTAATTAAAAAGTATTCAAGAAAGAGGGATAGGCATGTAAACTTAAAAGGCATATGAGCAGAGGGTCATCCCACATGCATGTTGATCAGTTGCTGATATATCTTTTTACTTTTTAGAAAGAACCAAGTATTTTCGCAACACCTAATGAAGATACAGTCTTTAGTCGTAATAAGAACTGGAGGCAGTCATCTTTGTCTGCAAAAATACTGTCCGGAAACCTACCCAAAAGATTTGACAGCTCTAAAATGGAAAAGTATGATGCAATTCGAGATCCGGACAACCATCTGGAGAAATTCATGATGAATTTTGATGATGATGACAAACTCTTGTGTAAAGCCTTCTCCCAAACTTTCACGGGAAGTTCTCTTAAGTGGTATAATAGCTTACCTCAGGGGTGTATTAGAAACTTTGATACATTCTGGGTTGCCTTCCGAAGGCAATTTGTTAGAAGTAAAGAGGTGAAGGGAAATGGAGATACAATTATCCATTATGCCCAAAAACCAAATGAGTCTTTAAAGGACTACATAAGTCGATTTGTGAATACACAAAACAAATTAGTAGATTGCTTCGAACATGTGGTAATTATTTCTCTAAGATAGGGGTTGAATCCTGGGAACCTGACTGATTCGGTAACCAGGAAAAAAGCTATGACTTAGGGTGGTCTGTTAAATCAAGTGGGAAAGTAGATTAATATGGAAGAAACAAAGAAAACCAGGGTGCACCGATAAGTGAGGTCCACCACAACAGCCCCTCCATTCGTTAACTAGCCCCGCTACAAGGCCAAAGAGACCGGACAAGAATCCAACCAGACTAAACAAACTTAATCCAACCAGAATCAGGCTCAGAGCCAACAGTCAAGAGGTAAAAAAGTTCCTTGGGTTCAGCCAGAGTGGTTTGTAGAGTTAATGGAAAATATGGCCACAATCTATAATAAGACTGAGGAGGAAGTCCATTTCTGGAAACCAGCGGCACTGCAATCTCCCAAAGAAAGCCAAAATAATTGTTTTGCCAATATCACAATGATATAGGCCATAACACTTAAGACTGCATAGCATTAAAACAAGAAGTGCAAAACCTTATTGAAAGAGACAAATTGGGAGGTTATGTCAAAAGAAGAAGTGAAAACAGGCATGACAATGCTCCTCGGACGGGCCCTACAAACAATCCAGGAACATCTGCTCAAGTAGGGGCGATGGTGATTCTTGAAAGATTCGATGTTGATGCTGAGTACCTGGATCCTGATCCAACTCGGAATAAGATGGGGGTCATAACAGAACAAACCAGGACGGTGTCCGGACTGATCAGTTTCTTTGAATCACTGACCATCTTTGGAGGAGATACTGTGACAGCACCCACCCCTTCATCAAGGAAGAGGCATGTCCATAGTTTTTCCATTCAATTGGAAGGGGAATATCTTCCCATCAGTGCCAAACCTCTTTCCCATTCATAGTTTTTGATAATGATTTGAGGAATACTGTTGGGCCTCATGAGGATGCGGTGGTTATAGGAGCATCTATTGGGGGTAATGATATACGCCAAATTTTGATAGACACAGGTAGTTCAGCAAACATCCTCTTCTTAAGATCCTACAAACAAATGAGGAGGTCTGCGGATGTCATTGGGGAATTTGAAGAAGAAGTGTTGTTAGGCAATGGGATTTTTAAAAAGATGGCGAGGGTACTATTCGTTGTGGTAGACTGCCCCACATCATACGATGCGATTTTTGGGAGGTCTTGGATTTTCAGAATGCATGTTGTGGCCTCAACAGTCCATTAGTATTTAAAGTATGCAGTTCAAGGACAAGTAGGTGTTGTCCGAAGTAGTCAGAAGATAGCCAGGGAATGTTATGCAACTGCTCTTGCTCTTAAGACTTTGGGGGCAGTTCGGATTAATGAAGATTAGCAGCTGCTGGAGCCTTCTGAGAGGGAGAGTAAGATTTATGACCCCAGAGAGGCTCCTAGTGTTATAATACCAGTTGAAGAAGTTGATATCCACTCCGTTGCAGAGGGTAGACATGTTAAGACCGGTTCCAAGATGGCACAAGAATTAAAAAAGAAATTCTTCTTTTTTACTAAACAATCAGCACTTCTTCCCTTGGTGTAATAGTGATGTAACCGGAGTACCCCGCAAGCGTTATCTCACACAAGTTGTCCATCCGTAGTGATGTTACACCTGTTGTACAGAAAAAGAGTTTTTTCTAAGGAAAAAGCATATGTGATCGTTCAATAGGTTGATCGGATTACCAAGACGGGACACATAAATGAATCTCAATATCCTTCATGGACTGCCAATCCGGTGTGCATTGATTTCACTGACCTTAACAGAGCTTGCCCAAAATATCTTTATCATGTCCCCAGATAGATCAATTGGTAGACTCTACGTCTTGAAACAAGTTGTTGTCCTTCATGGATGCTTTTTCCGGGTACAACCAGATACATGTGGATCCGAAGGATCAAGATCATACTACCTTCATAACAGACAAAGGTCTTCATTGCTACAAGGTGATGCCCTTTGGGTTAAAAAATGTTGGGGTTACTTATCAGAGGTTGGTGAAAAAAACATTCGCTAATCATATTGGTAGAAATATGGAAGTATACATAGATGACATGATGGTTAAAATCCTAGGATTTGCACACAATTGATCTTCCAAAAACGTTTGCTAATTTAACAGCTGTGAATTTGAAATTAAATCCAGAGAAATGTGTGTTTAGGGTCCAGTCTGGAAAGTTTTTGGGTTATATAATAAATGAAAAATGTATTCAGTCTGATCCAGATCAGTTTATTGCACTATTGGAAATGGACCCCCTCGAAATGTTAAAGAGGTCCAAAGGCTCACCGGAAGATTGGCTGCCTTGAACAAGTTTATTTCAAGGTCTTCGGACAAATTTTCTCTGTTTTTTTAAACCTTGAAAAATGCTAAAGACTTCAATTGGTCTCCATAGTGCAACCAGGCCTTCGCTGAGACAAAGAAACAATTATCCTCACCAAAGACTCTCTTCAAGCCCGTTCAAGGAGAAACGCTCTATGTATACTTGGTTGTGTCAGAATGTGCTATAAGTGCAGTTCTGGTAAGAAAAGTGGACAATTATTCTCGTCCGGTATACTACATCAGCAAAAGTTTATTAGATGCTGAGAATAATTATTTAAAGCTGGAAAAGTTGGCACTAGCCTTAGTGATTGCAGCAAGAAAGACGAGACCGTATTTTCAATCTCATTCCATCATTGTCCAGACATCTTTCCCACTAAAAAATACTATTCAAAAGGCAGATATATCATGCAGGATTACCAAGTGGTCAGTAGAATTAAGTGATTATGACATTGATTTTGCCCCTCGAATGACTATTAAAGCCCAGTCAGTGGCAGATTTCTTAGTAGAATTCCACACAAACAGAAACTATAAACAAACTTCAGAAGATAAGACCAAGAAAGAGTGGGTGGTCCGAACTGATGGTGGGTTAAGCACAATGGGTTGTGGAGCTGGAATTTTCTTAACCTCTCCATATAGTGATAAAATGTATCAAGCTATATGCTTTGGGTTCGCAACCTCTAACAATGAGTCTGAATATGAAGCATCTATAACTAGTCTTAAATTGGCTCTCTTGTGTGAGGCTAAGAGAGTTTGGTTGATGAGTGACTCTTAACTTCTCATCCATCATGCTCAAGGTCAGTGTGAGGCAAAAAAGAAGAAACTGATCAAGTACTTACTCATCTTGAAAGGAGTGGCAGCAGACTTCAAAAGTGTTTGTTATGAGCATATTCCCAAATCGAAGAATACGCTGGCGGACTCTATAACAACTATAGCATACTCTGAGTCCTACCCTTGGATTCATATAGCCAAAAACAAATAATATGGGGAAAGTATGAGCATACATGTTATTCAACCTAATGACTGGAGATATACCTTCCTTTAATATATTTCTAATGGAGGTTTGCCTTCGGATAAAGCCATGGCAAAAAAGATTAAACACAATGCACGTGGTTATTTTATGATAAGGGGAGTTCTTTATAATAAATATATCAGTAGACCTCTCCTACGTTGTTTGGGGATTGAAGAGTCCCGAGTTGTCTTGTCTGAACTGCATGGTGGGGAAGGTTTAGCACATTGTGGGTACGGGGTATTAACCCGGAGAGTCCTATTAGCTGGATACTATTGGCCCTCCATAATGGCAGATGCGAAAGAAATGGTGAAGAAATGTGATCCATGTCAAAGGTATGGGAATGAAATTCATGTGCCAGCAGTACCTATGGTGTCTATTTCTGAGCCAATACCTTTTGCCAGATGGGGGATGGACTTAGTAGGACCTCTACTTATGGCATCCGGGGGTGCAGAACTATTATAATTGCTATTGATTACTTCTCAAAATGAATAGAGACAGCTCCATTAGCAGGGACCACATCCAAGGTTGTCATTAAATTTATCTTATCCAAGATATGCTGCAGATTTGGGGTCCCTCAAAAGATTACTACAAACAATGGGCCACAGTTTGATAACAATGATATGGAGAATTTTTATGCTTCTAGAGGTATTCAACATTGTTTTTCTTCTCTTTTCCATCCACAAGAAAACGACCAGGTTGAAGTTGCCAACAAGACCATTTTGTCTGGATTAAAAAATAATTTATAAGCTGCGGGGAAGTGGCCAAGCTATTTACAAGAAGTGTTGTGGTCCTACCGAACTACTCCTCGGGCTGCTACACAAGAGTCTCCTTTTGCCTTGGTGTATGGTATGGATGAAATTACCCCCATAAAGGCTACCTTACCATCATACAGAGTCCACAACTATTTCGAACAATTTAATGAGATAACAATTAGGAATCAATTGGACTTAATAGAAGAAATAAGGGTTAAAGCACACTTAAGAACAACTCAGTACCAAGGTTTGATGAGGAGCCTATTTTCCTCCAAGGTCAAGAGAAGATATTTTCAACCAGGAGATAAGGTGTTAAGAAAAGTTTTCTTACATACCAAGGAGAAGCAGTTCGATAAATTGGCTCCGAACTGGGAAGGCCCTTATAAGGTCTGTAAGAAAATCAAACCTGGGATATATAGGCTTCAAGACAAAGAAAGAAGAGCTTTAAAGCACCCATGGAATATTGAGAATCTCAGGTTATATTTATCGTAAGGTTCTTATGTAAATATATACTTGTTAAATATCAATGTAAATATTATGGGGCATACTTTTTCCTATACTGGTAGCGCGGGGAGGTTTTAATGAGGTGTCTGGGCTTTTCTTCAATAGTATATAATGCCTTCTTCAAAAGTTTGGAGTGATTTTACTACAATTCAATTCAAGTATAAATCACTTGTTCAATACCTTGGATCTTTAGTGGATCGGATACACTTGATGGTTGGTTATGACTATTAAATACATGTCATTGGAGATATTGAACACTCTCACTTCAATACTTCTAAAATGTTAGGGGCTACTTAAACATTAGCCATGAAAAGTTTGAGGAAATGTATTAACAGAACAAAAGTTTGATAAATTAAACCTGTTCGGACTTAAACCGAACAATAATACAAAATGTGTCTTGGCCATCCAAGGAATTTGATTGTTCAAAAAGACAAAAAAGAATATGTGATAAAACCTTAGGGCTTGTTCCCTTCAGACGTCCCTTCACCACCACCATCACGTTTTTTAGGGCTTTTGAGTTCGGCACTCGAACTCTCCCATTTTCCTTCTTCATCATCGGTTCTAGAATATGAAATGGGATGTCCTCGTACTCCACATACTTCCATAAGGGACCAAGAGTCCTCTTAGGGAAGGTCTCATGGAACAACAACACCATGTCAGACTTGATCTCATCATCTCTTTTTTCTAATGAGTCTATTACTCCATTGGCATACTCCCGAATACCTGCCTTGATAGCATGCTCTTGATGGATCTTCATGACCTCTTTTTCCTTGGTCATCTACAAAATGGTGCTCTCTAACTTAGTCTTCTCGTTGGTTAGGGTTTGAATGACACCATCCTTAGTCTTCAACTCCTCCTTCAACGCTGTGGGGTTTTGTAATGAAGAATTTTCTAAGTCAGAGTACTTAGTTTGGAGCTCAGTTTTGGCTGCTTCCGATGTGGCTAGCTTAATTTCCAAATCCTCATTCTCCTTCTTTAGTGCCTCCTTCTCCTTTTTCAGTTCCTCTATACTTTGATGAGCACTTTGGAGACTGCTTGACAGAGATTGTTTGTCAGAAGTAAGGGAGTTAATAAGGTTGGTTTGACTTTTAACCTGCCTCTCCAGATCAAGTACTGGACGGACATAACCGATGTGGGCGCGGCTTAAGAAATCTTGCTCTTCGGATACGGAGAATGATTTTCCATTGTAGGTCACCATGTTGGAGGAACTGGAAGGGCGGTAAGAACCTGCAAAATCATCCTTCTCAAAATCATTAAAGTACAAACCAATGTCTTGAAGGGCACTGATGTCTACTTCATCGTTTCTTCCACCAACAATCTCTCCGGACTGGATTTCTGTTGGGATCTCCTCTTGAAGATTAGGGTCGGCAGAGGCTGCTGGTGGTTGGATTTTCGAAGGACGAAGGATTATTTCTTCCCCCAAGGTGACCTTCTTCTTCTTGGTAGCTTTCTCATCGGTGTTGGCCATGCACTTCCTGTCCTTCTCAAGAGGTTGGTAGGTTCTTTGGCCGTCTAGCTTCCCTTACTGTCTCAACCTTTACTGCTTTGAGCAGAGTCGCATCGATGCCCCCTGATTCCTGACCCAGTCCCTTCTGTAGCTGTTTGAGCCAGTTCTGTTGCAGCCTTCTCCTTTTTGTCCTTCATGTTGCTGGGAGCTTTAGCCCTGAAAGGTAAGAACATCTTGGCATCTTTGGCATCTGTCCTTTTGAGAATCACATCAGGAGGAGGAGGGGTGATTAGCTTTTCCCATGAAAGGTCTCTCCGGCTTGTGGTGTTCCACAGGTGAGACCTCACAAAATTTCTCGATGTAAAGCAATTGTGGAAGGTATTCCCCCAGCATTCTGAAGCCCATGCACTAAGCTTTGCAAAGGTCTTTTTCCCTTCCTCCAAATGGCCGGTAAACTCCTTCGGTAAAACTAAAGAGAAATAACAAACTAGTCAGAATAAAGAAGCTTATGGTTTAAGAAAAGAAACTTGTAGGACAAGGAGAAGAAAGAAAATTACCAGTGCTTTTACACCTACTAGTCAGCAAGCTAGGGTTGGAGTTGGCTTTAATCTTCCCGTCGTTTTCCCATGTTCCACTAACAAATATGAACTCTGTCCTCCAAGTTTTTTCGGACTCTAACAGGTCATCCACAACCTTAAAGTCATTCTCCATGTTGTGGTGGTAGAATAGAATCTGATGGCTCTTGCACAAGCTTGCTACAGCAGCAAACTGCTCCATCGGAAGAGGGATCGTTGACAGCCTCGATGCCATGATACAGGCAATGAGTGTGTACCAGGCATTGGGGCTTAACTGGCTGGGACAGAGTTTGACTAAATGAAAGTACTTAACAATTTCTGGGTCTAGAGGGAACCAGAGTCCCAGTTTAGCACTTCGGTGTACACTACCACCTCAATCAGTTTGCAGTCTATGGGGGTCTCCGGGGTAATCGGTATCCTTACCTTTACAGACTCCGGAATCCCCTATTTGGTTCGAATTCGTCCCAACTCAGCAGTATGGGTGTAGACGTAGTTGATGTTTTACAAAACTAACAAGTATTTGACACTGACGTGTTTGAAGCAGGGGCCTACCTTACCCTCTAAGCACTCCGGAAGCGAGTCCAGATGAGTCATACAAACTTTTACCTTACTCTTAACTTTCTTATCAGAAGCAACATCTCCTGTTTGACATGATGCCTCGGTCCCGAAGGGGGCCTCTACGATGCTGTCTTCCATAATCTCTTCCATCATTGTGGAAGGTTTGTCAGTTGCATTTGAGGTAGGTTGCTTAGTTTCCTACATTGAAGGCTGTTCGGGTGGTTGAGCGCTTGTTGCCTCTGAAGTCCTAGTGTCTAGTAGAGGTTGTGATCCGGAGGGCTTGGTTCGCGAAACTGCTTTAGTTATCTCCGATCCGGAGGGTTTTGACATTGTTGGTATAGACTAGGTTTTGGTTTGGAGAGTTATCCAGCAAGGGGTTATCTTCTCCGGTGACCTTTTTGTGTCAGAGCCCATAGCTATAAATGGCGAGGGTTTTCTGGCGCTTGAAACATATTTTTCCTTATAGACAGGATGTTGAGACTCTTGTACAGAGGAACCGGAAAGGAGGGATGAAAGGTTTGGTTTAAATGAAATTTTTTTTGAGTCTAGGGTTTTTAGAGGAGGATGACCCTTGATCGGCGTCCTGAGTTGGCTGATTGATTTTCTTGCTTGAAGAAACGGGGAGACCAGCGGCGATACAGTTTTCTCTCTCTACCTTCCTTGCTCTGTTTAACTCTGATAAATTCAACCAGCCACTTTTAATTAAAGCGTTTCTGGTTAATGTTGAAAATAGGCTTCTCAGTTCGGACAACACATGCAAATCAGACGAAAATGATATTGACTTGGCAGATTTTTTAACCCTTCCAAAGATACATTGCAAGGCTTAGAAAATGGGCTACTTATCAGTTCGGATATTACAGTCACAACCTACCAATTAATCCGGACATGGGTAATTCGGATCATATCACTCCACTATAAAATCCGAACAGGGCAAATGTGAACACCTTTTGACTAAGCTATTTGCTAATCTACTTAAAAACTAATGAGTCCTTAAACTCGACCCGGTTTTACAACTTGACCCGGTAAGCCCATGTGTTATTAATTAAAAATATAAATACTCTAACCACTCTCATTAATGAGCGTGATCAACATTTAATACAAGCATACTGCTTAATTATCTCACTACTCCTCACACTAAACACAAAATACCCCAAACTTACTAAAACACTTTACCAAACTACCCACAGCCCAAAATAAACCAAATCAACATTCATATGTGTTTTAGTAATATGTTATATTTATTTTGAATCCTCTATCATCTTTACGTTATTTCCATAATCTCTTTATTTTTTGCAGGTGTCAGCTGGCAACTACATCTTAATTTACTAATACTTATGTCTTTAACCAATAAATTTGTTGATGTCTTCTTCCATTTGCACTCCAATACCTTTATTGTATGGACATCTTCACAAAACATTCATCTGACGCTTCATCTTATAATATGGTTATCTTTCCTAAAAAATGGTAATGATGTCTCAGCGGCATATAGTTTTATCAGGACCCCCAGGTTCTTAAAATTATTTATCAATTATTTTAAGGATTAATATAAAAATAAGAAAGATAATATTTATATTTTTGCTTCAATTATTAGTTTTGCTAAATATTACTCACACTTAATTATTCTACAAACTAAATTACTCAATAACATTACTTCATGTATTTATAACCATTCACCACATATTTTGCGATACTTTTTTCATATTTGTCATACTATATCCTTATTTAATTGAACATTTAAATGACAAGTTATACAAATACATTTAACTTAACAAAATGATTGATATTCTAACAAATATACTTGCATATATTATTAAAATCTAAGTATCCAAATAAATTTACTATCATTTTTATTAATTTAAGGATGCAATGTTCCCGTCGGTTGTGTTCTCTTAAAAAAATTAATGAATCTTTTAAAATTGAACGAATAAGTGACCTTGTAAACACATATTCTATACCAGTGAAATTTTGACATTTTGTTTCCAATTCTTTAACCATTTAGTTTAAATCAACAACTATCATTAATACTTATCCTCTATAAGTTTACCATTATTTACAATTTTTTATTTTTCAATTCTCAACATTTATACTTATCTATCTAATTTCTTTCTATAATTGATTTACATGACCGTCGACTTCTATTTCTTGCAACTAACAATCTACCTATTCTTGTTGCTTATCTAAAGTAAAGTATTCTTATTCTCGATTTTATTTTAGATTAACTATCATAACTAAATTTTATTAATTTATTAGATTATAGTTATGTTTTACCCACTATATTTTATCATTATATTTTTTATTATGCATCCATTAAGTAGAATATTAATAACTAAGAAATAAACTATGATGAAAATTTGTTGATAAATGAGAATGACCGTGAGAATAATTAATTTAACTATAATATTATGTTACCAAAATTGACCAATAAAGATTAACATATTCTTTCTTCGATGCTAAAACTTAGACATATATTACATCCTAGCGAATGTTAACTAATATACTTGCTATATTCATCTTCTAAAAAATATTGTTTAGAAATATCCAAAATTTTATATGAACATAAATATATTAAAATCTATAGTTTCCTTTTCTTTGCTTTAGATGATGTTATTTTTTATGATTAAATATTCATAATATATACTTATTGTAAATTTTGTTTGATTTTTTAGAAATGAAAATACATCCCATCGCCAAAAACGTTTTGTTTCTACTCAATAATTGTTTTTTAAAAAATAATTCTTTAAATTAATTCAAAAAAATATATATTACACTCATTGTTCTATCCAACAAGAAAACTTTATCCTTACAATAATTACAATATGATGGATCAAATACTAGACTTCCCGATGTACAAGAAGATTATATCGATACTTTATAGAATCTTATTGGAGAATAATATGAATGAGTTAGTGAACTCGACATTCCTAATCAACAAAAAATAAAAAAACAAGTTATCCAAAGAAAAATACTTAAACAAACAACCTATCAATTATAGAAAAATGACACGGTGCTATCCCTGTTATCTCCTCCAAAAACTACAAAACCACTGATAACAAGAAAAAACGTTTATCGGCACATTTTCCCCAAATAACATTACTTATCCCAATCAAGAAATAACCAACATTTATCCAAAACTTTGTTTCTAGTTGGTTCCAACAATCCTTCCACCTCTTCTAAATATTGTAAGTATTTATCTTATTAAATATGTTAGATATATTTATATTCTTTTTTTAATAATAAAATTCCTTATTATCAACTACATTTACATGCGATTCATTAATATTATTTCTACGATCATTAATATTTTAAATGATAAAATGGAAGTTGTAAAATAATGTCGTATATTGATGTTACATCAAATTTTTTATAGCGGTAAACCTCAGATAATATTGATATGACCTTATTATAACTACCTTCTTGAAAAATATCAGAATATGTGTTGCAAATCTATTAATCTTTTCGATAATTCTGCCGAAGATTCTTTCAGAGTTTGTATCATTATCCCCGATGATATTAATAATAATCAAGATGATACGTCAGTTAGCCAGACGACTTGGCTAAGGAACTTTTTTTGGTCGCGCATAGTGGCTTGACTAATGGCTAATGATTTTGACCATTTAATTGAGTATTGGTCGCTTCACGAGGTACAACCAGACAACCAACAAAATTAGTCATTGACCAATGATCAAGTCTGGTCACGCTACTTGACGTTACCAACAAACCATGGATTTGGCTCATTGGGGTATGACCAAGTGGCCTAGCTCATTACGCAACCTATCGCATTGAGGTTTGAACAAGTGGTCAAGTCCCCTTCTAGTCGCTCAACTTGGCCATATGATTTGACATTTGCCCACACCATTCTCGTTATGCCTCGTGGTATGACCAAGGGTCAGAAGAATTAACGATTGGTTGTGACATACGTTGTAACTAGGGTTTTATGAAGGCTTGGTCGTAGATGCCGATTTTTTGGTTGTGTCGAGCTTGATCATCTGAACGGTTCGAGATAATTCATGCTTGAATGAAACACACAAGACATGAGATATATAATATTACTTGATGTTATTTTTTCTGCTTAGAGGATGTTTCGTGTTATATCAAGTTTTATTCGTGCCCCGTTTAGATGATATTTCATATTGTATCATGTAACATATTTATTATTTGGATAAAATTTTAAGACCCGACTATATAATTAAATCGCACATAAAATGCACCTTATGATATGAAAATCGCAAATAATGCGCTATCAAAGACTAATATTTTTACTTTTAAAATAGATATAGAACAATAAATCACATATGATGCACGACTTCCATATTGGAAATCACACATTATATGTGATTTCATTGTTCTATTCTGTTTATGGTTTAAATTTAGCATATAGTCGCGTATGTTATAAGACATGAGAGCCATATATCGTATAAAATGCGCGATCAAAGGCTAAATTATTTGCTTTTAACAAAAATACAGAATAAATATATTGCATATATTGTACGGTTTCCAATATAGAAATTGCACATTATATGCGATAACATGTCCTATCTCTACTTTAAAAGGAAAAATTTAACCATCGGTCGTGTATTCTATGCGACATACTAACCATATATCGCATATAATGTGGGATACACAATAGTATATGAAACTTAAAATAAAACAACCATAGATTAACCATAACTTGAGATAACAGTCAACATAAGCTTAAAAGAAATAAATAAACATAAACACAAGATGAAATTAACGTACAAAAATATCATGTAACATCAAATCACAACAATTATTATAACTTATTAGTCAAAGTCATATCCGAGGTTAAATTTAAGAGGTGTGCAATTTACTATCGCGTCCGTTTTTTCAGCAAGACACTCCTCCAAGTAAGTTTTCATATCTTTTGTAATGAAACCATAATTTTTAACTTTCACAAGTTAAACGCGTCTTGTCTTACTTCATGCTCTAGGTCGAATACTCGAACCATTGGTTGACAATTCAAATAATTGTACTTGATAGAGATTTTTTCACGATTTTGTGGAGGTGAAGAGAGAGTTTCTAGAAGTCCTTAAATGTCATAAATTATACGCATGAGTTTATAAAAAAACATCAGTGATCTCATCCGACCTTATTCTCTAAACAAACTTGATGGCTTGAAATAAGTATATGGCTTTGTGAATTATCCATTATATATCTAATATATATCATGTTTTTCTAGTTATGTTATTTGGTAGACGAATAATTATGTTATGCTTAAGTAGCAATATATAGAGAAGTAAATTATGAGGAGGGCAAAAAATCTTACTTGGCGATAAATCCTACTTAGCGAGAATCCTATTTGGCGAGAATTTATAATTGGCGTGATATTAAATGACAAACTACTTGGCATGATATTAGGTGTGTAAGTGATGCTGGGTTAATATAAACATAAGCGGTAATCAAGTTCCAATGTAACATGTGAAATCAAATATTATATAAGTAAGTTAGATAGTGTACTAACATAATATAAATATGCATAAAAAAGTTTTAAAATGATAAGTAACATAATCATACATCATCCTTGATCATATCAGTCGATATTGCCTCTTCATTAGAGTTTGGTGTGATAGCCGACATAATTTAGATCAACTTATTTTATCTTTCGTAGTATATAATCAACCAAACATTCGCTTGAGCAGTATGGTATCGATTTCATATGAAGTACAATATCGACAACGATCCATCCTAATGAGTAGTAACCTATAAAATTAAATTTAATAATTATGGAAATATTACAAAGTGCTATTTTTTAAAATCAATAATGTTATTGATATACATACGCGTACGACTTGGATGTCATGTATGAAAGCAATTCGAATCTTTAGAACATGTGTGGAACAAGATAAAAAAAACCATGTAATGGTAATTAGTTTGCTCCTATATCTCCAACCCATTTATAAGTTTGCTTGATATTTTTAATAACCACACTAGATAAATAACTACATAGTTTATCAGAAAATGTAATTTTATGGCCCAATTTAATATCAAACTTACTTAGCTCGAAAGTTTAAAAAATATTTGAATGTTGATGACGTAGTAGCTTGTGAAATTTGTCCGAGAAAAGTTAAAAATTACATTAGTGCATACCAAGATAGCATTTTAGGGACGTGTGAGCACCCTCACACCTACAAAAAAATAATTTTTTATTATTATAACATTAGTTTTTTTTTTAAATAACATTGGAAACAAATTCGCACATACTGATTGGTTGTTCCTTTGCCAAAATGTTTGATCTTGTTGGTTTGATGGTTAATAATTTTTTGTTGTATTTTGTTATCCACGTCATAACATAATCTATACAGTTTGGGTATGTGGTGATAATTCACACAATGATACTTAATTTTTGTTATAATCTTCCTCCATGTTTGATTCAACAAAAAAATTATAAGACTTCATAAAATTATTTGCAGCGCCTCTGGAGAGCACCACTTCTTAACCATTCCAATAACGTTCTTGTTTATATCTCGTTTTCATAGTAAATGGATTGCATTTAAAAATATATCTTCAAAAACTAGCATCAACGCCAACTCTTGATCTGTCAAAATGACACATGTATTCTCCATAATCACACCTCGTAAAATACTTAAAGCCCATCTAGTTGGCTTGCTTCTTTACACTCATAAACACGAAAGAAACACAAAATGTAAGTTTTGTTTAAGTTACACCAATAATCTCAAGCAAAGTCATTTTATACCTCATCTTCTTGTAAGTACAATCCATGATAAATACACGTGACAATATACGCAACAAGTCAACATTTATATGATCCGTAAAAAAAAACTTGTAATCAAATCTATTTCATCATTTGTTTGATGCCACATGTAGTAATTATATTCCTTCAATTTCTTCAACAAAACTGCACTTATTGACCATATTTTTTAACATCAAGATTTTTTTACGATGGTTATAGATCAGATGCATATTGGAAACATTTTTCACGTTATGTATCTTCAAACCAATATATATTTCATAGGATGCGAACTAAGTTAAGATAGACTACCGACTAATTCCTCTTCATCCGCCTTGAGTTTACAAGCTTGTGATGACCATCTAACGGGACGAGTGGTTTGTGGTTATGTTTCCCTTTTACAACGGTCAATCGCTAATAAACAGCTAGTGCATCAACCGGAAACGCTTTTAATTCGAAGTGACAATCACATTTTTAGTTGTGCACTTTCTTTTCCTCAAAGTTTATGGTTTAGTTTTTTATTTATAAATACTGTACCTCTCGGATTTGTAGGTTATCTTAGGAGTTTTCCTCAATTTACTGGAATTGTAAACGAAAATAATGTTGATGAATCCTATCTCTTTCTTTCAGTAAAAACTCATGCATCCAAATCTGATTTAGTATAATACGCGTGCATGGTCAAAATGTGTGTGTAACCGGCCATCATAAATGATGGATGCACATGTTCCTACAACATATAATTATACACGTAGTCGTACATATGTACAAATAATAACATATATTTTTGCATATTATATTGTGACAAAATTACCATAAATTTACACACAGTATACGATGATACAAAATATCTCGCACGGTGAGACTATCTAAAATCATACACTATGAAACAAAACCATATTGATTTTAAGCCCATTCATCAGTAATATTACATGATTAAAAATGTACATTTTTGAATATTATAATTTTATTTCTATAGCATTGTCTTTATACTCCTAATAAAAATTAGTCATGAAGCAATTAAAATCTTCATTATACACTTGTACTTTTTTATGCGAAAATGACTATTATTACTAAATTAAGAGTTTTACAAAATGTAGTCTCAAATTGAGAATATTAAGAAAATACAGGACTTAATTGCGATAGATTTTGTTTAATCTATTCCCAAATTGATAAGAAACCCTAATCGACTACAGTCTGCTTCTTCTTCTCAGAAACTCCAAAGCTAAGATCGATTTTTCAAGCTCCAAAATCGATCGTAAGCGGAGTTACCCAGGATCGATGTATCCGATTCCTAAGCTCTCTAACATTGTTATTGCTAGTAAAGGAATCGGGGCTTCAAAAACTTTGAAATTATGTTCACAACGAGAAGCTATGGTCCATTTGGCAATGTAATCAGCAGCCATATTCTAGTTTTGCAAGATGTGTTGTAGAGTCATGCTAGAGTGGATTAACCTTCGACAAACATCGAATAAAGGGTGAAGAAGAGGAGCAATAGATCCAGTGGCAAACATGTTGATTAGAGTCAGGCAATCTGACTCTATATCAATATGATGCAAATTTTTTCTCTTGAAAATGACCAGACCCTCGACGAGGGCTCTACATTCAGCCTAGAGAGGAGTCAACTTCCCAAAGAGGCACTTAGATCCTATAACGATCTCACCGGACTCTTTTCTGACAATAATTCCTCTACTGGTCTCACCAGTGGAACTGCAAGCAGCATCTACATTGATTTTGAATTTGCGAGGGCGAGGAGCAATCCATCTCAGGTAAGTAGGTTTTCGCTTTATGTTATTGATAGTTTTTTATCATAGGGTAGTACCTGAATCCACAACATTTGACCAATGCTTAGAGTTCATTCTGTTGGCCGAGTCAATGCCTAGCATTATTCTAGTTATACAATTGAATGCATTTATATAAGTGTCATGAGTATTGTGAAACTTGGAGTAGTTTCAGTTATTCCAAATTGTCCAACAGATTATCCGTGGGACACGTTGGGTAACATGAAACTTACTGTTGGAAGCCCTAAACCAGCAATGCAGTAAATGATTTAGGTTCATAAAGAGCCAAAATAATTCTACAAAGGCCAATCAAAATTACAGTTGACGAAGAGATGGTTTTTCTCTTCGCAACTGCAACAAAACTTGCATTTAGAGACAATGTAAATATGTCTGATGGAAATAATATTATCAATTGGAGCATAGTTTTGAACTAGCTTCCAACATAAGAAAGAATTTTTTTTAGGAATATAATGATTCCAATTTTTTAAAAAACAGAGATTTGTTGTATTTACATCTTATACTTTCCCAAGTTAAATTTGTATTAAAATTGGTATCAGTCGGAAGCTTCCACATTATTCTGTCTTTCTGGACAGGATTGAGTTTGAAGCAATTAATTTGCTTAACTCTATTATGAGTTAGAAAGCTAGAAAGAGTGTGGATGTCCCATTTATTGTCTTTCCAAAAGGACTTCACACTGACAGGAAGAAACCAGCTATTAGAGTTGTGGTCCCTGATGAGAGGATGCTGGTCAAGCCAATCATCATACAAAAAATCAACAGCTCCTTCACCAATGATCCATTTAACATTGATTTCAGCCTAATCTTTGATATTAAAAAGTCTTTTCCAAACACTAGAGTCAGTGTTTTTATAGTTAGCATTGATAGGGTGAGAATTAAGGTTGTAGGTAAGATGCATAACATTGACCCAAAGACATGTATTCTTCCTAAAGATGTAACAAAGCTTTTGGGAGAAGGTTTTTTGAATATCAGATAGTTTTTAAATATTCAATCCACCTTCTCCAAAAAGTTTACAAAGCTGGCTCCAATGAGCCCAATGTATGGCTTTGTCATTGAATTTGGACCTCCACAAATATAATTCAATTTTATTTATAATAAAGTTGGGAATGACACTGTTATGCATCCAATAGTAGACAATTGGATGCAGAACATTGTTGATAAGAGACAATCTGCCCCCAAAGGACAGATGTTTCATATCCCATTCATGAATTTTGTTATAAATCTTTTCAAGAAGAAGCAAATAATTCTTCCCTTTATTATTTACAGAAATGGTGATTCCAAGATAGGTAAAATGAGCAGAATCAACATTAAAGCCAGTGGTCAGCTTCAATCTGTTAGTGCAAGTTTGTGTTGATTTCGCTGAGGTAATAATTTTTGTTTTCTGCTTGTTGATAATTTGTCCTCATGCTAACTGATACTGGTCTAGGAGGTTGCTCAGCTTATCAATTGTGGAAGGGATGCTATTGGTGAAGATGATAATATCATCAGCAAACGCCAGACTTGGTAAGATATACCCTGACTTCAAGTAAAATTGCATGCTGTTATTATTTATAAAAAGATTAGAGAGACTTCTAATAAGATCCTCCTCAGCAAGAATGAAGAGACTTGAAGACAAAGGGTCTCCTTTTCTCAATCCATTCTTTTTAGGGAAATAGCCAACACTAGAACCATTCATAAGGATAGAGATCATCACATTGGTAATCATGTCTTTAATGAGAAGAATGAGACTATTCGAGAACCCAAAGGCCTTTAAGATTTTGAGAACAAAGGCATGAGACAATCTGTCAAATGCCTTTGACATATCCAGTTGGACCATGATGTTACCCTTGTTGGGTTTTATATTGATGTTGTGAATCATTTCTTTGGTTAATAGAATGTTTTCATGAATTAGTCTATGCTTGACAAAATCTCCCTAAGAGTTAGATATAATATTAGAGAGGTGAACAACAATTATGCTATTGACTAAACTGGATATGAGTCTGTTGAAAATGGTGCAAAGGCTGATAGGCCTGCAATTGCTCCAATTCACAGGGTTAGGGCCTTTGGGAATAAGGCAAATCCTAGTAGAAAATACACCTTTAGGAAGGCTATAACCCTTTAGGTAAGCATTAGGGCATTACATAGATCTAAGTTAATAATATCCCAGCAAACTTTAAGAAAATAAGTGTTAAAACCATCAGTGTCAGCTGCACTATCATTTTTCATGTTGTTGATAATAGACCAGACTTCCTCTTTGTTTGTAGGCTTGATAATAGATTTGTTGTCCATGTCATTGATGAGATTAGGAATGTTTTGAAGAATAGTATCCAGCATTAGATCATCATTGCAACAGTAGGAATCATTAGATAAAACTTGTTTAAAGTAGGATTCAGCAAACTTAGCAATGTCATTTTGACTCTGAATCCAAGCACCATTGTCCTTGACGCCATTAATAGAATTCTTCTTTTTATTTTTGCACACATAGTTATGATACATCTTAGTATTGCCATCACTCTCATTCGGCCATGTATTGAAGCATTTTTGTCTCCGGTAACTTTTTTCGTTCTTAAGATCATGCATAAGATAGCTGTTAGCTTTAGATAGGTTGTATTTAGAGATAATATTATTTTCCCTTTGGTGAATAGCTTCCTTGCATTTGACCTCCTCAGTAGCTTCTTTAAATTTATTGAAAATATTTCCAAAATTCTTTGTGTTCCATTCTTTAAGAAACTTTTTCAATCTCTTAAGTTTGGACCAGAAAACATTATTAGCATTACCTTCACAATGAGTGTTCCAATTGAGCTTGACAACATTAAAAAAGTCAGGATCATTAGACCATGCATTAATGAATTTGAAATTGCATTTATTGGAAAGAGGAACATTATTGTTATTATTAGCTATAGTAATGAGTAAGAGGGCATGGCCAGAACATATTCTGACCATGTGAAAAACCTGGATACAGTTCATAGTGAAGAGTTTTAAGATGGTCCAGGGATGATTATGCGATACGAGGATTACTGAGAGACGATTTTGCAATACAGAAATATCTTAGTGTCAGTTTTAGAGAAAGAAAATCTAGATTATTAGGTTAAGTAGAGAGAGAAAGTCTCGTACTATTTATCTCGGGATTGTGAAGCGTGTGTAGTCCTTTTATAGTACAATTGCGGACCCCACACGCTTTAACTTTGGTTAATTACACCTTTTAGTCCCTATATTTTACTTTCTTCCTATTCTGGCTATCTCTTTATGTAGTTTATACAATTTAGTCCTCACACAGTTTTCTCTATGCTATTTTCCCCTATCACACTTTTCCTGTGCTGTTTTCTCCTGTGGAGTTTCTTCTTCACACTTTTCTCCTTGTCTTTTATTCTTCCTTATCACATAGTAGACATCATGTTGGTATTGATTAGAGCCCTATCTAATCTTTTCCAGCATTTATTGGTACTCCAGATGTATCTGGAGCCAACATAATCAACTTCTTCCAGGCTGTAGAGTCTAATAACATCATTAAAGTCTTCAGTACCAGCATCATCAAAGGTGGAGCAGCCAAGCTGGTCATCATCACAGGTGATGGCATTAAAGTCACCAAGAACCATCAAAGGATTAGCATCCGTAGCAAAGGAAGTTAACTGACTCCAGAGGTCTTTACGAAGCACTATTTGGTTCTTAGCGTAAACAGATGTAAAGTTAAAGGTATAGTTATTATATGTAATTTCCATATGAAGAAACTGGTCCTGATCAGTGTTAACAGCAATGTTAACCTCCTCAGCCCAGAAGATCCATAGCTTATTAGAGCCGTTAGAAATAAAGTTGCAAAGGCCAATTCTTCTAGCAATATTCTCAATCTTGTCAATTCTAGCCATAGGTTCTTGGATAGCCATAACCTTAACCCTTTCATTAAGAATCATAGATTTAAGCCTTGACAAGGTTGAGTTATTCTTGACACCTCGAGCATTCCAACTAATGACCTTTATCATTATATGATAAAGATTTTATGTAGTTTTTCTCTCTTTTAAGGAGAGAGTTTATAGACAGTCTCTTGCCACTTTTACTTTTGTATGCAGACTTTAATTTGTTACTGATTATTGTGTTGAAATCTTGTTCAGGGGAGGTGGCTTTAGGAGACGCATTGCAGCTGCCTATGTTTTCACAGTGGGGAGAGTGAGACTCTTCAACAATCTGGTTTTCAGAAGTGTCATGACAATCTTGATCCAGACGTTGAAGGGCACCTATGATTTCAGGATCATTTTTGGAGGAACAATCTTCATTTTCAAGACTCAACTCATTATTAGCGTTAGGATCTGTAACAAAATCTTTAACTGTAATAATAGACTTTAGCTTTATTCTGTATACCTTACTAAAAGATTGTACCTTAGTAACTATAGGTATTTGCAGACTAGTAGAGCTTCCATGTAAAGAATCATTTTGAGCAATGTCATCATGCTTTTTTGTTGTTTCATGTATTTCCATCTCTTTCATTATCCTTCGATTTCCCTTTTTTACAGTCATTAGCATCATGACCTAGATGATAACAACTAGAACAGTAGGCCGGTGCGTTTCTGTAGCTAACTCCAACCCATCAACCATCATTCTCACCAAAACCAACCCAAAGTCTTCTTATCAGCTTCATAGAGACATCTATCTCGACTTTAGCATATCAAGCATTGTTATTGGCTCTAAACTTGTGAGGGATAATAGTTCTGTATACATTGCCAAGAGAGGAGGCAAGATCTTTGATCACTGAGTCATTATACAAGTATTCTGGCAGTCTTTCGAACTTGACCCACAACAAGACGATTGGGTTTTCATAGCTTTTGTTGAATTCGGGGCCCCATTTTAACAAGCGCATAGTCTTCCCGTCAACATTCCAAATGTTTTTGGACCATAACGTACTAACATCCTTCTTGATACATAATTTAATCGGTATATGTCGAGAATCAAAGGTTACAAAACTACATGATCCTTTAAACTTGAAAGAATCGAGAAAAGCTTGGATAGAAGCTCTTTTAAGAATTTCTAAACTGAATTTTCCGATCAATGTATTTCTTGACTGTTGCAGCAGACACTACTTAGTTTCTTTTGAATACTGAATTGAGTTATGGTCATCAGCATGTTTAATGAATTTCGGGCAAGTTTCTTGGTGATTTGGCTTAAAGATATCCGCAAAAGATTTCGTAAATGTGTTTTGATTTTTTGATCTCCATGGTGTTTGTTTTAATGTTATTTAGAAGAGCAAGATATTCTTCTAATTTTGCAGCTTCATAGCTCATCGGAACAGATGGCTGGAATACGACTCGACTCGACAGAATAAATAAGATGTTGCCAGGAGAAAAACACAAAAGAAGACAAAACATGCACCTCTGAAGGTTATCAGAGGGATGCCGTCCCGGAGGAACAATCGGAGATGGACGGCGGCGCTTTTCTTTCAAAGAGCCCAGCTATCTGAAGCTCGCTTATGTATTTGCCATTCTTTAAAAACATGAAAAATTATCTTATACATTTGTACTTTAAATTTAAAAAATTTCAGAGTGTTTATATGTTTAAATATTTATCGTTTAACGGTTTAAAATTTTATAATATTAATTTTCATAAGTCGATGATATATCTAAAATTTTAAAAATATTTTAAAATTTTATACTTCTAAATTTTAAAAATTAAAAATTAGATAATGAGATCCCACGTATACAAAACAACAAGATCTATTTAAGCACCCAATAACCAAAGACAATAGGTTAGAAATAAATTACTTAACCATTTAATAATGCTAATTTATTAGTGAAATTCAATATTATTAATTTAGAAAAGCTTGAAGTTTATCGACCATTAATGAACCGAAGTTGTAGTGTACTTCCTGTGTGTAGTAGTTATGGTATAAGATAGGTAGCCGTTTAAAGAGTCTGTGTTGGTATATAATATACCTACTTGTCAGTTGTCACCTTCACTTTGCCCAAATCCAGCTTCAACCTCCTCCTTCGTAATATCCGCCATCTCTCTCTCTCTCTCTCCACCATGTCACAGTCTCTTCAGTTCTTCACTCCGTCGCGAACACCACCACACCTTACTCCCTACTCTCTTCCCTCCACTTCAAACCACCGATTCCCAGTCACTTTCCCAAAACGAACCACCCTCAAAGCCTCTATCTCATCAGATCTCGACTCCTCCTCTCAAATCCTCGTCTCCAACAACGGCAAAGGCGGGAATCATGCGGTTGCGGCGGCGACGGCTGAATTAGGTCTTAATGCGATCGAGGTCGATGCGGTCACGGAGGTGGAGCTGAAGGAGAATGGATTCAGGAGCACGAGGAGGACGAAGCTTGTCTGCACCATCGGACCAGCTACATGCGGGTTCGACCAGCTGGAGGCGCTCGCTGTTGGAGGGATGAACACTGCACGCCTCAATATGTGCCATGGGACTCGAGAATGGCATCGCGATGTTATTCGTAGTATTCGGAGGCTTAATGAGGAGAAGGGATTTGCTGTTGCAATTATGATGGATACAGAAGGGAGTGAGATCCATATGGGGGAATTAGGTGGTGCATCTTCCGTTAAAGCCGAGGTTTGCTTCATTACATACAACTTTCATAGCTCGATTTTTCCTAAATTAAGATTTGGCATTCTGAAATCAATGGAATCAAAATCATCACCTTCTACTTTGTTTGCAGGACGGTGAGATCTGGACATTCACTGTTAGAGCTTTTGATTCACCTCGGCCAGAACGCACCATCACTGTAAATTATGATGGTTTTGCTGAAGGTATTCATCTATCTTTACCTGAGAGTATTGCAGTCAGTTTATGTGAAGTGAGGCTGCGCGTCTAGATGTGTGCTTGAAGAAAGATAGTTACTTAGTAGTATTCCATAACTCATTTGATCAGTTATGAGCTGATTTCTTGAGTGAAAACAATTAGTACAGCGGTAGAGTATTATAATTTAGATTAGCTGAATAGAGAACATATACTTTCTTCATTTTTTATAAATATGAATCGAATCCTACCCGATACAGATATTTCTGTTTGTTTACCAACAGATTGATATGGAATGGTACTTTCCAAATTCAACTGCTCAGTACTATTTGTTTGTGCATTACAGACGTGACAGTGGGGGATGAACTCCTAGTCGATGGTGGAATGGCGAGGTTTGAAGTAGTTGAGAAGATTGGCCCTGATGTCAATTGTAGATGCACTGATCCTGGATTGTTGCTTCCTCGAGCAAATTTGACATTTTGGAGAGATGGGAGTCTTGTTCGTGAGCGGAATGCTATGCTTCCAACAATTTCTGCCAAGGTAGGTTCTGTTTGTGTCTGATTTCTTGTTTTCTATTTCAAATGTTCTTCCTCCTTAAGAGACCTACGACCCTGAGAACGCTAGAAGCAGAGAATTGGGTGAATTCTTTTGCTAGGTGACTAACCTATACTCATTCGGATATCTCAGAGCCGTACCTAGATCGAACAATCTAAGTGGCTTGTCTTTCGTGTCTATTTGTTGCTCCATCGACTTATGTGGCAAGAAAGGAAGTTATTTGGGAGTATGACACAAGGTGAAGTGACTACATGTTCTTTGATTTTCTAATTTCTTAGATGATCATTGAGTTGGAGTAAGACTAGTATGCTCTGTATAAGAGCTTCAAACTTACTACTTTAATGAGGAAAGTTGCTATTGACTTAACTATAATAAGGCCTATTATCCTACATATGATACTTGATTCAGAAATCAATCAACACTTACGCGAGCATAAGAACATGCGAGGTCCTTTAGGCTAGTAATTTAGGCATGTTGGTATCTTCTTTAATTTTGGGTGAAATACTTTTCATTTATTAGGAGTAACTTCTTTCAATGAAAATTGTCTTGCTTCATCTCTATTTTTTTCCCTTCAGGATTGGTTGGACATTGATTTCGGAATTGCAGAAGGTGTTGATTTCATTGCTATATCCTTTGTCAAGTCTGCTGAAGTGATTAATCATCTAAAGAGCTACATTGCTGCTCGATCCCGGGGTGGGTAAGTACACCTTTGCACAATTCTACCTTAATAATCTACCTTACTTGCTCTTGCTCTCTGAGTATGATTTTTATCTTCCATCAATCATGGTTGTTCATTTTTTGTTCTCCGCTTCTGATTTTATACATGTATAATTTATCTCTGGCTTATGTATTCTTGTAATGGACATGCAGATAACTTGCTAGTCTTATCATTACTGTAATAATGAATTGTATACGCAGACACATAGCTTGACCTGGTTTGCATTGCTGTTTTTTTTAAAGGTCTGTGAACTTATTAGGGTTTTCCAATTTTATGATGCAGTGACATTGCGGTCATTGCAAAAATAGAAAGTATCGACTCATTGAAGAACTTGGAAGAGATAATTCAAGCATCAGATGGAGCTATGGTAGCAAGAGGAGATCTAGGTGCTCAGATACCACTAGAACAAGTTCCGGCAGCCCAGCAAAGGATTGTTCAGCTTTGCCGACAGCTTAATAAGCCAGTCATCGTTGCTTCTCAGCTACTCGAATCCATGATTGAATACCCCACACCCACTAGAGCCGAAGTGGCTGATGTATCAGAAGCAGTTAGGCAGAGAGCTGATGCTTTAATGCTCTCTGGGGAGTCAGCCATGGGACAATTTCCAGAAAAGGCATTGGCGGTTCTAAGAAGTGTCAGCGTGAGAATCGAGAAATGGTGGAGGGATGAGAAACGCCATGAAGCTATGGAGCTGGCTGACATAGGATCTTCTTTTTCAGATAAAATTTCTGAAGAAATTTGCATTTCTGCTGCCAAGATGGGTAAGTGATTATCTTCTATGCGGAGGGTATTGCAAAAATAGGTTCCAGACTTTGAGTTGAACAATAGCTTATATTAGATTTTCAGACGAATATATAATCCGGGTTGAATTCGGGTTAATAAAAGTATGTTTATTCATGTCATGATTGGGATTTATAGAAATCGGACACTTTAGGCCACCTTCATTTATAAATAAAGAAAATATTCATAATAAACGATTTAAGATTAATGATTTTATTTCAAGTCATTTGAAAGAATTGGGGATGCCTGGGTGATTTTAGGCTTCCAATATATATATATTTTCTTCCGACCCAGATTTCAGATATATAATTCATCATCCATACCTAGTGTTTTCAGGTTTGACTTAATTATACCACTTTAACCTTTGCAGCTAACAACTTAGAGGTGGATGCGCTTTTTGTCTACACAAAAACGGGGCACATGGCATCGCTCCTGTCAAGGTGTCGTCCTGACTGCCCAATTTTTGCTTTTACAAGCACAACATCTGTCCGAAGGCGCTTAAACCTTCAATGGGGTCTGATACCCTTTCGACTGAGCTTTTCGGATGACATGGAAAGCAACCTTAACAAGACATTTTCATTACTCAAGGCTAGAGGTATGATTAAATCAGGTGATCTTGTCATTGCTGTATCAGATATGCTGCAATCTATCCAGGTAATGAATGTTCCTTAATTGAAACCCCATTTCTAAATTAAGCCGACTGTCGAGTTGTTGCTGCTATAAGTTCAACTTATCTGATTTCACTCTAATAGAATTAGCAGCAAAAGTACCGTCCTTTGTTTCGTCTTGTGGTCCTAGGGTTTATGTATTTTATGAATTTTGTGTTCGTAGGCTTCATTGATAGACTTTTTACTCTCTTTGTATTTTATGAATGTAGCTTGTATCTTTATTTATGTAAGGTCCAACTTTAGTATGGGTAATAATAATTTGAATCGGTGGTATGGGTTTACATGTTTTGCTTCCAAAACTTTATCTCAATTTCATTTCATGTCTTTAAAGAGTCTGGCCCAGTAAGCTGCCATTATTTTTTTTAAAGCTCCAAACCTAACCTGGGTTTTTGCACACTGGATTGCATTTGTCCGCTGAAGACCCAGATTTTTGGATACGATCATTTGTTTGGGTTGCTGGATATGTTTTGCTATTCTCAAGTGAATTAAGCTAATTCTGCTAAAAATTTAGATTATATGTCACTAATTTTACAAGAGCCATTTCTTTTGACGGATCTTAATTTACCCAGCAGGTGTACACCAAATCAGTTTAAATGTTTTTGTATTTTGAATATTACCGTGTTAAATCACAGATGACCATTCTGTGAAAAAGGACTGCCCAAGTGTAAATTTATAATGAGAGACCAAAATGCTAACCTTATTGGCACCCAAAACTAGAGCAGTGATGAGTGATCCAAGGACAGTGAACCATGGGATTGGAGGGAGGTTCTGCTGTGGAAAGAAATATCCTAACAGAACTGATCCTCAGATCCTGTTTCATTTATTACACAAAACCAGAAAAGACCCAAAACTGCAACAGAGATTGGGTCTCAACTCTAAGACCCATACGGTCAAGATGCCTGCAGGAAACTCACATGCTTAACTTTATCAACACTAGAAAACAAACCCCAAAGCCTGGCTCTGTCAATAATAGTACGTTTTGTTGGTTTTTGTTGGCTCTTCAAGTGTCACAACCTTCATGACTCGTGAGAGAGATAGAGAGTGTAACAAATATAAAGTTGAGTAACTACTCTCACTACTTTTTTTCATGTCGTTCTTTAGTTTTATCAGGAAAGGCAAAAAGTCTAAATTGTATTTACCAATTATTAATTCATTAAATTTCTGTAATATATAATTTATTCCCCTTTAAACAAATTCATAAAATATAATTACTTCTAAAATGACTATTTTCTCTGTCACATTTTCTATTTCATCTATATTTGAAAATAAAAAGTCTAAATTGTATTTACCAATTACCAATCCATTAAATTTCTCCATCAAAATCATAAATATAATTATTTTTAGGGGATCACATTTTTTAGTTCTTTAATATTTAAAATAAAAAAAGATTTATCATTTGTTTTATCAAATTATTTTCACTTTATCTTCTAATTTGCAATTTGATGTCATTATTTACTATGAAATTCTTATACCAACAAACACATCATTAAGCTAAATTAAAACAAACATATATAATTTAACTTCTAGAATTAAATCATAGAAACAAAAAAAAACTCAAATTTCTTAAAAATTACTCATGAATCAGGAAGACACCCAAACCAAATATCCAAAACCGGAGAACATTACCCAATCAACCAATAAGGTAATTTAATCTTGTATTTTAGTTTTACATTTATCTAACATGAAAATCATTTCTTAAAAGAACTTATTTCTAAAATCCCGATTTTGCTGGTTAAATTCTGAAACACCTAATTCCAAGTCAGCATCTCCGAATTAGGTGTTTTGATTTTTTTTAAAATGCATCTAATTTCGAGCCAACACCTCCGAATTAGGTGTTTTGTTTTTGTTTTTTAAAAAATGCATCTAATTCCTAGCCAACATCTCGAAATTATGGAGGAAATAATATATTCATAACAAAGTGAAGTATTTTTTAAAATATAGAAGAAATAATAGATCTTATGGAGGAAATAGCTTTACCTACTTTTGTTGCTATTGCTTTCAATTTTAACTATTTCCATGTGATATCCACTTGTTATTTTTAAAAGAAAAAAATCTATTTAAAAAAGTACAATTAAATTTGTTACATTTTTTAGTAATCATTTTATTCCAGATTTTTTTTCCAAATTAAAACCGTAATTAGATATTACTTCCCATCTTAATATTTGAAGTTCTTTTAATTAATATATGATTTTTAAATTTGAAAAAGAATTTCAATTATGTTTAGTTTAATAGGTTTGTTTTATATTTATAATTGTATGTGGGTCTATGATTTAGCAAAAAACTAAATAAAAAGTTTAAAATAATATTTAAATAGGTAATGATGGTTTTTTTATCAATTTTTTTTATTGTTTTTTGTAATTTTTTACAATAGATTGTACATAACTTTACATAATATACTAATTGAAACAAAATATTGAGTTATCTTCATTTTGAAGATTTCCTTAAACTTACATTATTATGGAAGATTCTTCTTTCACGTAGTTTTGTTGCTGAATTGATTTCCTTGCACCATGTGTGGAGTTGACATCTTCTATAATGATGTATAAATATATACATAGTTTTACTTTTAATGAGTTTGAGATTTGGTGGTTAGCTAAATTCATTTTCATTTTGCATTTTAAAGTCCACCTAACAAAGTAATCAACTGCTTGGTTTTGGACTCTAGAAATATATATGATAGTCATTGTTGAGAACATTAGGTTTATGCAGCCTTTTAATATAGGATTTAAGAACCAAGGGCCAACTCTTTTAGACATCATATCAATTAACAAAGAGGAGTCAAATTCTATGTCTACGTTTTTAAAACCATTTTGACTACAAACAAGCAAGCCATCAAGAATAGTCATACATTCTGCAATCAGTGAGAATTGCTTGCCATAAAGTCTACCATATGCTATGAGAACATTTCCATTTGGGTCTCTTATGATACCAGCACCACTAGATTCTCCATTTAGGAGGCAATAACCATCATTATTTAATTTAATCATATTGACCTTAGGAGTTATCCATTTAATAATAGCTGCTTTACTAAAGATTGAGTGAAAGAAACAACCAAGTTTGTTATCTAATTTATGATCACCATGCCATATTTTCTGTTAAGAATATTAGAGTTATATAAATTAGAGAGACTATAATATATTTTATCTAGAATAACTTTATGAGTGATAATAAAATCATTATGTTTAATTTTATTCCTATAATGCCATAGACCAACATATATTATGGGTAATATAAGTCTGGTATGCATTGTTTTGTGAGTGGACCAAAACCAGCATATAATCAGATGGTGGATGGTCACATAAATGCCAATAGATATATTAAATAAGACAACAAAGTGATTCCAAATAGGTCATATTTCTAATGGTGTTTGTTCTGATCAGATGTTATAAAGAATCATATTAACTTTAAGAAAAAATCAAAATTTAGCGGATGATTCATGTGATCTCATCGATCTAATCGTATATTCAATACGAAGATAACATACATTATCGCATCGACGTTGCGAAAATGTATAAATGTTTTGCACATGTTAATGATAAAATATGTAAAACTTTCACTTGCATTTTATGGAAAGTTTGCACAATTTCAAACGAAAATGTGCAAATTTTTTATGTTGATCAGATAGCTTTTATGTTATTTTTTTGCAATTATATGGTGGTTTTAAACTAAATTATATAGTTAAATTTTTAGAATAACTTGAAAGTAAATTTTTCATACCTGAAGTGTCGATTGGACACATGAGTTATTCGCTTTGAACCTATATAATCTAAATTTTTGTTATTTTTTATGTCAATATAACTCCATCTATCTTTTTTTTTTAAAATATTTGGAAATGTAATACAAGTGTTGTTGTCGAGCTAGAGCATCAACTTCTAGTGGTTGCAAAGCAAGCATCACATGATCCCGTGTTTCGTTGTAGATGTGGTCACAAACGTCTTACTACGCGAGATCTTTTCATTGAGGAATCATCCCCTACTCTGGGATTTGAAATGAGAGGTTGGGCTAGTAGTGTTGGCTCTAAAATATTAAATAAGCACTATTGTATGATGCTATTAATTTTAAAAATATATAATATATTCTTAATTTGTACAAGAGAATATATGGAATATATGACATGCAATATGTTCAGTGAGGAGATTTAAATGATAGTTTGAACTATGCAGCTAATTTTGATGAATTGATTTGTCTATATCAACAACTCTATTCAAACTAAGTAATGTAAAATTTCATATATTAGTTTGAATGATATACTCGAAGTAAGTAGTGTTATATTTAATGAATTAGTTTATTATTGGAATTCTAAATTATTCATTTGAACTAAATAATGCTACATTTGTGATTTGGTTTGGGTAATATCTAAATGATTTGTTCAAACTAAAATATGATATATTGACGAATTGAGTTATTGTTGGATATTAAAATGATATATTCAAATTAAATACCCAAGTTTTATGATTTATTATAATTTTTTTCTTGTTTATTTTCTTATACAGGAGTGCACGCCTATTTTTTGTTTTATGTATGAGGTAATCTAGAAATGAAATATGGATCATCTACAATTTATCCAAAAACGTTTTATGAGACGTCATTCGATGGTCTCATCGATATCTCTCTCATGGCAGAGTTTATAGAACGATAATATTTAGAGGCATAGATATTCAACTTATTATTCAAAGATTTTTTGCTTATGTTGGATGACGTGTATACCATAATCGGTCTTTTATTTTTATGGGATATTTTGGAGCATAACATTTAAGAGTGCTAAATAAAGGTTTATTTATTATTCTAATATATTCAGAAGAAATGTTAGGGCTCTAAATGTATAATTGGTTGCACTAATCAAAAGCAATAACTTAAATTCAACTTCAATAGTTTTGAAAAGAATAAGTTTATTTGAGAAACTTCCAAAATCACTTACGTAACACTTTTATATATCTTGATTTTTTTTGTATACTAGTTAATTTCTTTTCTTTTCTTCGAAGTGTATATTTTTTTATTTGTATGCGTTGTATAATTAGAGAATTTGGACTTGGGCGTGTCTATATTGGCTCAGACATACCGTTATCTCGATGAATGGTCATCTTATAAAAGATGAAATGTTCTTACAACTTTGTTGGGATATTTTAATGGATCTGTTACACATAAAATACTTGGTTATTTGTTTGCATCTTCGTAGATATTCACCAACTAATTTTGGTAAAAAAAATACCTCTACTAGAATAGAGCATATATATACAATCCAAATGCCACAAAAGTAAAGTGTAAGTTAAATTTAAAGATTAATATTTTATAATATTAAATTATATATTAAGGTATGATCGACTAACAATTATATACTGAATTTTCTTGGTTAATTGTTTTTTGTACGTTATAAAATTGTTTAAAAACGTTTCGTGGATAGACAGTAACATCATGTTGAATCATATTATCTTCGACATATCATGCATGAATTAGTCCATATTAATATTATAACACATATACTATAACTATTATTACAAAAAATACATAGATATGATGCATAAACATACGTATAGGATAATCACTCATGATAAAATTGGTTGGATAATTTGATCTATTTTGAGCATATAAAAGATAAGCATGCTAAGATCCTACCATGATGATCTTAACTTTTCTATTATAACAAAGATATAGTTTGTGGTATGTAGTAGTAATTAATCCCAAAACATACATGTGACTTTTCGATGAGCACATATGCAATAAATATGTCTTACGTTTATTGTGATATTACAAGACACGAACCATATTAAACATTATAATATACAAAATAGAATACGTGATGTTAGGTGAAAAAATATGTGTAAATCACTTTTATTTATGATATTTTTAAATTTTATGCTTTTGACTATATAATGTTTTAAGTTTATGTTGATGTATGATAATTTATGTTTTTAATAATTTATTTAGTTTTTTTTATTTGTCATTTTTTTTATATATGACGCTTTAATATTTTTGACTATGTATATAATTTTATATATTCAAAGTGATAACAAGGATATGATTTCTCAGCATCTTTCCACCCCCATGCCAATGAGCAAGTTAAAGTCACAAACATAACTATCCTCGATGGCCTTATGAAGAACTTCGATGGAGCTGCAGAAAAATGGCCGAAGTATCTCTAAGAAGTATCATGAGCTTACCAAACCACTCCTCGAATATCAACCCAAAAATTGCCTTTCGCTCTGGTTTATAGAATGGATGATGTGACTTAATCCAAAGACACTCTTTCTTTTTTTAGAGTGATAAATTATTCCGTGACCAATAACGATGAAGGCAGGAGAGCTGAGCTTGATTTAATGTAAAATAAAAAATACACACACTAAAATATTTTACATTATCAAACCCTAATGAGAAGTAGATTTGCCTCCCGGGTCAAACGAAGAGAATTTCAGGTAGGGGATAAAGTTTTAAGGAATGTGCTCTTACATACAAAGGAAAAAAAAGTTGGGGCTAAACTGGAAGGGTCCATATGTGGTGAATGAGAGAGTGAAGGCCAGAACGTATCGATTGACATATCCGGAAGGGAAATCGCTTCGATATCCGTGGAACATTGAAAACTTGAGATTATATCTGTAATAAAGATGTAAAAATTGTACAAATATGTAATCAATGTAATGACCAGCCAATCGTGCCATAAGATTTTAACAAAGTGTATACATAACCGGCTGATAAATATAAGTAATTTTGCTTCATACATTTGATAATTCTTATTTTTGGATATGAGGGATAACTTCTAACATCAGTTGATATATATATTAGTTAATTATTATTTTTGGATCTGATGGATCATTTCCAACATCATTTGATCTACATTAGATAATTCTTAGTTTATAGTACATTTTGACTATGTAAAGGTTCTCAGGGTTTATCTTGGTGTTAGGAACTGATCACCCTCAATTAAGAAAATATGAAACCTAGATTTAAAAGAAAACAAGAGAGAATAAAATGAATGAATATTGGCATATATAGTTACATGTATAAAATGCCTTGATTAAAGAGTATTCTCCCTCATTTTCTTTAGACTCTTCATTTGAATATCCTTTATTACTTTCAGTATCATCTTTATAAGAAACATTCGAAGGGCGGTCCTCCTTAGGAACCATTTTCCAGTATGAGCCCAATTTTAAGTACGTGATTTTTCTTGAATACTAAGAATCAACATAGATTTGGCTCCAGCTTCACGGTCGAATAAATTTTCCAAGAATTCTGGAGAGTAAGCTCCAAACGCAGCTGCCTCGTCTTTTTTGGTTGCACATTGACATTAGCATTTTCATCCAAATAGCCTCGAACGTCAAAGTCTGTTTGCTTTTGGCCCGAAGAGCTCGATGCTCCATTCATGATGGGCTGATCGTTACCTTTTAATTGACCCACATCCGAGGAAAAAGGGAATATGATCTTCTTAACCATGCATATCGTATTATTCCAGCATAGAGGGAATGGTGGCCTGGTCCACAGCAGGGGCATCATTTTTTGCAGCGCCGGTAATATTTTGGACATAAGGTTTTTGTTACCACTATTTTCACCTCTATATTTTTTTTATTTTTCGATATATGCGCTATTTTCTTATTTTTCAGGCTTGGGAATATCTCTCTCATTTAGCTATCGTCAGCCCAACATCAACCATGTCAGTCACTTGTTCCACTTTGAGAATTAGTTTTGGATTTTGTCTTGGTTGGTCGATCGACAGCTTCTTTCTTGGCCTTGTGACTAGGAGTCTTCTTCTTAATCAAAAAGAAAACTCGAGCATCATAAGCCTTGAGTCGTTTCATGGTGTCGGTCGCATTGGGAGGGGTCATTAGTTGGTCTATTGATAGGGTACCTTCGTATGAACACCAAAAGTGGCTATGGGCCAAATTTAGTGGCGTAAAGCACTTGTGAACTTTGTTGGCCCAATTCTCCATAGCATATGTGCTAAGTGCAATGAATGTTTTTCCAGAGCCTTTAAATGTCACTTTTTCAGATGCTGCAATTTGGAGATCATTACAGGAAATGTCAGAGTTAGAATACTAAAAAAGAATTAGATATCAAATAAACAAAGATAAAAAGTTACGTGTGCATTTTTCTACTACAACGAAAGATACATCGGGTTTTTTTCTTTTTTGAATGGGTTTTATGTTCTCATAGTCACCATTGATGAAGAAATTTTTTTTCCATATATTTAATACATCTAGAAGATCATTCATTACTTTATAGTCATTACCGAGGGTAATGAAATAAAAAGGTAGACGGGGTTTCAAGAAAGTATTGTAATCGTTGCGAACTCTTCCTTAAGCAGTGAAAATTCAGAGAGACACGAGGATATGATGATATGCATCAGAGTAAACTAAGAGTTAGGGCTGACTTGGTTAGGGAAAAGGCCTACCAGTTTGAAATGTCAAACTATCGTAGGGTCCAAGGGAAACCAAAGCCCCCAATTTAGGATGTCGGGACAGACGACCAGTTCCCGTTTCTTTACACGTAGAGGCTTCTGCCTAAATTTAATGAGGCATATTCTCACAAACTCTAACGCTCCCTTAGATTTAGACCATCATACTCTGCACAATATTTTTACTTTCCATTTTACAAAATGATGAGGTATTTGGTGTTAATGTCTCGAAGGTTACTAAACAATCTTCTTTTTTGAATCACTGGCTTGACCCTCGGATCTATGGCCAAGCTATGTCGAATCACCTCAATAAAAATCTTCTGTTACAGAAGACATCCAAATTCTGAGATAAAAAATCAAGCAGTTGTTGACGTAGAAAATGGGTCAATAAAGTTCCAATCCGAAGCACTTTCCCTTCCGAAAAAGTAAACTCTTCTATTTCTTCACTCACTGTTAAAGACCCTAGGGTTTCCCTCGGATCGCCAACCCTTTCTTCCAAATCTGAGGGTACCCCCTCTAACTGCTATTCTCGCATCAAATCTCCACTACTGGATCCTCAGACCCAAAGCGCAGTGGCATAGCATTCTCTGGCAACCTTTTGATCGCCTCGAACCACTCCAACTCTGTCTCCAACCACATACTTAAAAAACTGCGTACATTCTTGAAAGCCATGATCTTCCAAAAATAACATTATAACTTGTGGGACAGTCCACCACCACAAAGAGTACTTGGACCTTTTTCTTGAATAGTTCTTTTCCCAAACTAACTTCACCCTCGAATTCTCCAACAACACGAGCTGTTACACCCATGAATCCGATAATTGTACGATCCGACTGAGTAATCCGAGGTGGGTTTATCATCCTATCATAGGTGGACTTAACATCTTTGATATCTACAAATGAAAAGATTCTCCAATATAATTGTTTTTGGGCTGCTTGGTCAAACGACTACTTATTTTCCTTATCTATGAGCCTCAGTGGCCTTCTTGGCATCAACCCTCATATCTATCCTAGCACCATTAGATGTCTTGGGAACTGATGTTTGAGCAGAAGGGATCTCTCGAACTCCTTATGAAGTTATCCCCTCAGAGCCAACCAATCCCTTTGAGGGGTATTAGTATTATGATCATTTGTCTTCGAGTTATGGAGTTAGAGTTCAGGGTAGTGGAGGCATTCTCGGCAGGAGATTCAAATTCCAAATGAGCCATCGATATAAAACGCAAATTTTGGGGGACCTCTTGAGAATAAACTTGTTGAGAAGAGTAAGTGTTTTGGTACTAAGAGTTAGAAGCTCTTGGTGAATTACCAATGGCCTTTGGTAAAGAGTTATTGGTTTTCAGCAAAGGGTTGGTCAGACTAGAAGAAGATTAGGCAGATGATTCAGGTAATTTCTTAGTCACGTCGAGGTTACCATAGGTAAACACTTGGTTGATGAACTTTTGTGAGTCATGTACTATGCCCAAAAAAAATCTTGCTTTAGATCATTCAACTATTGAAAACCAGTCAAGAGTGTTAAAATTGGTTCTCATATAGAGTCACTGACCGAAGAGTTTAAAATGACTCATTAATAAGTGATATAATAAAACCCGATTAGAGGGTAGTTTAGGTAATTGCTTAGGTTGTGTATTAATATCTGTTAGGGTCCAGCCCAATTAAGCCCATCTTATAACCTATGGTTTTCATCTCCTTAGGAATATATATGGGGCTAGATATAAGAGATGGATACACTGAAAAAGATACACAAAAACAAATAGAGAGAAAGATTTTCGAGAATACAAACATAAAGAGTATTTTTTGATTTTTGATTTTCTGATATGTTCCGTGCAGTCACTGCAAAGAGGTTGGAACAAGAGGCAAACGAAGTCTGTTTGTACTGAAATTTTTAAAGAGTGTTTAGGATATCAGGGGCTTCAATCTGATCGGTTAGATTGTGAATTGGTGCTACAGATCGGGAGAAATCACTGCTGGAACAGACCTACAGTTTTGGTGATATGTTTCCCTTTTGTGCTTCTCTTTTGTTATCTATTATTCTGTGTAATCGTTGGTGGGTTTGTAGATCTATGTGAGACTGATTCATACGACTCGTACCCTCACCTATAATAATAGAAGTGTTTAGGGTTCCTAATCTATCCTGTGGTTTTTTACTCTTCACATTGAATGGGGTTTTCCACGTATAAATCTTGCGCGTTGTTTTGTTTTCTGTTGATTATTTTTTTACCATTGTTGATTTGGGATCTACAGTTAGTATCAGAGCCATCAGTTTTTTTAACGAATATAGATTACAGTCATGGTAACTCCATGATTAAATTAACATCAACAAATTATTCAATCTGGAGACCGATGATGGAGGATCTCCTATACCAGCAAGGATTTGTTTGATCTAATTGAGTCAGTTAAAGATGTTAATGGTCACTGTGCTGAACCGGTAAAACTACAAGACAAGCAAGAAAAAGACTGGGAGAAGTTGAAAAGAAAATCCTTGGGAACTATTCGATAATGGGTTGATCTTAGCATCTTCAACCATGTTTCTTAAGAGTCTGACCTGTATGATTTTTAGAAGAAATTGGAAGGTCTTTATGAAAGAAAGACAACCCATAACAAAGCCTTTTGATTAAAAGACTTGTCAACCTAAAGTTACAAAGTGGTAAGTTAGTTCTGAACACCTTAGTGATTTTCAAGATATCATTAACAAATTGACTACTATGAAGATTGCTCTTGATGATGAGCTACATGCTTTATTTCTACTGAGTTCGTTACCGGATAGTTGGGAGACTATGGTTGTGACTATTAGCAACTCTGCTCCAAATGGTGTTCTATCTCTAAAATTTATCAAAGAAAGTATGTTCAATGAAGAGATTAGAAGAAAAGAGATAGGATTTGACAATTCACAAACTCTTGTTACTGAGAATATAGGAGGAAGCAAGAGTAAAGGTTCCAAATTTCGTGGTAACTCAAATGGAAGATCCAAGTCCAGAGATTGGAAAGACAATAGGACATGCCACTACTGCGGCAGACGTATTTGATCAAGTCCATAGATTGGAAAGACAATTGTCTGCAAATGTACTTGATAAAAAAGCTTCCCGTCATACTTTTGGTTATGGTAAGTGGAAGTTGTCCAAAGGTTCAATGATAGTTGCTCGGGGTAATTTGTTTTTCTCTTTATATAAAACATATTTGGGTATATGTTCTAGTGAGCTGAATGCAGTTGAGGAAAATAATTCACCTAATTTGTGGCATCAAATACTAGGATGCATGAGTGACAAGAAGATGAAAACCTTGGCAAGTAAGTCACTCATTCCTATTGATAAATCTATTATTATTGATCCATGTGACTATTGTTTGGTAGGAAAGCAACATAGAGATTGGTTTTTAAAAGGTCCACTAGAAAACAAGAAAAACTGGAGTTAGTATACTCTAATGTTTGTGGTCCAATGAACGTGGATTCTATTAGAGGTAACAAGTATTTTGTTACATTTATTTATGATGCTACTCGAAAAACTTGGGTATACATGTTGCAGAGAAAAAGCCGAGTATTCGAGATTTTTCAGAAATTTCATGTCATGGTAGAATGGGAGACATGATGAAAGCTGAAATGTCTTCGATATGATAATGGTGGTGAGTATATTTTGAATGATTTTAAAAATTATATCTCACGCTATGGTATTAGACATGAAATGAAAACAACAGGTACACCACAACACAATGGAGTTGTACAGAGAATGAACCAAACCATTGTAGAGAAGGTGAGATGTATGCAAGAAATGTCTAAACTTCCTAAGACATTTTGGGTTGAAGCAGTTAATTTTGCTGTATACTTGATTAATAGATCTCCATCAACAACTTTTGATTTTGATATTCCTGAGAGAGTATGGAAAGGAAATGATCCTATATATTCACATTTCAGAGTTTTTGGATGCAAGGCATACATGCATGTTCCAAAAGAACAAAGATCCAAAATTGATTCAAAAACTAATCCTTGTGTTTTTGTTAGATACAGTGACGAAGAGTATGGCTTCAAACTTTATGATCCTGAGAAGAAGAAAATAGTGAGAAGTAGAGATGTGGTACTCTTTGAGCACGAGAAGTTGAGTACAAGGTTAACTTCTACTTTTGATGTACCTTTTAATACTACTAATGATATTCCTTCTTCTATTTTTCCTTATGTAAATCAAACAACAAATGATGATGTTGAGGTGGTTCCTAATGATATTGAGGATGTTCCATCTGGTGGTGATTTACAAGATCATGTTGTTATCAATGGTTCTGATGAGACCATACTTGATGAAGAAGTTCATAAGAAAGGGGAGCAACCTATCCCTCATGTGGAGGATATACATGTTTGAAGTTAACTAAAGCGAGAAAAACTCCAACAAAGTATCCAAGCTCAGAGTTTATTCTAGCCACTAAAGACGACGAGCTAGAAAATTATCAAGAAATGGTATCTCATGAAGAGAAACATCTTTGGCTTAAGGCAATGAAGGAAGAGATGAATTCCTTGAAAAATAATGAAACATATGAGCTAGTAAAACCTCATAATGAAAAGAAAGTCTTGAAAAACAAATGAGTTTTCAAGAACAAAAGAGATGGTGAGAAAATTGGTAAGCGGAAAACTAGATTTATAGTAAAAGGATGCAACCGGAAAAAAGGAATTTATTTTGGTGAAATATTTTCTCATGTTGTCAAGATGACTTCTATCAGAACTGTATTGGGTTTGACTGCAAGTTTAAATCTTGAGTTGGAACAACTTGATGTAAAAACGAATTTTTTACATGATGACTTGCATGAAGAAATCTACATGGAACAACCTGAAGGTTTTGAAGAGAGAGGGAAATAAAAACTTGTTTGTAAGCTGAAGAAGAGTCTTTATGGGCTTAAACAAGCACCAAGGTAGTGGTATTGGAAATTTGACTCGTTTATGATAAATAATGGGTATAAACGAACTCATGTTGATCCTTGTATCTATTTCAGAGAGTTCCCTGAAGGTAAGTTCATCATACTTCTTTTATATGTATATGATATGTTGATAGTTGGGCAATATACTGAGATGATTATCAGTTTGAAATAAGACTTAGCCGAATCATTTGACATGAAAGATTTGGGTCCAACAAAGCATATCTTAGGCATGAAGATTACTTATGATAGGAAAGCAAGAAATTTATGGTTATCACAAGAGAAATATATTGAATATTTACTTGAACGGTTCAATATGAAGAATGTCAAGCCGGTTAATACACCATTAGCTACACACTTCAAGTTAAGAAATGAAGTGTGTCCTACAACATCTACACACACACGGTTAGATCACAACTACACAACTTAGTCAGGAAATTGAATCCTCTCAACCTGAAGAAGAAAACATTGGAGCTCAGCCTAATACCTTTGGGATCTAGTCGTAAAATTATGGATGAAAATATGAACGATGATAGCGAAGACTATCCCCTCGAGACATTTGGTCATACAAGGGAAAATATGAGGCCTGCAAGAAAGACAAATCCGAAGGCCCCAAAAGTTGGTGATGACAATGAAAATATGAAATTTAGATTCATATAATGAGTTTATTAAATTCATTGATTAATATTAACGATAAATGTAAAGGGATATGGCGAAATTGGTAGACGCTACGGACTTAATAGGGATTTGAAATCACTGCTTATATACCTGAAAAAAAATCAAAAAGGAAAAAAGAAAGAAAAAAAGAAATAAGTAAATAAATGTGATTGGATCCGCAGATGTTTGGTAAAAAAAAATTCTCTTTTGAGAATAATAAAAAATGGAAAGAAAAAAAGTCCCTTTGAACATAAACCAATTATCTTCCCCTATCTCTCGTCGGACGTGTTGGACCTAACTTTAAAAAGGTTAGTGTCAAGTATCTTTTAGCCGTGAATAAAATATCTTATGTTTATTTTTATTAACCCGAATTGGAGGTCATTGAGCCAAATGGGGATTCCCTGAAATAGTTAGAGTTAGGCTACCCCATCCCATAGAGACTTCGATGAGTTGTGATGTTAGAGAACTAGTTTTTTATACCGATGCGCTCAACTGAGGCCTTCAGTTTCCCTTGAATCCTGAGATTGTGAGGTATTTTAGCTTGGTAAGGTTGTGCCCAAGTCAAGCTATCCCAAATGCATGGTTCTCATTGCTGGGATGTATCATGTTTTCAAGCATGTCTAGATTCTGATGCCGATGGAATAGATGTTGTTGTAGCTAACTGTCCCGCAATACCCACATCCCATTTTACTATTTTAATATGGGGAATTACTACAAAATTGTGGACCATTTGTTGGAAGAAGAAATTTTTTGGAAAACTCAATTCATTTTCATCAGTGGCCAGTGGGAAAATGGAAGAAAGGTTACCTCTAAAGGGAATCCTAGCCAGCTTACCAGAAATTGGAAGAATTACCGTAAGTCTCTTCGGATTTATTTTCATGTTTCCGATATTTTCTGTGATTTTTTTATTTACCTTAACTTTAGTGTATCAGCCGTTTCGAAACCCTACTCTCAACATTTTTTTGGCACGAAGGTTACCTTCGAGAAACTGAATCAGTGGATAGAGGCTAAGTAGTCCAATGGTTTTCATAACTAGTTCACGCATGCCAATTTGTTCAGACTCATCTTTGGAGGGCTCATCCCGAACAGGAGCTGAAATGGGAGCAGTTTTGCACATTTTATCGACCTGCTGCCATTCTTAAGAGAACCAAATCCGCTGATGGTAAGTTATTTCTTCCGGCCAAGAATAGAGGCTCCAACCATTATAACAAGGATAAAAAGAACAAAGGAGTATCATCACACTTTGTTGATGAGCTTGAAAATGGGGATATCCAAATAAAATTGATAACTTAGACAATTTTAACACATCCGATTACAAATCTATGTTATCTTAAGTTTCTTTATTAAAATATAATCTTTTGGTCACCCATTCTTTCTAAATGCCCTTCTTTAATTTACATACGGTGTAATAACCATAATGTACAACTAGCACAATGTATTGGATATGAGAAATATAATAATTAAACTTTTTGGAATTTGCCTCATGTACAAAAGAAATTTTTGAGCTTATTAGGTGTACTTTTGGTATTTTTTGTTGTTTTTTAGTATGAAGTTTTCTCAGGAAACTTTTAGTAGCTAATTATAAGCTTAGTTTGGTTTGTGTTATGCGGCTAAACATATCAGACGTACTAGCATTATCTATTTTCTCAAACACATTCTCAAATTAATATGTTTCACGTTTGGTCGAGCGGTTTGACCATATATCGTTTTACCATGCATCATAATATGAATTTGTCTTTTAAATTCTATCGTGTACCTCATTTCGATGATTCAATATTTGTATCACTTTATTTATGGTACTTTTCTAAATATCTGAAATCTAACTATTGATAAACTGTTAATTATTCTCAGTTGTTTCGTAAAAAAATTGATTATAATTTTTAAACGAAAATTATGTTTTCTAATGGTTATCAATCACCCCTAACAAATTACATTTATTATATATATCAAATAGCTAGTTTTCATGCAAAAAATAACTCATGTATGTTATGGTTGGATACTAAAAATAAGCTATGCCAATAAATCTTTCGAGTGTTATTATATGCGTGGTTCTCCCACTTGAAACCACATGTTTATATATGTTAGCCTTTATAAAAAATCATATTTTTAAAGTTAATCGGCTTTGGTTTGTGAGTATTGTATATAATGTTTGGAAACAAAAAAAATCTAGTTTTTTTAAATAAAAAATGAGATTTTGTGTGTTGTTTGTTGTTACTCTTATATATGTATGATTTAAAATCGTCATCGTTTTCAGATGCTTTTTATTTCACATGCTTATTTTTAACATTTTTACATGATTTTTCAAAGATGGCACACAGAGTTTCGAAATTACGAAAAAATAGAACGCAAACAAATATATTAAAAATTGTTTTGGTTTCACCATTTTTGTTCACCCAATGTTACGAAATACTTTCATCGTATATTTATGGTCAATATGATATTTGTCTATCCAATACAGAAAAAATGGGACTTACTATATTTTTTTAGTATTGCAATTAATTTCTTGAAAATATATTGGATATTAAATTTTGATAAGGGCCATATGTGAAATTTAGCCAAACCTAGATTATAGATCGGGAAGTATAATTAGTCATTCATGATAAAATAACGAAACTTGTACTTAGAGATATGATAAGTAATTTGATGATCCACGGTTTAAAAGCTAAAATAAGTAAATATATAATATTTGCATTCTTCAACTTAAAAATAGGAGAAAATATACAAAAAAATATCTTATGTGTTAAGGACATGCCCCTTTGTAATCAAATAATATAAATATGAGGTCCTTACATAAATGAAACTATGTAATTTTTAATATTCATAGGTTTAAGTTACTTAGCTTATTCACTCTTACTCTTTACTTACTAAAAACATGTTATGATTTTTTAGTGATTATACTGCTGTAAAATAGATATTTGACGTAGTCAGACTGGAATAACTCACATTAAATTGCGTTATTTGTAGAATAAGAGGTTCTCTGAAGATACCAAATCCTCAACATATCTTGTACTCTAAAGTACTAAGCCACACCATATTGAAATCACTTTTTGCAAAAATCAAATTCTAGTAGTAGAGGATAATATGGATCAAATCCTCGAGATATAATAGTAGGTGAATTATTTTCACAATATTAACCTAGAAAATCTTATCACGATGTCCAATATGCGCCTGAAGCACAAATACAAGGTAATATTTGGAAGTTCATCGACCCCATCGGTTAGATAATTTTGTTGAATAAAGCAATACATTAATCCTCTTGATACCATAATATCACATATACCCTTACCACTCTATGAGACAATATCACCAAGCCTATCATTCATGTACCAAAGTATTGATCGCAAAAAAGTCCAGATTTATCAAAACTAGATTTAGTCAACATAATAAAATATCACCGACCATGCAGAACCACTCATATTTGGATAGAAGGATCCAAACTCCTTGTCATCACCATCGTAATTTAGTAGTATGATGATCTGAACCTCGACATGACCTACCAAAGGGTCAGCAAAACCATCATGAAAACTCACTGAAACCTTGATATAATATCATGATGAACTCTTCTAGCCCACATTGACCTAGATAATACCAGTCTTCGAACCCATTTAACCCACAAATCCAAAGTATGTCGAACTAAAATTACCTTGGCTGACGAGCACATGAGATGAAGTAAACTCTGATTGTATCCTTGTTGGTTATAGAATCACTAAATGCCACATGTCTTGTAAATTGAACAAGTACAAGATGAAAAAATATATAATATGATCGATAATAATAAACATCACATTCAACCATATCAGACCAAGATGCTCTGGTTTGGAGAATATGTACTAATTTTGCGTCGAGAAATTTGCATGATAAAAATTTAAGACACAACACGAAAGGTTCTCCATATTTGCAAGCTTAAAACAATATGGTCCCTAAAGAGAGAAAAAACCTATCAAACTTTGTAATTATCATAATAAGAACGGTAAATTGAGGATGGAATATTGTGTCCTGCAAGATGAGATTCAAAATCTAGTAGACTATAAACTCATTTATTTTATCAAGGTCTTAACCTCCTTCCACTTCCAAGAACACCCTAGCGAAATCAATATAAGTACCTCGAGGTCGAGCCACATTAAATAGAGGTACTGACCGTGATACAACATGTATTTGAAATACTAGAAATATATGAGGCTTGTGATGAGTATCTCGATCTTGTACGAAGCTGATAGTAGTCGTACTCACAATTTTTGACGGAGATTCCTTTGTATGAGTCACTCATTCCTCTTGAGAATAATATATGACCTTCAAGGTTCAATATCAAGGCTAAAATTCGGTTCACCTATACCTAAGTCATACCCTATCATCAGATTTGATGATAATGATTTGAAAAAGTTCAATGCATCGTAAAAATATGCGCTTATAATAATCACATAAATCATAGGGGGTGAAATAAAAATTATTGTGATAGATAGTCGTAGCTCGACCAATATCATTTTGAAGAAGATATATGATCAAATAAGAGACATAAAAACCTTAACATTTTCAAATAGGATCCCTACCAGTCTCACTAGTGCATATACGCCAATGAGTAGAGAGCTCAAGCTAGACATGGTCCTCAAACGGAGAGAATTCATAAAGAAGATGCAATATTCCTTTATGGTGGTAGATGTACACCTTATAATTCCATATTCAGACGATCATGGGTCAACCATATGTACACAATCATATTTTTAAAGGCATAAAGTTTTTACTACATCATCAATGGAAGGATCAGAGTGATCAATCAATGCGTAGCCAAAATTATTACTCCACCTTATTAGGACCCTAACATTAAGAAACTATGAGGGGCTCTGATCATTCTAGAAATTAAAAATGATCCAAAGAAGGACCCTACTAAGTTAAACTAAAATATATAAAGGTATACATTGAGGAATATGTCAAGTGGTCCACATCAACAAGTTTTTACAAGGAATTTCATGAACCAATTTTCTATCATTCTTAATATAACAAACATCGCTTATGAAAAAAGGTGTGAGACAACTCCACAAGTGGTCTATAACTGCAAGACTTGTGTTCAGACATAATACAAGTATACATATATACATATATATATATATATATATATATATATATATATATATAATACAAGAATATAAAAATTTATATACACATTTAGAATACAAGAATGTAAACATTTATAAGGTATACAAAGCAACATCTTTTATGCAGCAGCTTTGTTCCAGCCCTATAATTTCTTTAAAATAAAGGCACAACATCGTTTATGCAACAGGTGTGTACCGACCCATTAAATAACTTTAACGATATCAATAAATTAAGAATTGGTAAACACAATTTTTTATGTATAATGGAATAATGTGAAACAAATGGATTTTTCATTACAAAGATGGACAAATGACCTCATTCGGTCGAAATTTTACACATGAACTACTCGTGTCATGAGGAGAAGCGGAAAGGATCCCATTCGGTCAAAGTTTACGGGGATATACCCTAGAAAAATCTCATGCCAGCCTCCAGCATCGCTACATACATCTACGAGTTTTTCTTAAATTGTTTCTCATACTACTACACCTCATGAACTAGGAACTCCCGCATCCCGGTCATCATACTGTGATGGTGCATTCACTTGTTCAATAAAGCCTTGGTTGCCTCATATAAATATTGTGTTGTATTTATTTCTATGTTGGAGGTTTCAAATTGTGTTTGCAAATCAACAATAGCTCTTCCCCGAAAGGATGAAAAAAATATTTTTATTGCTTATGTTCTACATATGAACTACTCCTGTCATCGGGAGAAGAAAAAACGATCATAACCGGTCAAAGTTCCAAATGGGCCAACCCTAGAAAATTCATAAGTCAACCTCCAACATCGCTTCATACATTTATAAAACTAGTTTTTTTATACTCTAATGCCTCGTGAACTACAAAATCTTGCGTCTCCGCCAACATAACTAAATGTTGCTCATGCTCGTCCAACTGCGATTTGGTTGTCTCATCATGCAAATATTTCACAGTCTTCCTTCCTACATGAGAAGTTTCCTATTGCATCTACAAATTGACAATAACTATCTCCCAAAAGGATGACAAAACATATGTATTCTCCATATTTTTCCTCTCTGACGCCATATGGAACTTCAAACAAAAAATGTTATCTCCCCACATTTTCTTGAAACGGGTAATATTATGCTCGAACTCGATTTTCCTCGCTCAATATTGCATTTAACCCTATGTAGACTCTGTTACGATGGCCAACAAGGTTGTTAAATATGGAATTGTGCGCCCACCTTTCGCATGAAACCTAACCATTAGATCAAACACATTGAAAATACTATGGAAAAAACATATATAAACTACTTAGCACAAAATATGTAAGAGTAACATGTATGTAAATTCATGATACCACTTACCTCAAAGCCTAGTTTGACCTGAGAAGTCGAAAGCTCTGCCACGAGGATCATTATCATAGCGGTTCTCCTTCGTTTTCCTCTCTAACGATATATGGAGCTATGAAAAAACAGTATTATCCACTTACAATTTCTAAAAAACGAGTACATCTATGCATGAACTCATTTTTTTCACCCGAGATTGCCTTTCGGTTGTATGTAGACTCTGCTACGATGACAAAAACAGTTGTAAATAAGGAATTGAACGACCACCTTACTTATGGACATTAACCATTAAATCAAACGCATTGGAAATAGTCTAGAAACATATATATCTGAACTACTCAACACAAAGAATGTATGGGTAACAAATATGCAAATCCAAGCCACACTTTACCTCAAGGCCTATTTTGACCTGGCAAGTCGAAATCTTTATCACGGGGCTCACTAGTATAGTGGTTCAATCTTGTAAGGATACTAATATATGGAAAACTATTTATCCAATCTTTAGGAACCTCAAGCCTCTAACTATATTATGCGTACTCGTTTTAGCATACAGGTTTAAGCTCTAAATACCATGTTTTGACTCTATATCGCTTGATTGCGGATCTGCATTTGAGTTTTATATTTATACACTATAAACAACCAGCTTCATAGATTTATTTTCGCGCCTTGTCATTCATAGAAGTGATTTTTCTCTCATCTTAGCCCGATACTTTAGGCCACAAACTATGGACCCCCTCATGAATAAAAGCTCATATTATAGTAAAGCGCGGTGCAAATTCTCACCAATTGGAGGCTGCAACTTTATCCTCGATTAGACGATCTTGCGTGTGTGGTCTTTCAAGCATATTCACTTTTGAGGATGACAGTCAAAATCAAATATCATAGAATATATTTGAGACTAGAAAACCGATTAATAATATATTACACATCCCATCGGTGAAGGTACACAAGTAAATGATATTTCAACCGTTCATCTTGACGATCTTGAGAAATAATCGGTTGAAACCTGTAAAAAAATAAAACCATACTTAAATTAAAGAACTCAAGCAATACGTCTATCAAATGAGTTTTACGTCCATTGAGCACAATTGATATATACCATTCGACTGCTAATTCCGGTTGTGGACACTGGAAACACTCATCTTCCATGCATCACTTATAAATATAAATTTCTCCTTTCATGTACCTTCTCTCTCGGGAAGATCCTTTAACATGCAACGAGCTAAGAGTAGCCATATGTAATAAATAAGGTTATTCTCCATATGAATCTGCATAATGGGAAACATGCGTCATTTAATTGTTGTAAATACTTTCTAATCAGGCTCTCGCCTATCGTACTACCCGAAGCAAAATGATCACAAACACGCTTCTCATACTATCCTTAAATGAAAAATTACCCGTAGGTGCCTCTGTATATTTTTATTTACTACCGAAATCAGTTTATGCATACAATTGTTTTACGTTTCTACTAGATAACCATGTATTTTAAATATTTCAGGTAGTGACGATATCACCTAGAGGCTCAAAGATATTATGGGTCATGATTCCCTCCTAATATTTCTTACGGGGTCATGACTTCCTCTCAATATTTCTTATGGGATCGGGAATTATAAAAGTCGTGACCCCATCAAATTCCTTCTCTATTTATTTGCACAAATTTATATATACACATGATCTTGCTTCCCTCCCAAGATATTCTCAAGGTTTGGACAACTATAGGGATAAAGTTCCATCCCGTCCATCTTTATCGGCTAAGCCATCTCTCAATATAGTGATATAACCTATTTTCTTCATTATCTATTTTTTTTCAGTCTAATAGTACTCTTATTGTGTTTATCTTAGAATACAATGGGGCTACCGTCTTAGGAAGAATCAATAACAATAAATTATTTTCGATTTGAAAAAACGTACTAGGAACTCTAGCAACGTGCTATATGTATCATGGTTGAGCCTTGGTTTATAAGAGACTCGAGAACAAGTTGGACAATAAACAACTGTAACCGCTAGTAACCATGTGAAATTATGACCATTTATCTATGTAATAAATGTAATTTAGTGTAAAAACTTATGTACATAACTAAGAAATAAAATTCCACATGAGGAGCTTAGAAAGCTTGCATGATTGTGCACATGAAAAATATTATTTATTTAAATACATATTTGTTTAAGGGATAAATCTTCTATGTTTAACTACATCTGTCATATGTTAAATTTTCAATACAATTCTACAATTTCTACATATGAACTAACTTAAAACACTAGTAACCCCTGTGCAGAATCTACTCTAGAGTATAAACAAATTTAACCACATTAGTACCAATCAAGACTATTTAGATTCACAACAAAAAATAACGAATCCATATACGAAGCAACCATTGCATGCTTTTGGCTCACTCATATATGTTGAGCATAATACATAAAACCACTTCCTGACTCACAATTGCAGTCAAACATTCCCCGAGTCAATGCGAGGCAAATAAAAATTGACTTATAATCTACCTATATAAGTTATGCAATGAAGTTGGTAATTTTGGACTAATCGAGTACTAGCAAGTACCTCTGGCATAAAATGCAATAGCAAACGTACTTGATTCCTCGTGATATACTAAATTTACTCATTGGGTAATAATTGAAAAAAGATTATTTACGTACCTTAGAAAACCAAACCAACATAATTAGAATCAAAGATCATGGTTATTCTAGAGCCTATAAACTGGCGAACCTCATCGGGGTGTACCTCACCGAAGGAAATGTTGACCACAAAAACCGAGGCCATAAACATCAAAATATAGTCACCCTAATATGTGCGATTGGCTAGTAGTCTATATCGAAAAAGGTTAAACAGGTCACACCTAAGGTGCCTCAGACCTGAAGAGTTAACCTTCATCCTTGAAGGAATCTATGAAAGAGAGATAGCTGATAAATTATCAATATAAAATATCCATATACATATTTTTATAAAGGGATATTTCTAACCAAATATATAAGTAGATACCACAATGCCAGTCCAATATTATGGTATTTGTCAATGTTTTGCAAATACGATACAGGTTCCAGCCACGCCCCTTAAATATATTTTTAAATTTATACATCTTGGTATATGAGGTGTGAACTTGGTGAGACTACTACCAAAACATCCAAGTGTCCGATAATACATCTTGGTGATAGTAGACTACTTCTCTAGATGGATAAAGCATAAAATTTGGAAAAAATACGAGCGAATGAGATTATTAATGTTTTCAAAACCAACATATATAGATTATATAAGGTTATTGAGATAATAAAAAATAATTAACTAATATAGTTAGAGAATTCTCAGTTTGTACTATTCTGTTAAACGAGAATAATCCATCAATACTTCTGAGCATGGTTACATCCTCAAGTTAATGGCCAGGTTGAAGTAACCAACCAAAATTTCTTAGAAGAAATATGTCGTCTCCCTAAATTTATAGTAGGGAAATTGTGTTTTCATACTAGACCACCTCGTGCAACATAATATTGAAGGCCACATTTGTATTAGTGTATCGAGTTAACGTTGTGGTGTCAAGATAAACGTTTTCGCCTCATTTTAAATTTCTAACTACAACAAAAGAGAAAACTATAATATTCGAATATGAGAACTAAACTTAATCAAGGAGAACCTAATCAAAATCCATCTAAACATAAAACACGGTCGGATGTTGATTTAAAATATGTACGATTCAAATTTTTATACTTATGACTTTTATATATGTGATTAGGTATTAAGAAGAATCTTCTCTACACCAAGGATAAAATCCTTCAAAAGATATACTCGAACCAGAAAAGATCATACACCGTCGCAGCCAAAATAAAACTAGGAACTTATACATTACTGGATACAGATGGTCAAAATCTGCCTCACCCGTAAAGTACAAATATCTTCAATTAATAAATTATCTTTCCATTTACTTAGACTATTCATACATTATATATATATATATATATATATATGTTTTAAAAACTTAAATGTAAAATAGGTTTTAAAGGCTCAGCAACAACAATGAGCAATGTCAAGGGTCTGGCATATCTATCCTTTCACATGTTTCCATTCTCTTTAGAATATCAAAAGCATTAAATATGGAATATATATATATATATATATATATATATATATATATATATATATATATATATATATATATATATTACATAATTATATAAGCTACTTACGTCGATGTCAAGATCAATCTGTCGCTTTTACAAATCAACAAAGGGAGATTAGGCCTCCACACACCGGGTCTACTCCAAAGCTACCATATGGACAATCACCTCTCTAACCTACTGAATCTTTAATGGCTTACGGGTTTCTTTGGCAGGTTTTAAGTTGATGTTTCAGAATTCTTGAGGGACAATTTTCAGTAGTTGCTCGGTGAAATTATGATTAAGAGCCTCTTCTTCTAGGGTACGACCGTGAATTTTGTTTCATGTCCAATATAACTATAAATTTCCTTTAACTGGTCATGAAAGGTTTTAGAAAACTTCAAACCTCGGCTCTGGTCTTCACACTCATGCTTTTCTGAAACATACCCACTTCCAAAACCTAGGCTATTCTTATATTTCTAAACGATCTTTTCCCTAAGATATAATTTTTTTATGATGCTCTATGAATAAAACATAAACAATAACTTTGGCATCCTTGTACTTGGCCTTTTATGGGTTATGCCCCACTTATTTACATGTTTTTTTCTATTTCCAACAACTTTGGCACGCTGCGATGCTACATTATCCTCATATATGACAGTCCTAATCAAAGAGACATAAAAAACATAAAACTTATCTTTTTTGGGGGGTTATATTCTTTCTTTTGGGAGAAATGGCTAGCTTGAGGCTTGGCTACACAAGATCCCCGTATTTTTGTAATCTGGATAGTAGTCGTCGAACGTTTTATAAGGTTCTATGTTGGTTCGGCCACACGAGATGTACCAATAAATGAAGTGAACAATCTCTCATGTTCCTTCCCTAAGATTTTTGACCAAATCTCCCATAAAGGAGAAACATCTCATAACTACCTCCTGCATATCGAAAAAACCCGTAAGTATTTTATACAAAAAAAAGAACACTGATCAAACTCAAAATTATATAAAAACATTTGAAAGTACCCAAAAAATATTATAGAAAATACCACTTACTTCTAAAGTCCAAAACCTTGAGGTTGCAGGTTGGTACAATAACTGATTGGTATCAAAATTATCATTAAGAAATACAAAATGTCTCTTCTATATTTTTTCATAGCCAGCTTGGACTCGTTCGACAAAGACAAATAGTAATAAAGCCTTATGTCGGAAGGTAAATGCTAGTTGTAGTCAAAACTCCACAAGGTAAAATGAATTTGACAAAATTGGCAGTCATAAAAGAGGATACCAACAATCCCCATCCATTCAACATCAACTGGCTCAGGCACATCGGAGCATACTGGAAAAGCTTCAGTGATAAAGGGTGCAAATGTAGTTGAACGCCCATGTAAAACAAGCAGGTAAAGAAGATTATATTATTAATTGGACAATCTAAGGGAGTCTATTCTGCAAATGACCGAGCAACCCCCGATCCAAATAGTCATAACTATCCTTTAATACTCGCTCTAATAAAAAAGGATATAAGTAAAACTATATATGCTCAGAGAAAAAACTTGACCATTGTCGAACCCTTGACTCTGGTGCGGCAGCATACCTCTTATTCTCAGGGAGTTGTGGGTTCCCCACACTATTTTAGGAGCTTCCGGGACTGAAGTAAATAATCAGGGGTAATACCCTTTTGGAATATTTGAGATGGTATGACGATCAAGATTGTTCATAAAATAAAGGTAAATAAGATCAGATTGAATCTTAAGCTGAACCACATATTCAACTTCAGTACCATAAAGGTCAGCTTTAAAAGGGCTATGAGAAAAGTCCCAAAAATATTTGATTTTGTTTTTGTAGTTTTGGGTGTCCGACCCTTCATTGTCAAAGTCACCATTTTTATTATGAGGCTAAAAATAATAATGAGAAAAAAATGTGTTGAAGTTTTGGACGAAGAAATGTTTAGATAAAATAAAATAAGAGAACACTTACCTCGAAGGCCTCTTGGTATTTATAGAAATATAAAGATTCATACTAATCATCCAAACAAAGGTGATCTAACAGTGGGCAAAGACGTCCAACGTAATCATAACAAAATCCAAATGAACGTACATTATCTATGCCTTATGTCACAACCTTATCTTCCAACAAATCATTAATGTATATCAATCAGTATTTCGCTTCGCTAGATGAATTCAACGCACACGAAATGCATCTAGCATATGAAATGCATCTAGTCTTCCTAAACTCGTATATTTCTGATGATAGGTAAATGTTTGAAAATCATTTTAAAAAGAACAAAATCTTATAAATAAACCACGACCCATAATAGAAAATGTTGCGTCTTTTCTTCTTCTTTTTTACATTAGCCTTAATATGACTCTTTTTTATCTATTTGAAATATTACGAGGGCTATCCACCTTCGCTAGAGATACCGAATCTTTTTTTACTTCGACCAAAGCGCACCAATTATACTATAATTTTACTTTTTTTTCTTTTTTTTCAGAGAGAACCCGCAGCCGCTACTCAGAGTGCAATAAGTGCGTACATGGTAAACCCTCAGTCTGACGTGATAGGCTGCAAACCAACGGCAGAAGGTAAACCACACAAAGAGAGACTCGGACTCATGATCTTTGGTCACAAATATGTCTTACTTAACCAACTCGGCTACCCCCTTGAAAGCTACTATAATCTTACTACTTACTCATGTACTTTTTTTCTTTTGATAAAATAATTTTTATTTTTTTCAAAAAAAACTGACCAACGCAAATATTAACCAACAATATCGAACCAAACTCTTCAAATCACATCAATTCAAATAAATATAACTAGGACCGACAACCTACAATTTATTTTTAAAAACTCAAGAGGCTATTCAAGTCAAATCTACAAAGTGGACTATAACAAACTTTAAAAAAAAAATAAGAGGACCTAATATTCAATCGTACTACACTTGAAAAACACGACTCTTTGATTTTATTCAGCTTCACCGAAATATATCCAAAAGTTAAAAATCACGGTCATTCGAAAACTTTGACAATTCAATACGTTGAACGATCAAAAATCAAATCTCAATCCCAAAAATATAGAACCCAAAACCATCCTAATTTTTTTCCGTTTACAAACCCTACAGGAATTCCTGATATTTTGTTTTTAGAAATGGTGTTTTAACTGATGGTAAATCATTGGGACCGACCATCAATCTAGTGGTACAAATATAATGGTTTGGGTATGAATATTTTGACTATCATATAAGGTAAGGTATTGATGTGTCAGCATAAATGGACCGGCCGTATTTATTAGGTACAGTAATTCATGAAAAGAGGTCGGATTCTAACAGTAGTGGGCCTGCCTTGTTAGCTTCTTACTTGTTTGAAACACGTGTGGTTACTGTCACCGGCTTAAACCACCAACCCCCTAGGTTTTTTCCAATTCTTCAGCTTATACGACATCGTTTTCCTTCTTCACGTTTTTTTTCTCTCTTGACAGAATTTTATAAATCGTTCTTATAGTCTGAATCTTCAATTTACAGACAAACACGAAAAGATTTTATGTTTTTTATTTCTATGCTGTATGAGGTGAAATTTGTCCAGAAGGTTTGTGTTGAACGCATGAAAAAAAAAAAGTAAGATCTAATCCAAACGCTACCTATGCGCAGTGTCTTAGAATTCCAAGTTAGAAATTTGTATCATCTACTATAACTTTGAAACCAGAGGTATGATAATTTAATATGCTACGAACTATTGATAATAATTAAAATAAGTTTGAATACTATAAAACAGTAGCTCAATGACTCAATATGACGATTCAAAATATCTAATGTTCTGAAAATAACCACTTATCTTTTATTAGGTTGGGAATATGGATGTTGCGAATGTTGGGATATAAGTAAGAACAACACGATCTCAACACCAGGATGGTATTGTCTATTTTAGATCTGAAAGCTCTCACGGCTTACATTTGGTCCACTACCAAAAGGCCTCAAACTAGTTGAGATATGATCTTACTTACATACCACTGATCCTTCCCATGTTTAACCGATGTAGGATGTGGGACTTTGGTCACCACCCTAACAAATCATTCATCGTTTACAAAAAAAAAACTATAGATCTTATAGTATCCCCAAGTGTTTATCTTATCCCTCTTTGTTTTCTTTAAAATCAAGACGAGCTGAAGAATTTTCCTTCGCTAGAAAGTTCTTTAAGTCACATCACACCACAATACCTCAATTCTATCTTTCACATTAAATAAACTCAAGAATGTGGAGCATAGCACACCAGACTCTCTCACGATAGCGTTTGGCAGGTACAAAATTTGTCCAACAAAATAAGGAAATGTCTCCTACCACACTGAAACAATTGTTGGGTAGTGGTCATATTTCCTGACGTACGACTATCGACTAGAGCATGCTTGTATTATTTTTATCCTCTTCGAATGCCCGCTCCAAATCAATCCTCCTAATCAACATCATTAATATTTTATCTAATTTTTAATCTTCTCATACAAGTGATCATGTTCCTTTTACAAACATAAAAGCATATCCAAGATTATTCTGTAACCAGTGCAATATTACTACACCTTCGGTCCAGCAGGAGAATAACATACACCTTTAGTCAAGCAGGAGTTTAACCTGCATATTCGGTTCCAATAGTAATAAAATACACTTGTCTTCGGCTATGCTCAACTATTGGGTTCCAATATACTTCTCTATACTTAAGTATAAATGAGCATCCAACCACATAGAGAGTTATCAGTTCCATCTCCTTAGGTTCTGTCTTACTCACATCTTTGAATTTTAAGGTCCGACTGAACTGCACCAATTACATTTCTCTAGCTGCAACACTTAGTTCTAGCCTTTAACTCCTAGTTTCACATTCAATATTTAGTTCAAGCTTCAACCTTTAGTTTTAGCCTAAAACATTTAGTCTCAGCTTCAACATACATCTTCAGCTTTAAGTTACATATTCAACACTAAGTTATAGCTTCAACACCAAGTTACAACTTTTAGCACCAAGTCATAGCATTCAGCAATAATCTTGATGCAGTCTTTAAGAGCCTATACTTAACAATATAATTGATGTTAAATTAGTTAATGGTTTTTATAATTAATAATATTTAAAAAAATCAATTTTTTTAATGATGTGATAAGGTCATTAACTGTAAGGCTTAATTTATGAAGCTTAAATATATGAAATAAATTTTTAGATTATTATAAATTAATGAGATTTTAAACAGGATTATAAGTCTAGTAGGTCTTAGACATAATTATTATTCTAGAAATTTTTAGGTCGGACACTAGACTAATAATAACTTAGGTATTAAGCTCAAATATAAAGGCTCGATATTAAAAGCATTTTCTATAAATAAAATATATGCTTCCATTATCGAGGACCCTTTTTGTTTTTTGAAAAATCACTTCTGTCTCAAAACTAATCGCTTACTCGTACCTTTTGTGCGTCTCTTAATTTCTCATCACATGATCACCAGTACATGTGTCTCTTCCTCACTATTTTTTACCACCTATTTTTCATTTTTTTTCCACTATTTCCAGCAGCCTGCCTATCATTTGAAAAACTCTTTCCCTTCCTTCCAATACTTCTGACTACTTCGGTCACTTGTCCCACACAAGTTTGACACTTTAACGCTATTTTCAAAACCTAATTATGGTCATATATCTCACTCCAACCAATATTATTAAGGCATAATCAACTAAATAAATAAATACATCACCAAATTAGCTTTATCGCTGAAAATAGAGGTTCCAATAAAAGGTAGTTCTTCAAAAACTCCATAACCAATCTCACATTATCAACCACTTCCATAAAAAACCCAAAAAATCAATATTTGTTTCTTTAAGAAGACCAAACTCAATCTCAGTTACAGAGGCTCATGTTGTTTTTTGTTGCAGACGTGCAACAACAGTTGGACGGGCTGAAACGATCTCATATAGAGGACATCAGAACGATCATCCTCGGTAGCAGAGCTTCATCCAACGCGTTGATAGGTATCGTGTTATGTCGTTCATCGCCTCATGAAAGAAAATGATTTAGAGAATGATACAATACAAACTCCTCCATATCCATACATCGATATCATACTTTTTAGGCACGATTGCACATTCAACCATTATGTTGCCGAGCATCTAAGGATAAAAGAATTCACGTAGAATTCTGATTGTGAGACTATTATCAACTCCAGAAGGCACCGATCTCGTTGATTGTTCTATATCTAGCTGAAGGAGTCAAATGTCTTTTTCTCACCATCAGAGATAGAAAAAATGAGAATGCACATGTCCAATCCCTATATGACACGATAGTAAGAGTTGAACCACCAAAATCAACTATGGTTAGAACAATGGATTTGTCAAACCCATGGAACGTCAGTCCAACACCTTCTTCAGGTTCATAGGTGTACCCACTGAACTTCTAAGGGAACTATACATTTCCATATGTGACCCAACCTTGACCTAGTCACCTACCACACATAACGCATCATTTTTTTGGATCAATATACTTAGCATGGCCTAGTTATATCATTATCAAGCTGAAGTTTGGCTTGATGTCATCTCCTTTAGTGCTAGAAATCCTCTACATGGATCTATCATCCAAGTTTGACCAAGAAAAGATGAATACATATGATAAAAATAAACATCACGAATACTACATCTATTAATTCAAAAGAGATGCTCATTTTTGTTGAGATGACAAACTATTTTGGCAACCTCCTCTAAGAATTTCAGTGACAACCTTTGGACTTCATTCAATAAACTTTAACTTGGTAACTTCCATAAGTTTGAATTTTTTGGGAATTATTTAAAGATCAATTTCTTAGTATTTAAAGTCATCAAAAGAGATGGTGACGACATCATCACTGTAAGCAGTATCCAAACGAGAACCTCTAAAACTACACATAGAGGTTGGTCAGATCCAAAGAAATCTTGGAAGGCTGTCATAAGCTTGTGTAGCCTATGTGCAAAGAATGTCGCAGGGTTTTTATCAGAGGGTATCATGAAGACGATGGCTTTGAACGACATGGGGTAATGAAAGAGCATATAAAAGTCGACGAGACTGTGCGTGAGGCTCTTAGAGTACCAAACGATTACCCTCTCTACCACCCCTTAGAAACTTTTATCGAGTTTCTCATGTTGGCTCTGATCCAGACCTCCAATACCTCAGATACGCCTCCTAGAAATTCCAAACAGTATAAACAAGGCTTTTGAGGCATAGACAAGAACAAAAACACTAACAAGAGGTTATCACATAGCAACGAGGTATCTTTCACAAATCTAATGGACATGGGGTAATTTCAGACATGGAAAATAATTTGGTCACATTCTATAAGCTCGAGAATATGTAATACTCAAAAAATAGATGTGCCCATAACATATTAGTAAGGTTATATCCCTCAGGCGAGGTATTCTTCTTATACCTAATAAAGTACGACCAAACCAACAAAGAATTAATGATCAACTAGAGTCAGACAGAAAGAACGGAAGCTCACCGACTATCAAAGATGGTAATCTGAGCTGAATATGACTAATCTACCCGGTAGCAAAGGAGCGATACAAGAGCAAACAGGCGAGTGGATAATAAACCCGCAACATTAAGCAAGACATCATAAGAGGTTTGCCGATCGATTAATATGATATCATATGACTGGTCATCGGCATAAGAATAATTACTACTAACACGCCGCCTCAATAGGTGCCACTAACAAACGTGTGTGCAGTAATGCCTCAAGTAGTGCAACCTGTATTAAAAGCCATTAGGGAACGTCCTAAGTAACTGTTATGTAATTAGTAGTGGATAGATAAAACACATACTATAGACAAGTATTAAAAGAACTATAACACAATAAAAAGGACACTTGACTTGAATATTATTTTTCTTTCTAGATTTATGAGTTTGTCACTTTGGCATATATTTGAGAGGAATTTTCACCATCAAATTTGACATTGTATGTGGGAACCTTTTTTCTATTACTAAGAACCTACGTCCCAAACTTTCCAATGTTGGTAACAAGATTCATAATTGAAAAAAGGATCCATAAATGAACCTTCCAAGTAGCAATCATGAAGTTGTCCTTGATGCAACAGGAAAAACGCTAGCCGCTGTAAGTGATCCGCAATCTAATCTAACTCTTGGTCTCACGAGCCAGATACATGTCGTCATGATCGACATCCTGACTGGTGATGGCCCTCGGCACGCTCACTCGGGAGGTTCCCAAGTACTTTATGGCCTTAATATCGATACTACATGTGAAAACAAGAGGATTATTCCTGCATTATGAGAGAATGTCACGAACCAAGGTATCTCGGTTACTCTCTATATAAATCAACTTTGGAATTACAGATTAGAGAGTAAAAATATGAGCAATTTAAAGCGCTCCAACTCCAAAAGACAAGAATAAATTGGCTAGAGTAATGATGTCCAAAATAATTGAGGCATTGGAATTATGCACAGATAAAACACTAGATGGCGATAAAGCTGGACAGGGGCCACACCAGGACATTAGCAAAGTAAGTTGTGTAGACATAGCAAAAGATCAAGCTGGGAGCAACAAAGATGAGGGGTGGAGGACATGAGAACAACGGTAAAAAAAGTATAACAAAGGACCCTGAGCACGACAACGGATTGGATAATGAATCAATGAAACATCCTAAAGAATAGCATGCGGTGAATATAATGATGTGCGACCCAAGATGGCCACTTACATTAATAAGGAATCCCCGTTTGTGAGAAAAATCTATAAAGTGGAACTCTCACAAAAATTCGACCCATACCAGATGGAGGCCTATGGCAGCTCGGGAGATCTAGAGTGTCAAACGGACCAGCTCTGAAAAATGATGATGCCTTTCAACCTCGACGATACCCTATTGCCAAGTGCTCTTCATGACTCCTAAATGGAACATTTTGAATTGGTTCAATAGACTGTCGAAAGGGTCAATCAGTGATTTTGCAGGTTTGTGGGTGTCTATAAAGATCAGATCTTCGGTAATCAAAAGTATAAAAAGGAAAGTAACTTTATCATGGATCTCTATCAGATGAGAGGAGAGTCACTTAAGATCTACGTAAAACAATTAGTACATGCAATGAATGATCTGCTTGACCTGGAAGAGCCACTAGCCATGGGATCGCTTAAGAGCGAACTTGACAAAGAGGGCCCATGTATACCGATCGAGTTAGTCTCCCAGTAAAAAAATATGGGAGACATCCTAGCATGATCGGATCAGTTTATTTGGGTTAACAAATCAAAGAAAATAGATTCATCTTTTCTCTGGGACTCGAAACCACATGAGTCCAAGACGCTCATATCTGATCGGAGCACTATAAAAATTTGATTAAAATTAGATTTGATTCCAAACTAAGTTCGAAAATCATTAAAATGGGTGACTTATTCATGAAGAAGTTATTTTACGATGCAAGAGACAAGGACACAGTAAAGTTCGGTCCAAACTGGGATGGGACATACACAGTTATTTTTAAAGGACATCACGGGGCATACCGACTTCCAGACATGGCTCTAAATTACACATGGAATATCGATCATCTGAAATTATATCACCGCGTTGTGTAAAATGTGTTTTTTTCCTTCTCATGGGACGGAGGGATTTTTTGATTAGGCACATTACAAATTGGCCAATTAATGAATTATGCTTTAACCAATGTACAAGTCTTTTATTTATTTTTTGTAGTAAATTTTTGTCTCCATCTACACCTTGGTTAAGAAAATATCAAACGACTTCTTCATAAGAAATAAATATTCTCAACAAGGTACAAATCCACCACTTCACTTTGATATATTCTACAATTAAAAGACGGGGGTAACAAACAAGCGTTAGCGAACGGGTTAGTAACCCACGCGTAAGGGCTACACAATGGGTCATATTGCACCTTGGATGATACAGTCATTTACGCGATGTGGTTAATAGGCAAAGAATCACATGCTATGCAAGAGGCCATACTGAGCCTAACATATTTTATGGTAAACATCGCGACTCGGTTAATAAACCAATCCCTCACAAGCCATGGAAAAGACCCCACTTAGTCTGAAACCTTTTATGGTAAAAATAATGACCTGGTAACTAAACCAAGCCTTAAAAGGCCACACAAGATGCCACACTAAGCATTGACTAGATGAGTTAATAATAGAAACCTGGTCAATTGATCGAGCATGTATGATTATGCAAGCAGGGTTACTAAGCCTTAATATACCAAACCGAAACCTCTTGTGGAGTGCTTTCACCGACCTTCTTCTCTGGCGGGTCAACCTCTTCTCGAAGTTATTTTTTTATTTCTTGGTGATCCATCTTTGTTTTGCTTACAAATTTTTTTTGAGGCGCGTCTAATCCAACACCGATTTTGTCTCGACCCAAATTGAATTGGAGTAACATCACATCCAAGTACTCAGCGGTGGAAATTTCGAATGTCGAGGTCAAGACCAATTTGTTATCCTCGATCATTTCTAAATTTGGAATAAGCCAAAGACCAGTTAAAAGTAAAATGACTTGAATAAACAGGCGATGAGCCTCAAGATTCCACGTTGAGTAGACTGCAACTAATAAAGCTTGAAGTGGATTAACGTATCACCTACGCTTATCTCCTTCCACAACTGTTGATATTTTCTAGAACTTACACCTTAACAAAAAAGAACAAAATTCAGCATAAAAATTAATACATTGAGCAATTTAAACAAAGTTATATAATCCATATCTTACATGATTTCATCCACCTGCGCTCAAGTTGAAGATTTTCCAAAGCACTTTCATGCTCCTAGTATCCCGACACAAAAATAAATGAGGTTTTCCATTTCTTATCAGATGAGGGAAACTCTACTAATTTCTTAACGTCAGTTAGTTGAAGATAATAAAATGGGGAACATGGCAGTTTAGTTACATTTATAGTGGTTAAAAGGTCTGTCAAGCTAACCAGGATTTGCAACACCTTGAAGATAACCAATATACTCAAGATCATACGCAAACTAGTTTCCGTCAACTGCGAGGGGCATATATATATCTAAATAAGTCACGAATAAAGAGATGAAGAGGTAGTCAGAGTCCCTAATCGAAAAGAGTTGTGTAAAAACAAGTTTCATTTTCTCGACCTTAGTGAGGTTGCTCACCCGTGGCAGGAACGTGGGTTTCAACGGTGTCAATGAGGCCATGGTTCTTCCTAAATTCTCAGTGAGCCTCCACTACAAACTGAGCATATTTAGGTGTAAATCGCTCGAATTATAGATCTAAAATGTTTTTTACCTCATCTTTGGAAAAATACTATAGGTAGAAGCCTACGCCGATTTTTTATTTTTCGACGCTGCTTTAGAAGCCATGTATGGGGTACAAGACAAGGTATTAATAGGATTAGTAAGAACAAGTGCAGTCATTAAAGAAATGTTACCATAACAGAATTTAACTGGTGGGGAAACATAGTTACATAGTGATAATAGCACAGGGAAGACTTAAAGTATAAAAACCCAACAAGTGCCCCATGTTTGAATGCCATCACAATCCACAAAAGGATAGAGAGAACAATTAGGAAATGACTTAAATACATATCTATTATCCGGAAATGGAATAATCAAAGCAACGATGGTTATGACAGTATTAACACTAAAGTGAGTTGTTCAACGCTCTTCTCAAAAGAAATTAACAAATGAGGAGCCTCAATCATGATTTCTGGCATGTATAGTATACCTTGCAGTTATTTTAATCCACTTGATTGAAGTAGGATTGATGGTCATTATTATTTTAATATATATTTAAAACCAAAATGGTAATTCCCCCCCCCCCTCCCAATCCAAAATAATGAACCACCATTTTGCTTTACAATGTGGGAGAGGGTGTTTATCAGAAACAAAACACGAGAAGTGACGTTTTTATTACACATATCAAATTTTAGCAGAAACTATGACTCATTTAGCCATGTTGATACCATATAGTCACCTTATGAAGTAAAAATAAAAAAAGTTTGATTTTTAACGAATTTGTCATTTATCTCGCTTTTATTATTCTTACTCATTTAATCAGTTCATTTTAATATAATGAATTACTTAAAGAACCATACCCCTCGGGCGAAGTATGCTCCTTATATCCCGACGAGGTAAAGCCAAACTAAGAAGGAATTAATTATCAACTAGAGGCATACATAAGGCATGGAAGCTTACCGACTCGACAAGATAGCAATCCGAGCTGAATACGAATAACCACTTTGGTAGAGAAAACGGTTGACCGTATAGTAAACTTGGAGTGGTAAGAAAGGAAAAAAAAAGGTTTGTCGACGGAGTAGGATGATATCATAGGATTGGTCATCAGGATAAGAACGGTTACTACTAACACACCCCTCATTAGACGCCACTAACAAACATGCGCAGTAACGGCTTAAGTAGTGAAGCCTATATTAAAATCCACTAAGGCACGGTTATATAATTAATAGTATAGAGAGAAAATCCTACTATAAACAGATACAAATAGAATTGTAAAAGAATAAGAAAAAGGACAGCTGACTTGAATATTATTTTTCGTTCTAGATTTTTGAGTTTATCACTTTGGCATATATTTGAGATGAATATTTCCCATCACCTATATTACAAATATCACAACGATGTAGGACATCTAACCAAAGACTATATAGCACTGAAAGAGAATGTGCATAATTTCATTAATGACTGGTAAACCCATAAAGTTTATGAACAAAATTTCTTAGGTCGAGCGACAATGAACTATGATTGTGCCTCTGCATCCAGTGATAATAGAAACCTATTAGGTTGTAGCCATCGTCAAACCTTTTAAGGCTCAAGAAGTGATGGCAATCATAATTTTTTTATAGGTTTATCAACCCCGATCCGAACCAATAAGTTCTTCTTATAATAGCAAGTGATGGCACTCTATTATGGGACACTCAATCATCTAAGAAAAGATACATGGTGAAACTCTAGATTCAGCATAAAGGTAAATATCGATGCATTTTAGAGAATTATTTACTCATCTATAAATACCTTTTGGATAGTCGTGGTGCCACATTAAAACTTGGTTATCATCAGTGTCGAGTTCTCTAGGATTAAAGTCCAAATGATAATGGTAATACGTATTATTCCTTACAATGTTAAAAAAGATCTTAACTAGATTCGTTGGGATATATACCTCAATGATGGGCGAGCTAAAGCTAGAGACTGTTCTGGCCAAATGGAGTTCCTAAAATTGGTAATACAAGTTCATTATGGCGGATGCTCTCTCATGAAACACCACAATCTTCAACGTGCCATAGCTCAACCAGGTACACGTGGTAGTGTTATTTATGCATTAGTGTATTTGCTAAATCATCAATGGTAGGGTCATCATAAGCAAAAGTAACTAGAAATTTACCCGACTCTAAATCTTTGACACTTAAAAGTAGTAACCACGAGGGTCTTCGGTCATCATTGGCGATATAAATGATATGCAAAACGCCCCCTATCTGATCGAGACTAAGAATCAAGTAGGAAGTGTGATTCTAGGAGCAGACAGAGTCATCCACATAAGTAGAGACCTAACTTGTAATCACCATATCAATTTGTTAAATTTTATATATAATAATTTGAATGTATTCACTTGGATTGCATAAGATGTCACTAGCTTGTTTACCGAGGTAATATGTCATAAACTATCCATGAATATCAGTGTTTGGCCAAAAAATAAGAATATAAGAACACTTAAAAATAAAAGGTCAAAGCCATAATAACCAAAATAGATTTGCTCAATCAATTAGGTCATATAGGAGAATATTTCTATTAAGTATGGACGATCAATCTAGTCATGGTCAAGAGTAAGAACAATATTTTGAGGATATTAGTGGATTTCATGAGCCTCAACAATGTGCGTCCAATATACCATTTCCCTCTTACATACATTGATTATTTAGTGGAAGTTACTTCGGGAAACCACATGCTGTATTTGATGGACGCATACTCACGATACAACCAGATCCTAATGCACATAGAAAAGTTATAAAACACCACATTAATCACGAATGGAGAACTTCATGGTTACACGGTCATACTTTTTAAGCTTAAGAATGCCAAAGTCACCTACCAAATTCTAGTAACAAGAGTTTCTCAAGTTAGCCAGGAACAACCTGTAAGCTTACATCGATGAGATGCTGGTAACCAATATGTATATTGTATGGCAGACCTCGCATAAACTTTTGTAAACATCTAAGATTTGGATTTGTAGTTGAATCTAAATAAATCTACATTTGGCCTTCGGCCCGAGAATTTCTTAGGATATCTTGTTAGTGAAAAGAGGATTTAGATATATCTACACAAATGTCTAAATTCGGTATTACAAAACCTCCACGCAATACCAAAAAAGTCTATATCTTGTAAGGAAGGCTTGATGTCCTCAACCGAATTATTTTCCACTCCTCAAACAAATTCTAAATTTCTTCTAGATACTTAAAATGGTCAGGCACTTCCACTGGACTCTAGAACATCACGCGAAGTTTACCAGAATGAAGGGGTTTTTAGACTCGATAGAAGTCGTGACAAAGCCAAAGGAAGTGATTTTTTTTATTTTCGTACTTACTCGTGTATTATTACACAGTTAACACAATATGAGTTGGGGAATATATGAATACTTCAAAAGCTATATACTGATTTAGTACGTCCTTTTATATCCTAAGACACACTATTTACAATTAAGTAAAATAGTCTTAGCTTTTGTGGTAGGAACTAGAAAGATGAGACCCTACTTTCAGCCCCACACTATCACCGTGCATGATGGACTTTCTCCTAATATAAGTTACTTTGTTGAGAAAGACTTGGCTTGTCATACTACACTAGAAAATGCTTGTAACCTGATGGAGAAGAAAGTTTGTAGTGCTCAGGTCAACATGCAAGCAGAAGAGGAGATGAAGAATCATTAGAGACTGATTATATCACTCCAAACACTAATTTCAGTCGGCTTACTACCATTTTTTCTTGGGACCCATGTGTATTCTATGTTAATTGTCTTACCCATGGCACTCACAACTATGGAGGCTTAAGCCCAGTTAAATCTCATTTTATCTCTCACGTCGATTCAAATCTTACCATACTTGGGTTAAGCCTGAGCTCCACTGAGAAACTGTCTCCCCTAAACAAAATTCTCTCCCTCAAAATCTTTCCTATTCACACCTCAAACAGCTCAAACATCAACCAAAAAATATCTCATTTGGTACTTTTAGACCCCGTGCATGCAAACCCGGTTAATTTCAACCCAACCCAATCAGCCATGCAAGAGCGTATTTTTCCTTATGGGCCTCTACATGCCCGTGCAAGCCCAAACCCAGACCCCTCCTCAAAAGATACTACTTTAAACCATCTCCTTAGATAGGTGAATGAAGCTATGCACAAATCCAGCACCATGCATCCATACCCAGCATGATCCAAACATCCGTCACTTTCCATAGAATCACCCATACCCTACCTACATCATCCTTACCATCCTCTGGCTCAACCATTAGCCATAAAGAAGCATGCTTCCAAGCTTTCGACCTCCACCCATCTAATGGCCCGCTGCTTAGCCTACGCATACCGCAAACTACCATGTTTTTTTTAATCTTTTCTTGGTCGTAATAGTCGCAATAGAATTTTGCATCGCTCTAGGGTCTATAAAGATTATAGGAGCTACACTGCCACCCAAGCCTTCTTCTCTAGACCTACCTACCGTGTGTGTGTCTCGCACATTGTTGAAACCATCGTCCTTACATAAAGTATGTTATAGAACAACCCATTAGCCAGTTTCATGCCCCCACCAACATCCATTAAACAGATCCACTCAGCCATCCTCATTCCAACATCACAAAGCTATGGTAGCATTGTTGTTGCTCTCTTCAATAATCGCTCCATAATGTTTATGGAAACAATTAAGTCCCTTAACGTCCAAGATGGAATTACTGTCCTTCTACCCGAAGCTATCTTAGGCGATAAATATGAGTGGGTTAATTGCTTAACGGGTTATTTTCTTGGAAATAAACTCTTACCATACCATACCCTAAAAATAAACACAAGAATTTGGATTATACATGGCATGAAATAGTGGAAAGCCACTGCGTCAGGTGAATATTACTTCAAGCTTTCCACTGCCGACAATGCCTACTAATGTTCTTGAACAATCACATTTTATCTTCAGCAGCAATACAATCATCCTAAAGCATTGCGAGACAGTGTCATCCATTGTCAAGGACCCCTTAAATTGCATACCCCTATGAGTAAATCTCCATGGTCTCATGTATAAATTATAGTTGGAAAGAGGCCTTAGCATATTAGGTAGCTAGCTAGGCACACTCATTTATATAGACATGCACATGGCCAACCTGGTAAGACTTAACTATGTTAGAATACCAAGGTCTCCTGCCTATTTGTAACAAGTGCACCTCTTTTGGCCACTCTATTACCAACTACACTCCACCCAATGGCTCTTCGCACTTAAAAACATACCAATCCCCCACCTCATCAGCCGGGTAAATAGTCAATGATTGATGTTAGTGGCTACCTTGACAATGAAGAGACCAATGATTATTACCCAACATCATTGAACTACAACTCTATAATCCGCAGATTTGAGGAAGCTGGGGAAAACAACCTCTCGAGCAGGCTCAACTTAAAAGGCATCCGTGAAGAAACCACTACCCAAACAGCCATCTATGACTTGCCAACCTTTGAGTATACAATTGAAGTTGTCTATCCTCGTTTAGTAATCCATGGCTTCCATGCAGCAGCATCAGTCAACTCCGAGTAGCAAGATGATAATATGGTATATTACCATTAATCATTGTAAGTTTTTATACACTACTAATTCATGATAATATTTGCATGGAATATTAGAGGATTAAATGACCCCATTTGTCAAAAGAATGTGACTAAGTATGTTTTCTCAAATCATATAACATTAATTTGTCTAATCAAAACTAAAGTAAAGATAGATAACATAGGAAGCATCATACAAAACACTTTTTTTACACTTCATTATGAACCATTACTCTCACCCTCTAGGTAGAATCTGCATTTCATAGAACCCTAGTGTATATAAGCTCACCTCAAATCACATATCTGATCAAATAATTGATTGTACAATTTGTTACAAAGCCGATAACTTCATCTTTAGATTATCCATTATTTATGGTCTAAATGAACCAACAGAGCACATTCCCTTGTGGAATAACCTAAATATCGTTTCATCTTAACATAGCACATTCCATTGTTGAATAATCTAAACATCGTTTCATCTTACCACCAAGGCACATTTTAGGTTTCTCTTGGTAAATCTAATGGTATTTGAAAACCAAAAGACCGAACTAGTAACTTGGACCTTTATAATGCCTCCATTAATGATTTTAACAATTGTGGCTACCAAAATGAACTTAACAATACTTGCGTCATGGGTTTCCAATTTTATTAGTATAACAAGCAAATTTAGAACCCAATTTCCTCTAAGATTAACCATGTCCTTGTTAATAACCTTTGGGACTCCTCTTTTCCCCAACTTTATAGCCCACTTCGATTTCCCCCACACCTGTGATCACACCCCGATCATATTATTATTACACACTCCCAAATTATATCCGAAAAACCCTTTCGATTTGTTAGTATGTGGCAATCTCATCTCGGATATAATACCATTGTCTCTTAAAATGGCTTAAACCATCCTCGGGATCACCTATGTCTATTGTCACATTTAAACTAACTTGTCTCCAAATTCCCCTATCCAACTTAAATAAGAGAGAGTTTAGTAACATCTCTGATAGAGTTGATAAGGCCCGTTTTCCCTCACCCAAGCCTAACATTAGTTAGCAATAAACCTCAGTGTTCCAACCCTAGTTTAAGTTTATATTAAAGCCTTAAAAAAATAATTTTTCCTTAGCATGGATGAAAAATATTTCTTTAAACAGAAATTTAAAAAAACCTGGCTTAAGATAAGAAATTGTAACACTAAGTTTTTCAACAACATCAAATACGCATTGCAAGGAATAAAATCGTTAGATTTAACAATCATTTAGGCATACCTTGCTCCAATCCTGGTGGGGTGGCTGATATGTTTTTCAGCCACTTCCAAAACCCTATTGGATTAAAAAAAACTCCCTTCCCTACCCAGGCCCTTCAGAGTATTCCCGATCTTATCCACTCAAAGCTTAATGATATTAATAAGGTCAATATGACCCGCCCCATCACTAACTCTGAGATTAAATCTGCATTCTTTAGTATTGATAATTGCAAAGCCTCTGGTCCTGATATGTTCAATGCTGGTTTCTTTAAATCCTCCTGGGATACAATCGGACCTGACCTAACTGCAGTAATGCACCACTACTTTTGTCTTAATAAGATAGCCTCAAATTGGAACAAAACCCTTTATAGTTCGCATTCCAAAGATAAACAGACCTTCCACCCATTCATATTACAAACCTATTGCATGTTTTAATGTTAGGTCATCTCTAAACTTATTGCTTAACAAAATAAAACGATCCTTCCCCCCACCTCATGACTCCTCTCATTCTGCCTTTATACAAGGCCATAGTATTTTAGATAATATCCTCATATCCCAAGAAATCCTTCATGGCTATCATGCCAATCAGAATGGACCCCGAGCCTCCATGAAAATTGACATGATGAAAGCTTTTGATAACGTCCGTTGGCGCCTCCTTTTAGACATCCTCTATGTTATGAAATTTGTAGACTGAATGATTGCATGGATTATGCAATGCACGTCCACCTCCACTTACTCAATCAACATAAATGGTAATTTATTTGGTGTTTTCAAAGGAAAACATGGAATCATGAAAGGGGACCCTCTCTCCCCTTTCTTTTTTTCCTTATCATGCAAGTCCTCACTAGTATACTTGAGGAAAAAATCCATAACCTGAATTCAGCTTCCATTGGAAATAGAACAAGTTGAAAATCATCAACCTCTGCTTTGCAGATGCCTTAATGGTCTTATGTCGTGCAAACACTAAATTAATAAATCTAATCAAGGATTATCTTGAAGAATTTTCTTCTGTGGCGTTATCCGCTTGTCCATCATATATGACTTTGGATTTGAGGAAGGCTCATTTCCCGTGCGATACTTGGAATTTCCCCTCATAATCAATCGCTTAACCTATACCTCTATTCCAAATGACCTTGAGCCGCGTCAACTTTTGAACTTCCAAACACTTGTCCTATGCAAGCACACTACAATTGATTAAAGTTGTTATTTTCGCTAGACAAGTTTACTGGTCTTCCGTTTTATCCTTCCAATGCGTGTACTCAAAGAGTTAACCCGACTCTTTCACAATTTCATTTGGTCTAGCTTGGAGATGAATTTCTGAGGCTCAAAATTTACATGGTCCAAAATTACATTGTCATCGCAGGAGGACGGCTTTCAGATTCTCAACCTCAAAAGCTGGAAGCAATCGGTCGTTCTTAAGCATTTTTCAACCATTTGAGCCAAAATAACAACTCATTCTGGAGTAAATGGGTTTTAAATGAAAAGATAAAAGACAAATTCCTTTGGAACATTCCAGTTAGATTAAATCTTAGTTGGGGATGGAGAAAATTCCTCAAAATTTAAGTCGTCTCCTTGAGTCTCTTTAAAACAAAATTGGGGATGGCACAACCACCTTCTTTTGATTCGATCCTTGGCCCTTTAACAATTACCTTGTAGACCGATATGGTCAAAGTATCTTCGTTCAACCAGAATACGCAGCAATACCAAGGTCTCAAATACATATCACACATAGAATTGGCCCAACTCGATCTGATTGAGTAGAAGATCTCACGAAGCGGACCTACTTTAAATCCAATATATAATCAACTGGTTACCCATGTCATGGGAAACTAACCACAAGTACATCATACCCTAAACATTCTTTCATCTTCTAGTTGACCATCCATGGGAAACTAACCACAAGGGACAAACTTCTAGCTTCAGATTTAATTCCCCTCTAAATTGTGTGATTTACAATTCTTACCCATAAAGTATCAACCACTTAATGATGAAATGCCCATATTCCCATATGGTATGGGAAGCTAACTTCCGAAAGCTCAGGAATGGCCAGCATGGCTGCACACAACTACTAACCAGAACCTTCTTCTAATGGTCTAGGACACATTTGGCGCACAGAGTTCTGTACGGTGGTTTATTACATATGGCGCGAGAAAAACGACATGATATTCACTGCGACCAATTTGATGGGCGTGTCACTATCCTACTGTATACTCTCCGACCTTCTTACAGATTCCATAGCACCACAATTCTTTGGTCATGCTAAAAATATTTCTAACTAAATCTATATCTTCCAGGTATCTATCATACTTTTATGGTCTATGACGAGAAATAAAAGCTTTATCGTGATTATTATTGTTCGTGACTAATTCCTCTCTTTTCATCTTATCTTTTATGTTACCCTCTTTAAAAATATAAAACGAGTATTTATTTTATATTCATCTGAAAAAATATTCAAAAATATTTTTATTGCACCACAAAAATTTATACAAAAAATACCATTGACTAATGGTATAAGTGCATATTACATCTATAAAAAAATACCTGAGAATAGTTGTGTAACATTTATTTTATTTTATATGTACTCTTTATGCAGAAAATATTTTTTTAAGTAAAAATTACTTAGAATATTATTTCAATTATGTTATAGAATATCCCATTAAATTTTTATTTTCATTAAAAAAAACTAAGGACTAAGAACAAGTTAAACTTAGTTGACCTTATTCAACACCACCAACACAAAATCTAATTCCCTTTCTATCACTATTTCTCTTTCTCTCTCTAAATTTAATGTTCTATCTTTGATGTCTCCTCCAATTTCCATGGGAGTACTCCGCCACCGCAACCGTCACCCTATCTACCTCCGGCGCCGCCACCACCACCATCTGTCAACACTTACCGCATTTTCTCTCCTCTTATTTACCATCACTATAGGTACTTCTTTTATTTTTAAAAGAAAAAAACTCAATCTCTTCTTCTTTTTGTTCGTTCCTTCAATTTCGCTAACTCGGTCGGAGGTGACTCAGTAGGTTATGGAGAGACAGTAGAGAAAGATACGGAGCTGTTGTTTCGGATACTGAGTCAGAGACAGCAAGAGCGAGTCATCGGACCAGGATCGTCACCACCCACATGCATATCAAAATGTGAGAATTGTTATCCATGTAAACCAGCTCGAGTACCGGTTCAACCCGGGTTCAGTACGCCATTAGAGTACTACCCTGAAGCTTGGAGATGCAAGTGTGGTAATAAGCTTTTTATGCCTTGAAAAACAGAGTAAAAATATAACAAAATTAAAGTTTGTTTTTTTATTTTATTTTTTATAACAAAATTATTGCTTTATGTTATTAATCTGATTTTTCAAAAGTGCAGCATTTGGTTCGATCCAAATTCAATTATTCAAATTTGAAAAAAAAAAACTGGATCTAATTTTCAGAATTGGATTATGTAGGTATTGACTCTTAGTTATTGCTTAATGAGCATTGTAACTGAGTTTTATATGCGTAGATAAAAGCAGATATATTATTAATTATTGTATGGTTTGAGTGTATTTTCTTTTTGTGATTTAATTATCTATAATATAAAAATAATTTAGTGCATAAAGTTTTGATTTGTAATTCAATTATTTCACCGGTGAAGACAAGATTATGTACCTAAATATATTAATAATTTTAAATTAATCACATTTGGAGACTAAAGGATTAAGATTTTATTTATTTGTCATTGTTTATATTTTTCTGACTCACACTCGAGACAAATTTATTTTCGATTTTAATTTATTGTTTTGACTTAAATTATGCAAAAAAAAAATAACCACCCTCAAATTTGAGTAATTGATTTTCATTTTATAAACAATCCTATTTTTTATCAGTTTATTCTGTCTGGTAGATCTCCTCATCTTCTCATCCGGATGGAAAAGTTCCGAAATATATTTTTCACACTTTCAATAAATTTATTTTCGGTTTTAATTTGTAATTTTGGTTAAATTATATAAAAAATAAATAAATTTCAGTAGTTTTATTTTATTTAGGTTTTAATAGTACATAGTTTTATTTTATTTAGGTTTTAATAGTACATCTTTTATTTAGGTTTTAATAGTACATCTTCCAGACTATTAGGTTTTCAGTAGTTTTTTGACAGACCATGAGATCCTTTGATTCATGAGATGCTGACACTTGTCACCATAGTCCACAGATTTTGGTGTCATAGTCCACAGATTATTATATCACTAATGGTGATACAAAAATCTAGAGCCTGTCAACTAGTGGTGATTCAAAAATCTAGGGACTATGGTGATAGGTGGTAAACTAATTTTATCCAAACGCGATAGTCCAAAAACTGTCAACGAACATTTAAAAATCAATGGGTGATAGTCGATGGACGATTTACTGTTCAATGTTCAATGTTTTTTATTTATAAACAATTTTATATTACCAAAAAATACTGTTCAATGTTTTTTATTTATAAACAATTTTATATTTTACCAAAGAATATTTCCGGATGGAACTTCTCATCTGGCTGAAAAAATCAGCCCGGCTGAATAAAAAACGGGATATAAAACATTCCATGGTGACAAAATAGAATCTTGAAACAGAGCAAAATAATAAAAATTTAAAATTTAAAATAATTCCTCCATTTTTAAGAATGGTTATAATTTTTTTGGACGAAATTCAACCGAATATAGTGAAAGAAATAACCTATTCTTTTAGCTTTCAATTTATTTTTATATTTTAGCTTTAAAAGAAATTTTATAAGTACCCTTTCTCTGGAAAGGTTCTTTGTCCAATTCGATGGAATTCGATTTCTAATTAATATATAATTACCGAGAAGGAGAGAGAGATGCGCCTTTAATAGATATATCCAATTTGATAAAATCACTAATCTTATATAATTGGTACCTATACGAGTTGATTCCAAAATATAAAAACTCCTACCCACCTGATTTAAGTCACTTTTCATTCATAGCGAAGTATAAAAGAACAGATCTAAAGCAGGCATCTATCATCAGGTATATAAGGCAATGAGTTAGCTGCCGAAGCCATCACCATCATATACGTCCCTAAAAGGAACACCTTCAAGAACCATACCAATCCAACAACAAAGAAACAAAGCTGTTTTATGTTTTATGTTCACAGCAGACAATATATACCAATTAGAGCTTCTTATCAAAATTCCACAAGTTATTGTCATTAGCAATAGTTATCTTTTATTTAACTCGCTGCCGAATTAGAGATGATACATTTTTCTTTAACTTGCCTCCATTGGATCTGGATCTGTAGTTTCATCTGGATCTACTTCAATATCCACAGCTTCTTCGCAGTCTTGCGTTTTTTCGGTAGTTTCAGTTTCGGCTACGTTATTCTCCTCCTCCTTGTTGGTGGTTGTATCTTCTTCAATCGATGGTGTTGGAGGCGGTGGAAATACCTGTTCGATCATTGCTGCAAGATCGTCTAACTTGTCTTCAAGAACTATGAGTTTTTCTGCACCTATGATCTGCTCTATAAAAAAAAATACTACTTTTACTAGCTGAAGATGGAAACAACTTGACTTTCTTAGAAAGGGTTACCAAATCTCGTCTGATCCGTAAAAAGAAGATTAAAATATAAACGAGTTTTCTGTCGGAAATTTGGGTTTGGAGAAAGAAATAGCATCCGATTCAGTATTTGAACATGTGGACAAATCGGTCTGATTCGGAAATTCTTAAAATACAGATAATAGAGTTCAAAACCAACTTTGAAAGAATGCAAATAATAGATTAAAACAAGGCGAGATCCGGTCAACTCGGCAGTTTTTTGTATGACAAAAAAACATGGTTGGATTTAGATAATCATATATGTCCAAAATCCAGATTCGCATCGGGGACTCAGGTGTTAATGCATCCACTGGTCCCTCTAATATTTTGATAGTTTGAACTAGAATTTAGATACTATACTCTACGAGTGTTTATTAGACCATAAGTTGGTACGACTTTTTCTATACGAACTCGTCTATATGTAATTATCAGTGCACTAGCACTGTGACTGTTGGGATGCTCTAATACAAACTACAAAGCTTTAAATGACCCGTAACAAAACCTTTGCCAACCCAATTTTCTGGGTCATTCATTACAAGCATTGTCAAAACCACTGGGGATGCAATAAACTACTGAAAACAAACAGCAGATAGATAAAGAAAAAGAAACCAAAACGACCAATGAAAAAAGTTATGATCAAATTTACCGTATGCAAATCCACTAAAGCCGCCCTCATGTTGATGATATTAAGAATTTCAGGTTTTGATAGCTTGTATTCTTTACACTCTTGCATGAATACATCAATGATCTCTCTTGATTGATTACAAGCAACGCTCTCGACCAAATAATCATAAACCTACAACACCATCAATACAATACAATAATAACCTGCGGCGGTAAAATATGATACAAGAAGTTAAAAATATACTAAATTCGATAAACTGACCTTATATTCAGTTTGTGCAATTGGAAGAATAACTCGTGTAGGATCTTTCGAAGCCCCTCTCGATCTTAAAAAGTCAAGAACCTCGAAATTGGTAAGTGCACCAGCATTAGCCTCTAATCTGCAAAACTCAACCTCAGAACATAAATCAAGGAGTTTCTAAATCCAACATAGACTTTTGTATACACTAAAAAAATTGAGAGCACATACATTTTCATCTTGCTGGGAAATTGAAACCCCGTCCAACTTAGCCGTGATATCTAGAATTCTTCCTTTGTTATCAACTGCAAATATAGAGAGTTACAAACACAATGAGAGGGACTCCATTTACAATTTTTAGTACTAAACAGTAATTCAACAATTTAAAAACTAAACAACTATTAGCAAGTACATAACCTTTAACGGAAGTCATAAAGATTCCTCCTTTATCACTTCAATCACCCAAAAGACTAGGAATCAAACCAAAAGAGCGAACGATATAAACAAAAACCAGTGTCCATAAACACAGTAAAGAACAACAAACAAAAGTCCCATGAAGGAAATTGGTCCGACATCATATGTGCAAGAAAAGAGATACTACGTACTTGTACTGTTTTTAGTATTGAACCCTTCTTCACTGATTCCAAAAATAAACATATATTACGAAGAACACAGCTTTCTATGCAACCCTGAAAGATTAATTCTTTCTCAGAAAAGGAAACAATCTGAAAGCCTAAATTCGCTACACAAATATAACTATCCCGTATCCATCAATGTGAAAATTTCGTTGAGGACATTAATCGAACACTTCATGTGCAATAATATTACATATATAACATAAGTAAATTGAGAAAGCACGAGAATTTAGAAGAACTACAGGATTGAGAATTACGTACCCAACTAAGAGGAGAACAGAAACTTGCAGGCGGCAGCAGGAGGAGGAGAGTGATCGTCCCAAAATCAGTCGTCGTCTGTCAATTGGGAAGGCTGTGTGTAAATAAATATGGAAGCAATTTGCTGTATGGGCCTCTTTTTAAAAGGTTAAATAAAGGCCCACTATAATCATCCAGATTCCAGACCGACGTTCCTTTTAAATCGATGTTAGATGTAGTTGAGTTTAAATCTGATCCGAAGATGAATCTTGCATATGATACAAGAGAGCGTGAAAATATAGGAAGAGTAAAGAAGGAATCCAAAGATGGCCTATATGTTATCCCGCTAAACACATGGACTCGGAAATTTTCTGAAGTTCATGATAATCTTATCGAAGGTAGTATTAGTGACAGTGGTATAACTATTAGTCTACTACTGGAAAGAGGCACAAGCATCACTAGTTCAAACCAATCTCCTTCTAACATATAATTTCTGGCTGAGGAACTTGAAACACTAGCAAACGTATAAAGAGGAGTGGGCTGACATATACTCAATCCCCGGTCTTAGTCCAGGCCCTGTCTTAAGTCACGTGAAGCTGGACCCTAATATTTATTGTGGTCCATTAAAAAGAAATAGATTAGGGTTAAGGAGCCATAGTTTTTTTTTTATATTTTTTTTTATTGTACTTGACGAGATATATTGGTGCAGCTTTTAAAGTATTCTTTGATGTCTTTTCTTTGTAATGGAATTTTTTACCCGGCAGTAATTGATATATATTAGTAATTATTATGTTTTTATATTTCTAATTATTAATATTATTTTGTAGTAACATGTCTTCGAGTAGCCGATTCTTGATAAAAAAAAGAAAAAAAAGGAAGATTTTATTAAATCACAAGAAAATTCTATGCTTAAAGTTCGTAACAAGATTTGTGATTGTTGAAGATAAAATAAATGAAAATAGAATTAAGATGGATGCTTGTGAGAATGGTGAAGAAGATGTAAATATCGCTGAAAATGACAATATGGAAGAGGATGAGGATAAAAGTTATGAAGAATACAACGACAAAAATGACAACCTTAATTTTAGTGATCCAGTAAGTTGGGGGGAAAAATGGGAAATAGTTCAAAGATATTGTGGTGGATTATTTCATAAACATCGTGGATCAAGGTATTGTTTCTATTGAAGCAATATTCGACCAGTTTCAAAGTTATGAAAACCCTTTTGCATTTTTGTTTGATTTCAAGAAGCTTAAGTCAACTAGTAACGAAGAATTGATGAGATCTTGTGTTAAGCCTGAAGCATTTTTGACACATGGTGAATTTTCATATATATATATATGGAAAAGATATGTTTATGGAGTTGGAACTTCTAAGAGAAGTGTTGCCAATAGAAATCAAAAGAGCCATTGATCTGTTGATCTTTATGAAAAGAATGAAGAGTTGTTATCCAAATGCATCCATTGCTTAGCAGATATTATTGACAATCCCAGTTTCATTTACATTTGCCGAAAGGAGTTTTTCAAAGTTGAAGTTGATAAAAAAGTATCTTCCCTCTACTATGTTTCAAAATCAGTTGAATATATTATCAATGATACATATTCAGATGATATGATTGATAATCTCGATTATGAGAAAATTATTAATGAATTTGCGAAAAAAAAACCTAGAAATTTTGTTTTTCAGAAATAATTTTAATTGTCTTTTTATGGGTGGTTATATACTTATAATTTTATTTTGTTAGTTTGAATTATTTTTTAATTAATTTCTCGAATATTTCTAAGGGCTCTGTTTATTTTTTAAATGCTTTAAACCTCATAAATCACTGGACTGGCATTAGTTATAGTAGATAGCGAAATGTATTGGAAGTATTAGAGTTTTTCGTCTATGCTTAAGAATTCGTTTTCAAGAGAAGAAAATTAAGAAAAATGCAAACTATTATCATCGTAATACTAGCTTTTTAACTTTAGTGGTTCAATATTTTATATAATGTAATGTTTATAACTTATATAAGTTTGAGTGAATAATATGTTTTGAATACGATCTTATTGTAAAAAAAGTGTAAGAAGTTGTGATCCTAAATCAAATTTCAAAATCAACTATTTACAGATATATTATTTTATTTCCAATATAAAACTGATTTATTAAATTATTTTATATATTTGAAATCAGATTGGTAGAATTTTAAAATAATTTACTATGTATATTTTTTTGTTTAAGTTGGTATTGATAAGGGCATAAAATACCAAGGAGGATAAGGGCTCTAATTTGTAATATATAAATCTATATGGACCTACTTGTAAAATCAGGAAATGCGGGACACAAGTATAAATATAGGGGTAACATGTAATTAAATGAAATATAGCATGTGACAGTGGGGTCCACCATTGACACTATATAAAGAAAGATCTTGTCCCCCATAAAGGGACATCTCAATGATTAGTACTTTATTCTGACTATATTCTCTCTCTAGAATCTTGTACTTATTCGCATGACACCCCTTTTCGTACATGTTTCCCGATAATCTACCCTAGATTTTCTGAGACTTATCATTGGCGCCGTCTGTGGGAACGAGAGATACCCGGAGATCAAGGTCCCCAAAACCTCGACCCTATCAAAAATCTAAAATTTGAGGAATGAATACCGATGCTAGGAAGGGAAGGAGAAGGAAAAAGGTTCTGATAAGGAGATGTCATATTCAAAGGGTCGGTACTCTAAAGAGTTGTTTGGTGATGACGATCAAGGGAATCAGGGCCAAAGCAAACGGTCGACCCTAATCATGACTAGGCAGCAGTTGTTGGAAGACATTGCTAAGCTAAATGCTGAAAAAAATGGCTTTGGTTGAAAAGAAATGTCGGCTCGACGGTCGAACCGAACGATCAGGTGAGGAAGAAAAAGATGTTGACTTTTACAACGGTAGGACTCGAGTTTGAATTCTCGACGGAGTTGCAAGAAAGAAGTCTGGATTCCGATCCAAGCGTGAGTAAGAATTTTCAACTGGGGAAGATATGTGTAAGTCTTCTTCCCCGGACAAAGATTTCTGATGCCTTATGAAGGATAAAAGAATGGCTAGAAAGCGAGAACTTCGAAGACGTAAGTCATCATGAGCAAAGATAATCAAACCTCAAGGTGATAGCGTCGACAAAGTGACTCCTATGTCTGCTGAAAAGGTCGGTACAGTAACAGTTAACAGGGAACAGCAGAATGGCCCACAATTCCAATTTCCATCAGGGAGCCAGTCTTATGACTACAGGGTCGGAAGTCAATTCGCAAATCCACTTGAAGAGGGGTTATTTGCAAGTCATACCTAAGGTTTAGGAGGCGGAACTTTTAGCCTCGGACATAACTGGAGGTCGTTCCCACTATCAGATGAAATTTTGTCAGGGCATCTCCCGAAACGCTTTGATATTTTGAAGCTCAAAAAATATGACGGAAAGAAATAACCCGACAACCACCTGGAAGTTTTGAAGAATTTCATGTTAAGATTTGACAACGACGACAAGTTGATCTGTCGAGCTTTCTCGATGACATTTAAAGACAGGGCATCAAAGTGGTTAATCAATTACCGTAGGGATGCATTAAGAACGTTGGTATGTTCTGGATGATGTTCAGACAATAGTTTGTAGGAAGTAAGATCTTCCGAGCTAATGGAGATACAATCATTAATTGCCGACAAAAGGTCAAAGAAAGTTTGAGGGATTATACTCGATGCTTTATAAATGCGAAGACTGATCTTGACTACTGTGATGAAAGTGTTGCGTTGACTGGTTATCGATTAGGCTTGTTACCTGGTTATAAAGGACTAAAATGCAATTTCGCATGTTTCGTACATAAAGTTTCTGGCAGCCAAAACACTAACACTAATGGCACTAATGACGACTGACACATCTGATTAAACAGTTTGAACGTTTTTAGACTGGAATAAAATGCGCCAATATCTATCTTCTTTTGTTGCTCCGGATCAATGTCAAGATTTTCGGGCATATTTTGGTTACCTGCCAGTTCTATATTTCTTGGACTAGTATTTTTTTTATTTCCCTTAGTTACTCTCTCTATCCGCATCGTGATTGGTCCTCTCTTTTTTCCTAGTTAGGAATACCCTCCTCAGTTACCTTTCTTTATTTCTTTTTTGGGGCATCTGACCCGATCACCGATGTATCACGATTATACATATGATGCATAAGCATTTCTTTCAATGTTCTATGAGCTAGCCACCTCCTTGGTTACAACCAATCTGACATTTTCTTCATCTCCCATTGTCAATTGCGATATCGACCACACGCCTGTTGGCTAAATATTTGTATGAGTAAAGAGAAAATGAAATTTTAAGAACCATGTTGAGTAGGCTACATCAGATAGATTTGATAATGGGTTGATCTTGCCTCTTCATAAACCTTCTTCCACAACTTATGACTCTACATCCATATTTGACAATTTATAAATCAATAGTATAAGCTAGCATATATCAACTGATTTTAAAATAAAATTTCATAAACCATATCTTACATATTTGTATTCATCTATGTTCGAGATGTTTATAGTCTGCAGCAACTGGGAATTCTTATTTACCCAAGATAGAGATAAAAAAAAATCCAGTTATGGCCAAAACAAGGGATAGTTACAGCCTCATTTCCACCCTAGATATATATGTAGTAAAATGGGATTTTGGTTTTTTTTGTAAACCTCAATGTTTGCCAAAACATCTGGAATACTAAAATGCATCTTTAGTACCCTCGAGCTTAGCATTATACTGAATATCATAAACCAATTATTTGTTGCCAACTGGGTCGGGAAAATACAAATATACTTAAAGAAACCATGTACGAGGAATGAAGGGGTAACTGTAGCCCATAATAAAAAGTGGTCGTCTAGAAGCAAGTGTCAACCTCTATACTCTGATGGGGTAACTCTCCAGCGTCAGGGACTTGGTTACGATTGAGTTAGGAGTAGCGTACTCGAGCATAAAATTTTGATGTATTCTCTCTGACACGATAGTAACTACTGGCCAATTGGCTAAAAAATGATCTTAAAATTATTTTCATTCCACCACGTCTACTGATGGAAGTGCGATGATGGTGAATTTCACCTTCTTATTTGAAGCCCGTTTAGAAGCTATTTCTGGGTTCGGACAAGAAATATTTTTAGTTGACTATTCAAAATCAATTTTTTTTTTATGTTTTTTAAAAAATAACTATAAAAATGGGTTCTGGGATTAGTGGCCTTCATTTTATTTTTACAAACTCGCTGTGTTTGATAAAGTCAAGATCTAACCCCAAAACAAATCATGACATCATCACCCCCAATTAATCAACAAGCTAAACTACTGATTAACCTGACAAGTATAAATAAACCAATTTATTAAGATACATACTTATTTGTAAGTAATGAGATTGCAACCCGCTTACTAGGGATTGTAGCAGGTTCAAAGTTGTACTAATGAATTTCCAGAAAACCCTTTGAGTATCACAATAGTGGTTTGTAGGAAAAATATTTAAAACAGAAAGTTAAGTTATTTTATACACGTACAGTTCCTAAATCGATATACATTTTTCTATTTAATTCTCATCAAGGGTCAATAGGGTTTCGTCTAATTATATTACTAAGAAAAGGAAATTACATGATATTGAAAGTGTATATGCATGCCAAACATGTCAGAGGAAAGAGATCAATGGGTGACAATACCATAAGGTTACGCATGACTTGATATTGACAAGTGTATACTCATGACTTGATATTGACGATTTTTTTAAATAACATAAGGTTATTATCATATATTTTGTATGTTACCACCTTATATTCATTACTTATCTCATATGTATTATTTCGATAGTCCTTTATGAACTTAATTTAAACAAAATTAATTACTTCAAAGACTAAGGGGGAGTCCTTATAATGACAATGTAAGATATTATGGAGGTTAATTATACAAATTAAGCTTGCAGATAGTGTAAAATTGTTTGATTAAGGGATGACCATAGATAAGACGACGTAACCATCTTTGTAAATACAATCTACAAACGAGACAAAGTAACAATCCCTCTAAGATAAGCACAGATGAAACGAGTAAAATATGAATAATATAAAGAGAACAGTGATATTTAAGATGAGACTAATCTTTTGACCGATAAGAGCATTAACAGGCTATTTTAGTTTTAAGCCTGAGCAAATAACGTTTTACCTGATAGTGTCATATACAAAGGAAACGATAACCGAGCACTCAAATTAGACGTCCAAACTAATTGGCACTATAAAGTAACATGTGTAATAATACGTGGGTTATTGGGAGACATGCTCATATATTCATTAGGACGTGACCGATATTCAAGGTAGCTCAATAATGCTTTAGGAAAATAGTAACTAAATAAGTGTAATAATATAAATAAGAGAAATAGAACATAATGTAAAAGATCCGATTTTGAGAAATTAAATAAATTATTTAAATATTTTCCATTATCCTCTTCAGACTATTTGTTATTACGTTGGTTAAATATTTGATAATGATTTTTCCCTATCATTTTTTAGTTGAGTCTTTATCGCTTCAATCTTCCTCTTATCTCTTACAACTATTAGTATGTGATCTACATACAACAGTAATATGACTTGTCTTTCCATATGCGTTTCCTCATTCCAATAGACATATTGTCACATCAACTACAGATATATTTAATTGATATCATAAAATAATTAAATATTTTATTTCACTGTCTTGTCGGTTGTTTCAGGCAATAGAGGGTTCTTTTCAACAAACACCCATAATTATCAGTCCCTTCTTAAAATCCCTTCGGCTGACACATGTAAATCGTCTCTTCCAATTCATCATTCAAGAAGATAGTAGTAACATATGTTTTATTTAGCTCAAGATCATGTCTAGACACAATTGCAGTAGAAACCTGATGAAGGTTTGTTTCATAACCGACAAAAATATAATCGATACCCTTATTTTGTGTAAATCCCTTAGCCACGAGCCTAGCCTTGTATTTGGATAAAGCAACATCATGAATACCTATCTTCTTCTTAAATATAAATTTACTCCCAACTACCTTCAGACCCTTCGCCTACTTTACAAAAATCTCGATGTTCGTCTCCTTAAGAGATCTTAGTTCTTCTTTCATAACCACGAGCCAATTTTCTTAACCATTGCTCTTGATAACATTATTATACATATTGGGTTCACAAACATTTCCATACATTTGAATCAATAAAGTATAACCAATAACATAAGCAAAACCACATCTTTACGCCGGTTTGCTTGGTCTATGTGCTTTATCTCTCGATTATTGATAACTATCAAATTCATGTTTTATTTCATTTGAATATCCAAAGGCCTTGAAACAACAGACCCTCTGTCTAATTTGGACTCATTCAATGATTGAACTTCGCCTTTGTATTGATGAGTCCGAATTCAGAGTGCTCCCCGGAAGGGCATCCCAAGGTAAATCTCTCCGTAAACCGGACAGACTCCAAGAGCTTAATTCGGACAGGACTTTTGAATCGGACAGATGACTCCGAACACTGCAAGTCTAAGGCAGTTCGAACTATGACTAAAGTACTAAAAAACCTAAACATTATCTGACTAAGCTACCTGCTCATCTACTTAAAACTCATGGGTCTTTAAACATGACCCGGGTCCATTAAACTTGACCCGAAAGCCCATAAGGGCCCAAATTACATACTATAAATACCCAACCACCAGCATTAACTATGGGTAAGAAAAATTTACTGCTGCCAAGCTGCTCAATTCTCTCTCCACATTAAAAACACTTTGAAACACCTTTAAACACACACACACCACCGTGAAACACCCTCACGCCGCCTTAAAACTCCACTTGAAATTACCAGCCTACCCTCAGGCTACTTTTATCCTCACCAAATTGGCGACCACAGTGGGAGAAGACGGTTCCTGAATCAAGTATTCAAAACCAAGTAAAGAAATTCTGTCCGAATGAATCCGGATAATCCAGAGCTTCCACCAGCTTTGCTTGAAGTGGTGGAAGAGAACGATGAGTATACTGTCCAAGAGCGTGACAGGTTGAGGGTTGAAATAGAAGCTCTGAGGGCTGAAAAGGCCAAGATGGGCGTGAAAGAAAAATCCAAAGCGTCCGTTACTCATCGCTCTGACAACCCTCGAGAGCATGGGGTTTCCAAAACTCATGAGAGTACTAAGAAGACGCATGCCAGCTCTAAAAAGTCTCACCGGTCCAAGCCTGTGGAGAGTTCTGACTCAAGTTCAGAGTCTTCGGACAGCTCTTCGGACAGTGAGGGAAATGAGAAGTCCTTGTCCTCTAGCAGTGATGAGGGACGAACCAGGAAGAAACAAAAGCAAGTTAAAAAGTATTCCCGAAAAAGAGATCACCATGGAAGAATGAAAAGGCACATTGGAAAAGGGTCATCTCACAACCGGAGGCATGTAGACCGGATGCTGATGGATCCTTTTGCCTTCCATGATGAGCCAGGTATCTTTGCAACTCCTAATGAGGATACTGCGTTCAGTCGTGGGAGGAATTGGAGGCAATCGCCATTGTCTTCTAAAATACTGTCCGGAAACCTCCCCAAGAGGTTTGATAGCACCAAGATAGAGAAGTACGATGGCAGTACTGATCCGGACAATCATCTGGAGCAATTCAAGAACTTTATGATGAATTTTGATGATGATGATAAACTACTCTGTAGGGCATTCTCCCAATCCTTCACGGGGAGTGCTCTGAAGTGGTACAACAGCCTGCCTCAGGGTTGTATCAGAGACTTTGATACTTTTTGGGTGGCCTTTCGAAGGCAATTTGTGGGGAGTAAGGAGTTAAAGGGTAATGGAGATACCATAATCCATTGTGCCCAGGAACCAAACGAATCGTTAAAGGAATACATAAGTCGCTTCGTAAACATAAAGAATGGGTTGGCTGATTGCTTTGAACAGGTAGCAATAGCATCCCTGAGACAAGGTTTGAACCCAGGCAACCTGGCCGATTCGGTGACCAGGAAGAAAGCCATGACCTGGGGAGGATTGCTGAACCAAGTTGGCAAGCAAATAAATGTTGATGAAACGAAAAAGACCAGGGTGCACAGACAAGTGAGATCCACCCCGGTGGCACCAACACCAAATCAAAACCAGTCCGGGAACAAAGCAAGAGAAACCGGACAGGGGCATGGAAGGGGAAAGGCTCAGTCTCAACCAGCTGCTCCTGCACAAAGTCAACAGTCTAGAAACAAAAGAGGGCCGTGGGTCCAACCGGAGTGGTTTGCAGAGCTCAAAGAAAGTGTGGCAACCATTTTCGAGAAAACAAAATATGAAGTACACTATCGGAGACCGGCAACTTTGCAGTCTCCCAGAGAACATCGAAATAATTCCTTCTGCCAATACCATAATGATATTGGCCATACCACCGATGATTGCATAGCGCTGAAGCAAGAGGTACAGAACTTGATTGAAAGAGGAAAGTTGGGTGCATACGTTAAAAGAAGAGGAGGCAACAGGCCTGACAACACTCATAGGGTTGGTCCAAGCAACGCTGCCCCGGAGGGGGCTATGGTAATAGTGGAAAGGTTTGACGTGGAGTCCGAGTATTTGGATCCTGATCCAACCAGAAACAGAGTGGGTTCTATTGAGGAGCGTTCTAGATCAGTCTCCGAGCTCATTAAATTCTTCGAGTCACTAACAATCTTCGGAGGGGACACTATGACAGCTCCTACCACTTCTTCAAGAAAAAGACATGTTCATAATTTGGCCTCCCAGTTAGAAGGAGGCATGACATCCTATCAATCTCCAAACTCATTCCCATTCATAGTTTTCGATGAGGATGATTTGAGAGATATTGCTGGCCCTCATGAGGATGCTGTTGTCATAGGAGCATCTATAGGGGGCAATGAGATAAGGCGAATCCTGGTGGATACTGGAAGCTCTGCCAATATCCTTTTTCTAAACACTTATAAGAAAATGAGGAATCCATCTGTGATACAAAAGTCGGACAGATCAATCGTGGGCTTCACAAGCAACTCAGCCGATGTGATCGGGGAGTTTGAAGAAGAAGTGTTGTTGGGCAGGGGCCCTTTCAAGAAAATGGTTAGAATACTCTTCATTGTAGTGGATTGTCCCACCTGTTACAATGCTATTCTAGGGAGATCATGGCTCTCTAGGATGCATGCAGTGGCGTCGACAGTCCATCAGTGTCTGAAATATGCTGTTCAGGGGCAGGTTGGGGTTGTCCGGAGCAGCCAAAAAGTTGCAAGAGAATGTTATGCCACTGCCTTGGCTCCACGAACGCTGGGGGCAGTCCGAATAAATGACCAATAGCAGTTTGAGGGCCTTTCTGGGGGTGAGGGTGAAATTGATGACCCCAGAGAGACCCCCGGAGTGTTGATCCCAGTCGAGGAGGTTGAAACACACTGCTTGGAAGAAGGAAATAATGTCAAGATAGGATCCAAAATGCCACCGATGTTGAAAGAAGGAATGTTGAAATTCTTGAAAGACCATCAACATGTTTTTGCTTGGTGCAATGCTGATGTTACTGGAGTTCCATCAGAGGTGATTTCCCATCATCTATCAGTTCGGAGGGATGTGGCACCAGTGGTACAAAAAAGGAGAGCTTTCTCAAAAGAAAAGGCTGATGTCATTGTACAAGAGGTTGACAGACTCACAAAGATGGGGCACATTAAAGAATCTCAGTACCCTTTGTGGACTGCCGATCCTGTCTTGGTAAAAAAGAAGAATGGTAAATGGCGTATGTGCATTGACTTCACAGACCTCAATCGAGCTTGACCAAAAGACTTGTATCCGGTCCCCCGGATAGATCAGTTAGTATACTCTACTTCGGGGAACAAGCTACTCTCCTTTATGGATGCCTTCTCCGGGTACAATCAGATCCAAGTGGATCCCAAAGATCAAGAGCATACCACTTTTGTCACTGATAGAGGTTTACACTGCTACAAGGTGATGCCCTTTGGTTTGAAAAATGCCGGGGCTACTTATCAAAGGTTGGTCAATAAGGCATTTGCTGATCAAATTGGAAGAAATATGGAGGTTTACATTGACGATATGATGGTGAAAAGTGTGGATGAGCAGTTGCACTTGTCCGACCTCCAAGAGACTTTTGCCAACTTGGCCAAAGTGAATTTAAAATTAAACCCGGAAAAGTGTGTGTTCGGAGTGCAGTCCGGGAAGTTCTTAGGGTATGTCATAAGTGAGCGTGGAATACAACCCGACCCGGACCAACTCAATGCTTTGTTCCAAATGGAGCCTCCTCGAAACGTTAAAGAAGTACAGCGGTTAACGGGGAGATTGGCAGCCTTGAACAGATTTATCTCCAGGTCTTCGGACAGATGTGCTCCATTCTTTCAAACCTTGAGGGGTGCAAGGGGGTTCGAATGGACACCACAGTGTGATGAGACATTCAATGAAATCAAGAAGCATCTGTCCTCTCCCAAGACCTTGTTTAAACCAGTCGATGGGGAGACTCTTTTTGTATATCTGGCTGTTTCAAGTTGTGCCATCAGTGCTGTGTTGGTAAGGGAGGTCGATGGATATCCTCACCCAGTGTACTACATCAGCAAAAGCTTGATTGATGCTGAGAGACGATACTTGAAACTTGAAAAACTAGCTTTGGCATTGGTGATAGCTGCAAGAAAAATGAGGCCCTACTTCCAGGCTCATTCTATCATGGTCCGGACATCTTTCCCTTTAAAGAATGTCCTTCAAAAAGCAGACATTTCAAGCAGAATGACAAAATGGTCAGTAGAGTTGGGGGACTTCGACATAGACTTTGCTCCTCGGACAGCAGTAAAAGCTCAAGTTGTGGCTGATTTTCTGGTCGAATTCCATTCTCATAGGGATTCAGAACAACCTGCTGATTCAAAAGACAAAAAAGTGTGGATTGTCCGAACAGACGGTGGATCCAGTACCATGGGATCTGGGGCAGGAATATGTCTCACTTCCCCCTATGGGGACAACATGTTCCAGGCTATTTGTTTTGCTTTCAGGGCATCCAATAATGAGTCCGAATACGAAGCAGCTATAGCTGGTTTAAAATTGGCATACATCTGTGGAGCAAAAAGGGTCAAGCTACTAAGTGACTCCCAATTGCTTGTCCACCATGCTCTAGGCCTGTCAGAGGCCAGAAAGGAGCAATTGATCAAATACTTGCTCCTCCTTAAAATGAAGCATCAAAGTTTAAAGTTGTTGTCTATGAGCACATCCCCCGGGCAGAGAATGAATTAGCAGACTCATTGGCAACGATAGCATATACGGAGTCCTACCCATGGATCCATGTGCTTGAAAGCCCTTCAATTCAACTTGATGAAGGTGAAAAAGATGAAGTCTTTGAAACACAAGTAAACCGACCTCAAGACTGGAGGTCTCCTCTAATGCAATATCTGTCCGATGGCATCGTGCCCTTGGATAAATCACAAGCCAGAACATTGAAACACAGGGCTCGTGGTTTCATTATGATTAGAGAAGTCTTGTACAAAAAGTCCTATAGCAAACCTCTCCTACGCTGTTTAGGGAATCATGAGTCACAAATGGTTCTCTCTGAATTGCATGATGGTGAGGGATCAGCCCATTGTGGATTTAGAGCTTTGACAAGAAGAGTGCTTCTCTCCGGATATTATTGGCCATCAATTATGAAAGATGCTAAGGAGCTGGTAAGGAGGTGTGACCCATGTCAGAGGTACAACAATGAAATTCATGTACCAGCCATACCTTTGGAATCAATTTCTGAGCCCATCCCTTTTGCTCGATGGGGATTGGACTTAGTTGGGCCTCTCCCCGTGGCGTCCGGAGGGCGTAAAACCATAATAGTAGCCATTGACTACTTCTCGAAGTGGATAGAAGCAGCCCCCTTGGCAGGGACAACATCAAAAGCTGTTATAAAATTCATTCTGTCTAACATATGTTGCAGATTTGGTGTCCCCCAGAAAATAACAACAGACAATGGGCCACAGTTTGATAATAAAGAGATGGAGAGCTTCTGTGCCTCAAGGGGTATTCAGCATTGCTTTTCTTCACCTTTCCACCCACAGGCCAATGGGCAAGTTGAGGTGGCTAATAGAACAATACTGTCCGGCTTAAAGAAAAACTTAGAAGGGGCTGCTGGAAAGTGGCCTAGTTATCTACAAGAAGTCCTGTGGGCCTACCGGACAACACCTGGGGCTGCAACACAAGAAACCCCATTTGCCTTGGTCTATGGGATGGATGCAGTAGCTCCCATAGAGAAGACACTCCCCTCCTTTCGTGTTCATAACTTCTCCGGACAGGCTAATGAGATGACAATTAGAAATCAACTTGATTTAATTGAAGAAAGGCGGGTAAAAGCTCATCTTAGAATGGCACACTATCAAGGCTTGATGAGAAGCAGGTTTGCTTCTAAAGTTAAAAGAAGGGATTTTCAACCAGGAGATAAAGTATTGAGAAAAGTTTTCTTGCACACCAAGGAAAAGCTCTTCGGAAAGCTGGCCCCAACTTGGGAGGGTCCGTATACTGTGGTTGAAAGAATCAAACCTGGGACATACTGGTTGGAAGACAAAGATGGCAGGGTTTTAACTCACCCTTGGAATATTGAACACCTTCGAATGTACTTGGAGTAAAGCTTATCTAAATATTTACTTGTTTAAACATCCATGTAAATATTTGGGGGCATACCACTTCCTCTCTTCGGCGCCACGGAGAGCTTTCAATAAAACTTGATGCTTTCTCCAATAATTTTCTAAGTTTTTGCAAAATTCTGTTGTTTGTCATACTACCCGGACTGAAAGGACTAAAGGCTACTTAAATACTAGCCAGAGAAACTAAACACTCTCACAATACAATAACTTAGAGCTACTTAAATTCTAGCTGTCTAAAGTGAGACAAATAATAAAAGAAGAAGATGGTTGAGTAAAATAAAAGCATTCATTCAACAACTTAAAGTTGCCTTGGCCTTCCAAGGACTTTTTGAACATGTTTGGGCACAGTACAAAAATTTGTCCGAATAATACGGACACCATCACAACAAAGGTGCCTTGGCCTTCCAAGGACTTTAGTTTAAAACAAAAGATAAACAAAACAAATTATAAATTAAGGTTGAGCCTTTGAAGATGGCTCACCCTCATCTGCTTTCTTGCCTTTGATGTCGCTCTTCTCCTCGACAATCTTCTTACCTTTGGGGTCAATCTCCTCCTCACCTGGGCTCTCCCCGGTTTCCTCTTCGTCACCAGACGAGGACACATCGGTGTACCCTTCATCAACCATGGTCCAGTATGGGAGATCATCGTCATCCACATAGCGCCATAAGTCCCCTAGTCTCCTCTTCGGGAACTTCTCGTGAAACAGGAGGACCATATCGGACTTCACCTTTTCAATCATTAATTCTTCACTCCGTAACATCTCCCTGGCATAAGCGTTGATTTTGGCCTTGATCGTGGCCTCTTGATCCTTTACCAAAGCATCTTTCTCTTCAACAACCCGGTTTACTGCATTCTCTAAAGCAAGTTTGTCAGTGGTCAGATTGGTGACAAGCTTCTCTTTTGCTGCGGTTTCTTCCCTTGAGGCTGTCAAATCCTTCTCCAGTCCGGACAGCTTAGCCCGGAGATCTTTTACGGTCTCTTCTAAAGAAGCAACTTTTGTGTTGCTTTCATTATGATTCTTCTTTAGCTGTTCGTTCGACTCCTTAAGCAAGTCAACCTTAGTAGCAGCAGTCCTGAGGTCATCGGACAGCTTCTCTTTCTCAGACTTGAGGTCTTTGATGGTGGTTGCCTGACTTCGAACTTGCCTTTCCAAAGTGAGTACTGGCTGCACGTTGCTAAGGAGAGAATGGGCTATGATGTCCCTCTCACTGGAAACCATAAAAGTCTTACCATTGAAGTTCACTGTGTTGGAACTACTTGGGGGAACATATGGCCCTGCGAATTCATCTCTGGACAGGCCAAGAAAATAATCACCTAATTCACCAAGGCCGGTGACGTCCACTTCATCCATGTTAATCTCTCCCCTTTCGACCTCATCAGTATGGAATTCCATTGGAATTCCTTCATTAAGATTCCCTGGGATCTCTTCGGCTAGCGTCGGATCGGTTGGGAAAGTGGGCTCCGGATCCCGGAGAGCGAGCTCTTCTCCTTGGGAAGTCTTTTTCTTTTTGACTTCCCTGTCAGCACTGTCACTTGCTTGCTTACGAGCTCGTTTCGAAGTCCTTGACGGTTTTGGGGGATTCACTCCTTGCTTCTCGCTCTCCTGTTCTACCACTTGTAGAAGGTTTGCATCAACTTGAGCCTGGGCTGGCACCTCTGAATCCGTTGGGGCCTCTTTCTCAGTATCCTCTACCGCTTTCCTGCCTTTCTTCTTCTTGCCCTTCATTTTACTTGGAGCTTTGGCCCGGGCAGGAAGGAAGAGGTTCCCATCCAGTTCATGAGACCTTCTCAGCACGACATCTTCATCAGGTGGGGTGGAGAGCTCCTCCCAGGTTAAGTCTCTTCGACCTATGGTATTCCACAGGTGAGACCTCGCTAGATTCCCAGGAGTGAAGGCTTTGTGAAACCGGTTTTCCCAGTTCTCTGCGGCCCAAGCGTTGAGCTTGCCACAGGTGACCTGTCCGGCCTTCAGATAGTCCCCGAACTCCTTTGGCAGCTCTGACAAAACAAAAGAAAAACTGATTAGTATAAACTTAAAGAAAAAAGAGGTTCGAACAGAAACTTAGAATAAAGACTTACGATCGCTTCTCCATCTGCTTCGAAGAAGGCTAGGATTCTCCCCGGTTTTGATTTTCTTGCCATTTTCCCATGAGCCACTGATAAATAAGAACTGGCTCCTCCACTTGCTCTCCGACTCCAGGAGATCATCGACAGCTTTAAGATCATTCCCCATGTTGAAATGGTAGAAGGGAAACTGATGGTGTTTGCACAAGTTGGCCACAGCTGCAAACTCTTCCATAGGAAGAGGAATTCCGGATAGCCTAGATACCATAATACATGACATCAAGGTGTACCAACCGTTGGGGCTTAGCTGTGTTGGACATAGCTTGACCAAGTGAAAATAGCGCACTATCTCCGGATCCAGTGGGAACCTAAGTCCCCAGTTGAATAACTCTGTAAAGAAGACTATCTCATTTCTTTTGCAGTCCATCGGGGTCTCAGGATCGATGGGAATCCGAATCTTTACGTTCTCAGGGATCCCCCACTTAGTACGCAGTCGTCCCAGATCTCTAGTATGAATGAACGCATACTTGGTCTTTAACAGAGATAAGAGATATTTGAACTCTACCTTGTGAAAGCAGGGCCCTACTCTCCCTTCGAGGCTCTCCGGCAGGTCCGGACGCCTCAGATACAAGTCCTCTTTGCCCTTCTTAGCAACAACTATAGCAGTTTCAGCTTGTCCGGAAGACTCGGACTCAAACCTAACCTCCTCAGTGGAGTCTTCCATCCTTTCCTCCATTATTGTTGGGGGAGCTTCTGCAGAAACAGCCCGGGGAGGGATGAAGCTTGGCACAGCTGATCCTCCGGGCTGTTGGCTCTTTGTATGTTTTTGAGTTCTCACCTCAGTCTGAGTTTCTGAGGTCGAAGTTTCTTTGGGAGGTAGTGGGCTGCTAGCCTCCGGACCAACCGGCCTTTCCCGGAGAGTCCTAATAGTTGCCCCGGACCCCGATTCACTATTTTTTGCCCCCGATTTTGAGGGTGTACTTTTAGAGGGAAGCCCTTTAACCAATCTACTTGGTCTTTTCATGATTAGTTTATCTGGAGAATGGTCGGAGTCGGACCCCATAGCAATGAAAGAGGATTTTTTCCTAACACTTGTGGCAGTGACCCCCGGTTCAACAATAGGGATCGACTCTTGAACAGAAGAGCCAGATGCTATGGGGGAGAGTGTTGATTGAAATAGTTTCCTAGGTTTCGTACCTTTAGAAGAAGACGAACCTCTGTCAGATTCTTCGATTGAAGGGGCTGGTTTCTCGACAGGCGACGCTGGAAGCCCTGCTGCAAGTCTTTTCTCTTTTTCAACCCTTTGAGCTTTCTCCAATTCTGAGAGATTAAGCCAACCGCCCTTGATCAGTGCTGTTCTTGCTGTGAACATAAACAACTAAGGAAATTTTGAGGTTTTAGAGAGATAAAACTTTGGGTGAAATGGCAAAGTGAAAAAGATAGTGAAACTGTGAAAGGTGAAAAGAATTTATAGTAAATGAAAAAAAGGGGTTGATTCCTAGGAGAATCCGAAAAGTTGGGCAATGATTAAAAGACGGCGCTGATGTCATTAATAGCATTTAAAGAGGTAACTTGTTCGAGAAAGTGGTGCAACTTTCAAGGAGAAAAAACGGCTAAAGAGACCAACCATAGAGTGACACGTGTCCCACTAATTCTGACAATAACCGTTTGGAATTCGTAACGTTTGGTCTGCCCGGTTCTGTTCTCAACTCTCTCCGAATTGATAAACCACTTCCTGAATCAGACTGTTTTTCAGTTCTTTGACAAGGATACTTGTTCAAATACCTAAAAAAGGGGCTCCTGATGAGTCCGAATTCGGAGTGCTCCCCGGAAGGGCATCCCAAGGTAAATCTCTCCGTAAACCGGACATACTCCAAGAGCTTAATTCGGACAGGACTTTTGAATCGGACAGATGACTCCGAACACTGCAAGTCTAAGGCAGTTCGAACTATGACTAAAGTACTAAAAAACCTAAACATTATCTGACTAAGATACCTGCTCATCTACTTAAAACTCATGGGTCTTTAAACATGACCCGGGTCCATTAAACTTGACCCGAAAGCCCATAAGGGCCCAAATTACATACTATAAATACCCAACCACCAGCATTAACTATGGATAAGAAAAATTTACTGCTGCCAAGCTGCTCAATTCTCTCTCCACATTAAAAACACTTTGAAACACCTTTAAACACACACACACACCACCGTGAAACACCCTCACGCCGCCTTAAAACTCCACTTGAAATTACCAGCCTACCCTCAGGCTACTTTTATCCTCACCATGTATGACCCGAAGCGGAACCATATCTAATATCTTCTTTGGCAGAAAGATTACCAACTTCATTTTTAGATCAGATCCATCATCAATATCGTATCTCTTCCCGACAATACTAGTTTGAGGCTATACTACTTTCTTTAATATCATTTCATCTTTATTAAAAACCATATCTTTTCATATCAAAGCCTTCTGAATTCCATGTTCAAGGAACAACAAATTATACAATTTTACTCATTCTGGATGGCCGAGAAACAAATATTTTAGTGCTCTTAGCCTAAGCTTATCCTGCTTTACATATGTGTAGGCAACATAACTGAAACCTCTCAAGTATTGTAACTTAGGTTTCTCTCCAGTCTAGTCCTCTTAAGGAAAAACAAACTTAGGCATCATAGATGACTCTTGGTGTAGATATATGCATCATTTTTCACGACTTCTCCCAGAACCTTCTAACACGTTCTAGCAAGGTTTAATTCATTCTCTCAGAAACCCTGTTTTATTGAGGAGTCCCACTTATGGTTCTGTTTTTTTAATAATGCCAAGCTTTGCACAATAGTTAGTAAACTTTTTCTTCATATATTCCAAGCCATTACTAGTCTGAAGCTTCTTCAATACTTTCCCAATTTGATTCTCTACCAAAGTCTTCCAGTTCACAAAGGTAGAAAATGTTTCACATTTGGTCTACAATAGTAAAACTCATACTTTTCTGGAATACTCATCAATAAACGATATAAAGTATATGGCACCACCTATGGTAGGTTCTTGTGCTACACCATGAAGGTCTGAATAAACATAATTAAGTATTATATTTGATGTTTGGTTACTGGTCAGAAACGTCACCCTCTTGCTTTTACCCAAAATATATCTTTCACAAAAGCTTCACTTCTGAAGTATGATACCATCTAACAACCATTGTTTACTTAGTTCACTGAGTCTATTCTCACTAAATACCATAACATATGATGCCACAACATGGTAAATATTTTATCATACTAGACACACCCCATAACACTACAAGAATGTCAAGAAGTAACATACAAGTAGTCTTATAGGCTTTCATAACAACAAAGGAGCATTACAAGACCATAAGTCTGCCATCTTCACCCTTATAGGTAAAATATTCATCATATAACATCACCATAGAGAGAGTGTTACATTTAACTTTGAATACATGCCTTACGTTGTTAATCACTTTCAAGTTTTTTAGACAACTTGATTTGTACAATTCCAATCCATTTGACATCACATGATTTGTCATTCCTGATGATAACTCTTCTACTATCAAGCATTTACAGGTCTTCAAGCCAATACTTATTGGAAGTCATGTGCAATAAAGCACCCGAATCCAATATTCACTTATTGTTGTATCTGTAAAAATAAGCATTTATTAACCCATCAATGTACTCACAATCATTAGACACCCTTATAGCATCTTCGACTTTGATATTATGATAGTTGTTGTATTTTCCCTTCTCAGGGTAGTTCCAACTGATATGTCATTTTTTCTTGTATTCCTAACATATTACTTTTAAACCCGTCATAGCCCTTTTAGACTTTGACTAAAATATTCCTCTCCTCTTACTTGAATCTTTCTTTCTAAAACGACCCCTAACACTTAGTTTGTGCACTTTTACCCTTCAAAATACTCTTCCTATGAAGATATTTGGAGTTCGAGGTGCTCTTAACTTCGACCATCGTAAGAGAGTCTTTGCCATTGATCATGGTGTCCACAAAGTGTTCATAATCCTTCTGTATAATACTTAAAAGGATGATTTCTTGGTCTTTTTCCTCCCATTTCACGCCAAATACATTCGAGTCTAGTATGATTTGGTTGTAATCATCTAGGTTCCTTCGGATCTTTGTGCCGCTATCCATCGCCAGCGTGTAAACTTGTTTCTATATATATAATTTAAGGACCTTTTCATATAAATCGCCTCCAATCGATTTCATATCCCCAACGTCATAGGCTCTTCATATACCTCTCGTAGCATTTTATCTCTTAAGCTCAATATCAGGGAACTATGAGCTTTATACAGTAACACAGTATTGACCTGTGTAGATCTATCGTCGTTAGTAGTAACCAATCTCTTCTGGAATAGGTAAGCCTTAACTTTAATTATCTAGAAATATAAATTATTAAATCCGTTGAATTCTTTTATGCTAAGCTTCATGAAACTCATCTTTCATGTTTCTACGGTTTCCAGGTGAGATTTACTTCTTCAGGTTACAGACGGTGATTGATCTAATCATTTTACTTTACTCCACACTCACCACATCACTTTTTAGAAAACCACTATCGTTCAGTCGAGGTAAGAACTAATGTACTATTAAACGAACCTATATAAAAAACGATTTAATTTCTCTGTACAAGACGAGCAAAAGATAAAATAAAGTATAATAAAACGAAGCACACAAGACAATATATAACGTGATTCATATTGTATAAAAAAAAATCTTACATCCACTAGCAATGGACACGTTTTTTTATAAACTAGTAGGTTACATAAATATTTTTCAAACACAAAAGACTTAATCACTCTTTGTAACAAACTATAACGTGATTCACTGAACCCGCTCTTTAGTATTTATCTTTCACCTCACTTTTCTCTCAAAAAGATGTAGAGCTATTTCACTCTTATAGGAATATGATGCTCACATAATTGCATTATCATAGTCACGCCACACATTGCATAACAATATCTATTTATAGCTCATTAATCAACACCTGAAATAACTCATAATCCATTATTATATGAAATCTTTTCTATAACAAATCCTAATTAATATAGACGATCCAACTAGTATAGAAAATTCAATTAATATAGGAGACCTAGAAAATAAAAAACTCTATTTCGCTCGAATTATAGTGTTACGGTACAACTCGCTTCAGATCATAGTGGTGCTTCAGCTCAGCTCGCTTCTGAAAACCTTGCTTCAGACTAACCTGCTTCGGTTCTTCGCATATTTTCTTCGACACAATCGTCAGCAGTTTCGACAGTTTGTCTTAATCTTTAGAATTAAAAAATGTCTTTACAACTAAATCACAACTCAAACTTCCCCAAAATATTTCGAGAGTTTCGTGCATATACACGTCACAACTGATCCAACATTTATATAATCATAGGATAATATATTTCTTCATGAGTTATATCTAATATATAAATAAAAAATATTATAAATTTAATTATCTAACATAGATGACGATTTAAAACCAAAACAATTCTCTTCTGTGTATTTTTTTTAAACAAACACTTACGCAACATCACGTAGTATTATGATATTGATAGAGACATCACCTATTAATGTCGCTAGAATATTTGTCTAGTAACCTTTTCTTCCACCACTATTCTAGTTAAAAAGAAAATTCCCCCTCCACCTCCAGTAATAATTTCGGATGGCCACTGGATATACATCACCTTCTTTGTAACATGTCCCTTAATTCCACAGCAAAAGCAATGTCCATAAAGAGAATCAATATCAAAACAAATAACAATGATTAAAAAGTGAAACATAGAACTAAGAGCCAAAATCCACAATCTAAAAGACAAAAGAAAACCAGTTCACATTTTCTTTTTACTACAGGAAAAGCAAAAACAAAGCTCTCTAATGTTATGTTATGTCACCATCTTCGTCTACTTCTACTACTGATAATAATAATAATAATACTAATATACTTACTGCTTTTCTAAAATCAGATTCTTTTATTTCTCTTTTTGACTATCTTCTGTCCTTTTTCTTCCTTAAAAATTTAAAATCAAAAGATAACAACAACAAAGGACGATTCATTGCTTTCAATCACATGGGTTTCTTCTCTTTTTGAAGACCATTCTTTCTAAATTGTTGAAACATTTTAACAAAAAAAAAACACTATTACAGACTATTTTACATATGAAGAGTTTCAATCTCTACGTCTGGTTGTACTGGGATTGTTATTTTGTGATGTTATATCGACGAGCTTTGATATGCCTTGTGTTAACATATCGTGTTCTTTTTGGTTTCGACATTCGAATTCTATGACTCCACGCATCTCTGTCTTTAGTCCGAAGTATCTCATATTTTGTCCGCCTTCGACCAAACGTCGACCGGGCCAAGCAGGCATATTTCTGATCACATCTACCACGATATCTGAAAAAAAATAGTTGACTATATAAAATTTGGTAGTACAGAATTCGATATTTTAAAACATAACCACTAATTTTAGATGAATCAAATATATAGTATTGTTTTTATTCTTCTAAAAACATAATTTTGTAGTTTAAATTTTTTAAATAAATTTAGTGACTAACTATTTTTCCGTAATGTGATTGACAAAATAAATTATTTAATTTAATTTTTGCTAAACATAAATTTATTAAAATTTATATTTTACCATTTTTTATGAAAAATTAAATAATATTTTATCATTTTTTTATAAACACAACTATATAAACTAATTTTGATACTGCCTTACCCTCGAATAAGGCTGTTATCTGTCGGATTTGGTCTGAATATTGACGAAACCAGACTGACCGCTATGTTAAAAATTATTGGTATGTATCTCACATTGTTTAATGTATAGATGAATGAATGAAATATCTTAGTATCTACTAAGGCGGGGATTTTATAAGAGTGAACCAAAAAGTAAAATCGTGTGTGTTCAAAGTCGATAATTACACATTAGTTGGTAAGATAATTTCTAACAAGTTAATTTTATTGGTTTGAAGTGGATCGGATCGGCCCAGACTGGACCAAATTGCTGAGTTCATCAAACCGAACAGTTAAATTTTTTGTTCTAGTTTTTAGGTTGGATCACTAAATTTCTAATTCTAGGGTTTGAAATCGGACCGCTGAGTTTTCGGTTCGGTGTGGTTTCAGTCTACTTATTAAAAAATTAAAGTTAATTTTTTATTTTTTTAATGGATCCCTATCTAATAATTTTAACAATGTAATTTATAAAAAAATATTTAAAAAAAACACCACCAGCTTTAACCAATTTATCTGTATTGGTTCTATCGGTGTGTATCAATTTTATTAGTTTGGTTTTAAAAAAATTATACCGATTAATCAAACTGTATTTTATCATTTTGATTTTTTTATCGATTTCGATTTTTAAAATAAAATCCTAAACGAGCATTAAAATTAAATTTGATCTTGCACCTTATTTTTATTGATTCCATTCCGGTTCTTAACCCCATTATGCCTCAACTTTATATTTGAATCCAATTATCATCTAAAAAAACCCTATAATCGAGATAGAAAAAAAGTTATTACTCACTTTTTTTCTTTTTGGTGAAGGTTCCACCAACATGTCTACTCTTCATCTTTAGCTTAACCTGTTACAAACAGAAAAAACAGAAAGAAAAATATTTGATAAAAAGCGCTTAGAGTTCTTTCTCTTTTCTGATGAGGAACATTTTACCTCATCAAATTCACCCTCAATCATTTAAAGTGTAACTAATTATTGTATGATTTGATCTTACAATACTTTACCTTATTCATTTTAATGTAAACAGATACTATTTTCCAATGAAGATCTCCTGCAATAACAAATAAAATAAAATTCATTTTCTAGTAATACCTGAGTTAACAAAATAAAGTCGATCTTATTTTGATTTTACCTTTTCGGGTTCGTTTTAGAAGCTCGAACCCTCTGGCAAGAACTTCCCTACTATAGTCACCTAACAAATTTTCATCAACATTGGATCCCTTTTTTAATCCGCCGTTTTTAAGAACATCACTACCGTTGACGGTGGTTTCCTCCACCGGAGCTACACTATGAACATCTTTCAATGCCCTTGCTTTTAACGTCGCCGCTCCTCTTAACGCTAGAACCAAATTTCATAGTAATTATAACAATATAATCAAATAAAACCTCAAACAACTCTGGTATAGCTTGTTATAATTATATGCGTTTTTTAAGCATTATGTAATGTATTATGTACAGATTTTTAGTCCGTGTTTTTAGTTTGAGGATTTCCACGCAACATTTTGCAAACCAACTGCAACGAACAGATTCAAATCAGTGATGGTAAAAAAATTTCGATTCTACGAGTATCCGATCCGAACCGACCTAATGTAATGGGTTATGGGTTTTAAAAAAATTCTACATATAATAATATTAATATTAGATTTAAAATGATATAATAATACTATTAGGAGGTTAAATTTAAAAAAAAATGCTAACATATATCAAAACTATATATTAATTATTAATAACATGATAAAATGTTTGTTAATTATCATTAGATACGATATATTTTAAAAAATATCATTCTACATTGTAGCATTAAATTTGATTTTTCAATTTTTGTTTTTTAAATATTATTTATTTTTCGGTCTAATAATATCATTATTATTAATTAATTAAATTAAAAAATATTTTCTAACATATACTAAAACCATATATTAATTATTAATATTTCAAAAAAATCATAATTTCAATAGATACCGGCGGATGGGTATGAATTTGAAAAAATACAGACAAGATGAGTACGGATTTAACTATACGTGTCCATCTCGATCCATTTTCTATTAGGAGCTCATCTATTCTACCAACTCGATTGAACTTTTTTATGAAATCCGAAACTAATAAAAAATACTCTACCAACTCGATTACTTTTATACAAATCCCGAAACTAATAAAAATTACTCTACCAAGTCGACTAACCCTTTACACAAAATCTGAAACTAATAAAATGTATGCATTTTTTTTGGATTTAGTAAGTAAATTCTTCTAGGATTTAATATAGGTTTTGGTTAAAAAATTTCCCGACAAAAATTATAACTAGACATAAGATGATATTTTTAATAAGCCCTTAGGGACACAAATTTGTAACTTTTAACTTTTTTCGGACCAAATTAGTCTAAGCCTTTTAACATAATTTTGTATTTAAACAGTTTATGAACTTAACAAATGATCAAATTGTTTAGGTTAAATCGTCTTTTCATTAGAACAAGAAGTACCTGTTGCGGCCGCGGCGGTCAAAGTCATGATATCACCGGCATTGCGAACGTTAACAGCAGAGCTAACAACCGATGTGAGTTGTTCCCGATCCGCACCCATCGCCTCTGCAGTCTCGACGCATTGAGCAGCAACAAGTGTAGCAGCCGAAGCCACCGCCATATCCATCTTACCCATCACCTCATCTTTTCCAGAGCCAGACGCGGCCGCAGTCGCAGCCGCAATAGCTGCAACCGCAGCAGCAACACCAGCCACCGAAACCGCAGCATGAAGCTGTGCAATCTGGATCCGCGTCTCTTCTTTCTTTTTCTCTTTCCTATCCTTAAGCCACCGTCCCATCGTCTTCGACGACGACCCAGTGGTGGTTGGTGCGGCCACAACGCGGTGATTATTAAAAACCTTGTTAAATTGCTGTAAAGTAGTTTCAAAATTCACAAATTTGATATGGCATTAATTCTAAAAGCGATGGGTATGTAATGTATGTATGTATAAGCAACCAATAGATATAGTATTAGTAGTAGTACATCTGTCTCACCACAACTTGGCTATTAATGAAGATGACAAAACGTTAAAAACAGGGCACCCAACATTTTTGGGTCCATAATTCATAAATGCACCATTTTTATGGTTTCAAGTTCATGATTAAATCATCAAATTATACACAAACCTTAAGATCTTCGTTTTTGGAAGGTGAAACCAGAGGTGGGCTGTCTGAGCCACATCTCTGTGTTACATTGCTGTGAGACATCCGTGGAGATACCTCTTGCTATATATAAAAAAAAAGTGATTTAATATGTATACGTGTGTTTTGTAAAACAGAGTAATAAAAATAGAGGACGGTTATGGAAAGCGATATTTACAGATTGAGACATGATACGATCCATCATCATTTGACAAGTCTCGGAGGAAGGGAAAGTGAAAGGGTTTCTCGGACTATCTGCGGTTTTTTTACTCTCTTCCGTGGTTTCTTCTTCTCCGGCGATGTTTTCGTCTATAACGTCGTTGATATTTGTTTTGGAGAGAAACGGTGGTGGAGCTATGGCTTTCGAGACTTCGAGAGCAGAGTTGCTCCAAGACCGTGAAAGGAATTCCATTGGCTCATGGGGCGTTTCCGGTGGCCGGAATAGAATTTGGGATTTCCATGGATCCATCGTGGCTTTGTTCATTGTAAGAGAGATAAACTGAAGTTATGTTTTTAGAGTGAGAAAGAGAGGGAAATGGTTTACTTTACTGTCAGTCGTGAGACTTGCATGTCATAACTTATGTATACAACTATGTACTAAAGATGCGAAATTGCATTTTAGTCCTTTATAGTTTCTTTTTATTTTTCTTTTTAGTTTATATTTTATGATAATCATTCGATATTCAATTTATTTACAGATAATTATTCAAAGTTTAATAAAGTATGTTTAATTATTTGGTTTTAAATTAAAAATACTAATAGCCTAAAATATTAATAATTTAACTACCCTTTTATTTTTAGTCATGTTATATTTTTTAGATTATTTATAAAAGTTAAAAATATCATTGGTTTTATTTTATTTTTAATATGAACAAAACTAGATCAATAAAACAATTATTTTTTAGTTGCGTAATTACTTGTAATTTGCGAAATAAGTTTGAAAAGAAATTGTGTCGTAGTTGCGTAATTATGTGTAATTTGTTTGCTAAAAATAACCACGTTCAGTTCGGTTGAAAAAAAATTGTCTTCAGCAGCTAAGTGAGTCTTAGGTTTGTGAAAAGACAAAATACAAACTTGTTTTATGAAAATAATGTTAAAAGGTGTGAAACAGTTACCTTTTTTGTAGTTGCAAATATATGTGCATTTTTGTATTAAATTTTTGTTTTTCAATTAAAGTGGAAAAAATGATGATGGTTTAGTTGTGTAAATACATGCAATTTGATTGGAAAAAACAATTGTGTTCCACTTGTGGAATTACATACGAATGCGGTGCGTAAAAAAAACTGAAACTACTTGCGTAAATAGGTTTTTGTTTGCGAAAAACAATTGTGTTCCACTTGTGGAATTAGAGACGAATGTAGTGCGTAAATAATATGAAACTAGTTGCGTAAATAGGTTTTTGTTTGCGAAGAAACAATTGTGTTCCACTTGTGGAATTACATACGAATGTGGTACGTAAATAATATGAAACTAGTTGCATAAATAAGTCTTTGGCTGCGAAATTAGCCTCGGTTCAAAATGACGTGTAATTTAGTTGTTAAAAAACAATTATATCCTACGATATTGTCCGCTTTGGATCAATGGACCTTTCTTTTTAGATGTACTCCCAAAATGTATAATTCTAGTTGAGATATTTTATTTACTCACTTATATATTTTATATTATTTCCGGTCTAAACGATGTGGAACAGCTGATCAAGTGAGGCTTCTTAAACTTGGTCCTAACATGATAGATAGTTATATCATATATGTAATAGACACGGATATGGTCTTCTGTTAAGCAATCACTTAATACTTTTGGCAAATGTAAATATTAATATGACATTGTCCGCTTTGAATCAATGAATCCCCACAACTTTTACTTTTAGAAGTAATTCAAAAAATCTCGTTCTAGTTGAGATATTTCATTCACATATATTGTATATTATTTTTGGTCTAAGCTATGCGAAAAAGTTGATCAAATAAAAGAACAAGTTTATGCTCTAATAATATTTTTTAAAATATCATTCATAAATTTCATTTTGTTGATTTTTTTAAAAATAAAAATAAATATACTGTAAATTATTTTTTAGAATGAAAATTTAAAATATATATTATTAAAAGTGGTAAGTTTGCGTCGGATAAATGATATGATTGGATACATGTTACATATAATTTCTGATGTAATTTAAATAAATTTCTAAATTATACCGGGTGCTGACCATTTTTTAACTCTCCTTAGATATTATACAAAGAAACTCCCCTTTAAAGTTCAAGGTGCACGATTTTATTTTTTTAGTCAACTAACCACTAAGAAAATATAGTTTTACTATCAAGAGATTATGAGTTAATTTTAATTTATAGTTAAAATAAGAAAATATTATTAACTCAATGCTCATAATTATTTCTTCTTAGGAAGTATTTACCTTTTTTCTTAATTACATTAGTTACTTACAAAACTTATACTATTTTACATATTCTCTTATCTAATAAAAAGACCAAATCAACCTTTTCTTTCTTTCTTTTTTTACTCTTTTAAACATTCATTTTCTTTCATTTTTAGACTTTTTCTTTAGATGGTAAATTATTATTTTTTCTTCTCATTTTGACACTTAATAAATAATATCAACTGCAAAATTTAAATGTCAAATTTACGTTACATTCGAATTTTATATAAAAACGGTAATAAATAAATACATATGTTTTGGTATTTAATTTTCTGTTACTTTTAATTAAAACTAATTTATTTTTATGCTGAAATAAAATTTATTATATATTCAGCTGTTAGTTTTAGTTAGTTTTGATGTCTAATAAATGAAATTTTATTTGTGCTTTCCTACCGTTGATAAATTTAGTTTTTTTCGTTTATGATTATAAATCTCAGTAATACTTAAATTCCATTATGGTTCATAGCTTTTTTTTCGATAGTATATATATATATTTCGATAGTATATATATATATATATATATATATATATATATATATATATATATATATATATTATTGACTTTGGTGAATTTTATTTTAAATAATATATGTGGAGTCAGGGAATTAGGATTATAGCACCGAACTGAAAAAAGATTATATTAATTTTTTCGCTTATTTAATAAATAAGAGTATAAATATAAGTCGCAAACTATTATTCGTATATCACAGAAGTCACTGACATCAAGAAATTGAACTCGTTTAAAATAAAAAAATAAAAAAAATGTGGATTTATTTGAAGGGCGCTCGTCTTTTTCTAATCATATAAAATATTTTAACGATCTCATCGGACCTTACTGATTCTGCAATCTCTTTTTCAATATACACTAATAAATAATCTTTCAAAAAATCATTTTCCGCTCGATTAAGAGACTTGCTCTCACTATTTTTGTAGCCGAAAAAGCTCTAACAAATGTCGCAATGGATGCAGGAAGTGTCAATACAAGACGTAAAATTCTATCTATTAGTTAATACAGTTCGAATTTCCTTGTTGTCACCATTCCTTGATATAAACTAAGAGTATAAATATCCTTAAAAGCTTGATGAATACGAATGTATAGCCCATAATGTTGTATTTCACACTTCAAAAGAATTGTTTTTTTTTCTAAAAATATATCATGATAGAATTTTTCAACTAGCATATATTCTCTATATTGAATGATCTCTAACCATCTCTAAAATACAATTTCAATTAAGAAAATATTCTTTATTCATTATTAACAAAGAAACTTCTCTTCTTATGACTCATCAAAAGCCCATAAGACACCTCATATATATTTTTAACAATATTTGGACAAAATAAGGGATAAGTATGGATGACATATCAGAATGTTACGTAATATAATGGCTACTGACTACCTATGTTTGTGTTTAAAAGTCCAACATCATGAATGAAATAATGATGATGAATTATATGATATCACTTGATCTATGTTGAGGGGTTGTTATCATTACATCTTTAGACGTAAGGCTACTCATTGCTTGAATCATTCATAAGTTGATGATCTCAAGGGGAATCTTGACTAAGAGCCCTCAAGTATAGTTAGAAAGTGTCCCAACCGCCGCAATTATTCTTGATCTGTTAAGAGGAGGAAGATGTATGCTTCTCACTGCCATAGTGATAAAATAACATAATCACATGAATATGGGCCTTGCGTAAAGCAATATGAGCAAAATATTCTCTAGGTCCCACGAGCGAACTTACCGAATCAACAAAAACCCCGATGAGGCTCCTCAAATCTATCAAGTATACAAAAAATCATTTCCCCCATGTTTATATAGTAAATCAAGACAACCAACATAACATTCCTCAAACCCCACTAGTGCACTCAACCAGTCATCCAAATTATCATCAGGTCCCACTAGTAAACTAAGTACATCAACATAACTTTTTCTATTTATTAACAATATCACAACAAAACCCTAATTTGGTTCATCCAACAATGTATTCAAGCCTTTAATGTACGGTTCCAACATCATCGTCATTCTCTTAAGATTAAAAAGTAGAGAAATTACACTTTCATGCCTTTGGATCCGTAGCGGCCTATTGAGCAACAACAATTAACGTATTATTTATTCTCGCAAGATAACTAGAATTGCTTCAACTTGTTTCTTTTTTATCAGAGTTTTGGCTTTGTTGAATCTCCACTTGCACTATAAATTTTAAACGAAGATTTACTAGGAAGTTGAACAACCATAATATGGACAAGTATGATGGTAAAAAAGATATTAAACACCTCAATAAAGTAGTTTAAGAATAAAATGACGTGTTCCAGACGAGATAAGATTATATGAATATGTGCATGATAGTCTCCTTAACATTTAGAGGTAGTACTTTAATTTGGTTATATCAACTTCCTACAGACATCATCCAAAGCTTTAGTATGTTACATATTGTTTTCAAAAACCAATTTATTGGTTCCAAAAGTCATTAAGGGAGATGATGACTATATAATTCATTGCAAGTAGTGATTGAATATAGGACTCTAATAAAATATGAAAAAACTGATATTCGACCGAAATATTCGATATCAAATCCGAAGAAAACGTATAATATTTGTATTCGAAAGAAAATAGAAAATGTCCGTATTTGAAAGAAAACGGATTGTATATATATCCGAATTCATATCCCAAAAATAGCGGATGCGGATATAGACATATTCGTATTCGAAATATCTGATATCCAAAATTTGATAAATAAATAAATATAATATATATTTTTATAATATTAAAGAAAAAACTATTTTGTATTAAATTAAAATTAATTTTTATTAGGATAATATAAACCAAATTGAATTGGGTATACACTATATAGACTGGGGTACAACTTTTATATTTGGATCACTAAAAAGTCCCTACACGTGAAATAATTTTCAATAAAAAAGGAAATTTTCTAATATCTATTATATAGATGATATATATTGGTATTAAAGGGTAACTACCCTTCATAATAGACATTATTATTATTATTATTATTATCAAAGTTATTATTTTAGAAGATCATTATTTCCAAAGTTGCAGTGGCATATAATATTCTAAAATTTCAACATAACTTTAGTGTTCGAGTTCACATAGTTTCTCTTTCTATCTTTCATCCTCTTTTTAGAAAAAAGATATAAAGTGATAGTTCCCAAGATCGTTTAGAGTGGATTTGGAGATAAAATAATGTTTGGATGACCAAATTTGTAGACAAATAAACTCGAGAGCGAAAGCGATAAAATATCATCATTTCCAATAAGAGGTGGTGTCTTTTTATAGTATATTTGCTAGATTTCACACGTCTAGACAATAATTAATTGTGGTCCTTTCCCTGAATTATAATTAATTTACAAAGTAATCCTTTTACATTATACAATTGTCACATATCTCGTATAAGCTTTATTTGTGTCAGATTACTCCTTTATTTTGTCGATCTCCTGTTCTGACATAATTCTTCTATTATCAGTAGCCCTCCAGTCCTTGTGAAAACGTTCGAGAAAGGACTGTAATTTGCCAACACTTCGAATTATCTCTTCAGACTTTGTGCTTTTGATAATTTCTAATCGGATTTTGTCAAAATTATTTTGTCAACCCAAATTGCAAAGATTTTTTCTTTTAACTTTGTTGCGCGTGTTGAACAATTGTTATAATTGCTTACGCCCATTTTCCAACAATTTCCTTGTAACTTCAGGAATTCTCAGACACAACCAATGAATCGTTTCTCATCTGTGGTGTCAGATGTCGATTAGCATGACCAACGCGTGTCATTTGGTCTGACATGAAAGTCATTGGAAGTGGCGTACTCATACCCTAGGTATTCATTACCTCTTCCTTAGATATTTTTTCCATAGGAAAACATCTCTTGAAACCTTTGGGATTAGAGTTTACTGAGGCCCTACATTATCTTATAAATATTCTCACGCTTATCATATGTTCTCACTCATAATATTTAGAGAGAGGAATTTTAAAGAAATTTTTAGAGAGAGAGAATAGTTTATGCCCGAAAGTTTTCCCATCTTGGGTTGGTTCTCTATTAGTAAAAAAGCCAAAGAAAGACGAGCTGATGGGTTATACATCGAACCAAAACCTCAACCAGTTTTTACCACATACTATAGTATCTAGCCTCCAACCAACCATTCCACAGACGTGATAATCACCTTGAATATTTCTTCGTCATCCCCCAGTCCCGCTTGCTCGGTGATTGACAATGGTGACTATAATGTTGTCATATAGAATAACATTAAGTCCTCGAAAGGTGAAGCTTCAAAGCGAAAGAAAGTTCCCAAATCTATTAAAAAGACGCATACTAACCCTTATCAAATATTCCGGTTATCTCATCTTCAACGCTACAATGAACTCCACGTCCTACTCCTGAAATTCTCATGCGGAAGTTAAAGAGAACTAATACAGTTTGAGCGGCAAAAAGTTCCCCTAAACCTATCTAGGAGGAAACATCAAGTGCTTTTTTCGGGGAGCCTATAAATACAAGCATTATCATTGCCAATACCGCTCAATCCGAAAAGATTGATAATATTGGGAAAACCATATTACCACATGGTGTGGATTATTTCTGATAGAAGGGTATTTTAGGAAAGAGTTTTGGGAATTTAATGTTTAGTCGAAAATGCAGAGAGATAAGAGAGGTGTGTGCTAGCAGTAAATTTTTATCCCTCTCATAAATGAAAGTGGTTGGGGTATTTATACTGGTTTAATGAGTGGTGGTCCTTCCAGGTCAGATCATGGGCTTGGGTCAAGTTTAAAGGCCCATAAACCTAGGATAGAAAATGACTAGCAACCAACCGAGTCACAGTTCATTTGATTGTATTGTTTGGTGGGGTATGGTACTGGATATGTCCGACCAATCCTTCAGAATTATACATTATCTAGTGTTGAAGAAATCCGACCTCATCAGTAGCCCATTTAGGTCTTGCAAAGATACTTTGGAAGAGCTAATTCGAGAAATAAAACTAAATATATATACAAGGGGAAGTCTGATCTAACGTTTAACCCGAACTGAATCTTGAGAATATACTTTGGAAAAGCTAATTCGGATCTGAAGAGATTGATTTTCAGTTAAAAATTTCAAAAGTCAGTTTTTTGAAGTGGGTCACGTGTCGCACTTTGGTTCGACCTCTCAACCGTTTTTTCCTCATAGGTTCATGTAACTACTAGCTAAAAATTAACTTAGGGTATAACCCCCATACTTTCTAACCCCTAATCATTATTTTTATCAATTTTTTTTCTCCTAGGTAAAACTCTTGCATCTTCATCTCTATATAAACCAAATTCACTGTTTTATCTCTTTAAAAACACAAAAAATTATAGAGAGAGAAAACTTGATAAACTTCTCAAATTGTGTCTAGGTAGATTATGTGTTCACAACCATATATGAATTGGTGAAAGGAGGTTGGCTAAACTTATCTGATTTGGAAAAAGCAAGAAAAGACGCAAGAATCGCAGCTGGGCTCCCTGCCTCTCCTGGTGGAGAAATCAGTCAAACCAAGCCAAACACAGATAAGAGGTCCTTATCATCAAAAACATCAAAAGTTAGAAAAATATCTTTTATCCCAACCCTAACTCGTTTAGAGTCAGGGTCTTCGGTTCAAGAGTCTCAAAAACCACTGTCTAAAGAAAAAGCAGTTTACAGTGTTAGGAAACCTTCACCTTTCCTAGAAATGGGTTCAGATGCTGAGAAATCTACCCCTCGAAGGGTATTTTGGCCTTTCAAAGGACAAAAACACTCAACCTGCTAGTTCGGAGACAATGAAGCCCCTAGCAGATTCTAAACCATCCCAACAACAGTCAAATATGATGAAGGAAAAATATGGAGAACAATATGGGAGACACCCCCTTTCCGATATCTGGACACATAGAAGAGAACGCAACAGATCTGACACTCAAAGTGAAAGCGGGTTTATCCAATATTGAGTCAATTCCGGAGTGCCTGGAAGGGAAAGTGGGCCAAACTTTCAAAAGGTTAGTGTGAGGTATTTAATAGCTCTTTAGAATATTTCTTACATATACACCCACACTACTGAAATGGATCAGATCCAAACAAAACGAGGCTTTCTAGACTTTGTTAAAGTGAGAATCCAATCACTCCGGAAACCACCATAGACTGTAAATCCCATGAGTTGGTGGTATATACCGAAGTGCTCAATTGGGGAATTCGGTTTCCTTTGGACCCAAAAATAGTCAGGTATTTCCATCTGATAAAGTTATGCCCAACTCAACTGAGCCCAAATGTATGGTATACCTTGCTAGCTGGCATAATGGCATATAAATTGTCCAAAATTCCCTTACTAATGGAGCAATTCGCGGTTGTGGCGAGTCTGTGCAAAAACCACCATATCTTTTTCTATCCTTACAATATGGGTATGACTATAAGGTGGTGAATGATCTATTAAAGTCCGAGAAGACATGGAAGAATCAATTTATTTTTATCAACGGAGCATGGGAGAATGGAAAAAATATAAACTCCATTACTAATCCAAGTCAGCTGACCAGCCGCTGGAAAAGTTCAAGTAATATATGTTCGTACTTTTATTAGTTTTCAAATGCTATATTGATATTCTAAACTGACTGTTGTGTTTTCTTGTAGTTTTTTCCAAAATGTTTCTGGAGCACCTAGAGGCAGGCCAAGCTACCTGTACCAGGTTAAACGAATGGGCATCAGATAAATTAGGATTAGGTTTCCATAACTGCTTTACTTCTGGAAACTTTGTGAGGTCTCACCTATGGAATACTACGGGGAGTAGAGACCTTACTTGGGAGTAGCTGACCACTCCTCCTCCCGCAGATGTTATTTTGAAGAGAACTAAGGCTAAGGATGGAAAACTTCACTTGCCTTATCGGAACAAAGCCCCTAGTCACATGGACAAGATCAAGAATAAGAAGAAGAAGAAAACTAAAGCTGACCCATCTCAACAAGTATCCAAAGGGGTTGGTTTGGATAACTAAGAAGGAATCAACGCCGGTTTGTTGGAGGCAGTTGAAGTCACAGTGAAAGAAGCTGTCGGATCGGATCCTTTGCCCCGGATTACCAGGAAAGATCATAAGAGGCGCAAAGAGAGCAGTGGTGAAAGAGCTGCAAAAAAAGAAGAAAAGTAGTCTAGGATCAGAGATTGTACTTTGTCCTACAGAACATCCTTCTTCCAATCCTATTGATCTTCCTCCTTCAAATCTTGCTAATGTCCTTTCACAATAAGAAATTCCACCTAACCCTCTTTCTCAAATATTTCTACCAGCCAAACAACCAACTGCTGAGGGAGATGTTAATCTGGATGTGTTTCAAAACATGTATTTCAGTGACCTGGACAAAGATGACTTTGAACGGACTTCTCCTCATGCTGGTGTGGCCAATGTTGTAAACTATAATGGTGAGATATATGCGGTAGTAAGTGAACAAGATACTCTGAGTCATGGCCTCTTGGGTTACCTGCGTCCGATAGTTGATTTAAAGAGGCAAGCCAGGGAGCAAGCAAAGAACATTACATAACCAAAAAAAACCAAGGCTTGAAGAACGAACTCTTCACTGCTCAACAACAGATAGAAAATTTAAAAAAAGAGAAATAAGACTTGGTTACCGAACTGCCCCAGTCCAAAAGCGCTCAAGATGATCTCTTGACTAAATATTCCGGACTAGAAACTTCTTCCTCCATAGAGATCAAATCCTTGAAGCAACAACAAACCACTGATTATAACACTATCAAAACGTTATCCGAAGACAAAGCTAAAGTAGAGACGCTTCTCAAGGGTAAGACCTTTTAGAACGCTTCTTTAGTAAGCAAACAAGCCCAAAAGATAGCTGGAGGATAGAAAGTATGCTGCCGAGGGTGGTGGATTCGTTGGAGAAAAGAGACGATATGGTCAAATCAGATATGGTTTTGTTGTTCCATGAAACTTTTCAAGAGAACCCTTGGTCCTTTGTGGAAGTATGTACCATACGAGGAGCTTCATTTCCATACCATGGCGGATGGTGACAAGCATGGTTACTCAAACATAGAGGATTTTGATGAAGGAACCGGTGAGAGTTCAAGTGTTGAACTCAAAAGTCCCAAGAAACGTAAAAGTGATGAAGAAACCAAAGGGAAAAAACCCTAAGGTCATGATGTTATTTTATGTTTTTAAAACTAAAGTCCTTGGACGACCAAGGCATTTTGTTATGTTTTTTGAATTTCCGCCTTACAAACCAAAGTCTTTGAATGGTCAAGGCATTTTATGAATTATGGATCAGACTTGTTCCGATCAAGTTAACTATTGCATCTTTATTTTGTATGAACTCCATTGTCTTCTTAAAGTTAACTTTTTAAGTAGTTTTTAATATTTCCGATTTATTTAATAAATGTTTAATAAGAATTGAATGACTATGGTCATACTATGGTCAAGAATTTTGCACAAGAATTTTGAAGAAGGCATAAGTTGTTATTGAAAAACCCGGACACCTCATTAAAACCTCCCCGCGCCACCAGGGTAGGAAAGATTATGCCCCTATGATATTTACATTGAGATATGAAAATGTAAATGTGTACAAGAGAATTTTATTCTAAATATAACCTGAGGTGTTCAATGTTCCATGGGTGCTTCAACACTCGATTTTCTTTGTCTTGAAGTTTATATGTTCTTGGCTCAATTTTTTCACATACCACATAGGTACCTTCCTAGTTCAGAGCCTTCTTTCCAAACCGTTTTTCTTTAGTGTGCAAAAAGACTTTTCTTAAGACTTTGTCACCCAATTGAAAATTTCTTTTTTTTAACCTTGGACGCAATTTTGCTCCTCATTAAACCATGATAGTGTGATGTTCTTAAATGCGCTTTGACTCTCATTTCTTCAATCAAGTCCAATTGGTTCCTAACTGCCATATCATTGGCCTGTTCGGAACGGTTTTGGACTTGGTATGATGGTAAAGTAGATTTTATGGGTGTGATTACATTCATCCTATAAACGAGAGCAAAAGGGGATTCTTGTATAGCAATCTGATGAGTAGTTCGGTAAGCCCACAATACTTTTTGCAAAAAACTTGGCCACTTCCCTGCAGCTCATTCCAGATTCTTGTTTAGCCCATAATAAATTTTTTGATTAACAACTTCAACTTTCCCATTTGCTTGAGGGTGGAATGAAAAAGAAAAACAGTGTTGAATTCCTATAGAAGTGCAAAACATCTCCATGTTTTTATTATCAAATTGTGGCCATTATATGTAGTGATATTCCGGGGAACTCTAAATCTACAACATATGTTGGATAAAATGAATTTTATAACTGCTTAAGAATTGGTTCCAACTAAAGGAGCTGCCTATATCCACTTATAGAAATAGTCAATTGCCACTATTATCGTTCGATATCCACCGGATGCCATGAGAATAAGCCCAACCAAATCAAATCTCCATCTATTAAAAGGTATTGGTTCAGATATGGAATTCAGAGGAGCTGCTTGCACATGAATTTCATTCCCATATTTTTGGTAATGATCAGACCTCTTGACCATATCTTTGGCATCTGTCATTATTGTTGGCCAATAGTACCCATCTAATAAGACTCTTCTGGTTAAGGCCTTATAGCCACAATGTGTAGAGCCTTCTCCATCGTGTAGTTTGGATAAAATATTTTGGGATTCTTTAAATCCTAAATAACGCAAGATAGGTATGCTAAATAATTTCTTGTAAACAATTTCTTTTAATACTAGGAAAACGCTTGTATTTAATCTTCTTAGCCAGGACTTTATCCAGAGGCAAAATTCCATCGGGAATGAATTGAAAAATATCATACGTCCAGTCTTTGGGTTATATGACAAATATGCTCATACTTTACTCATTTTCTTCACCATTTTCTTGGCTTGAATCTATTGATGGGTACTGTAGCATCAAAATCCATGGGTAAGACTCATAATAGACTATGGTTGCTAATAAGTCAACCACAGTATTCTTCGATCTAGGGATATGTTCATATTTGATATTTTTGAAATTTGCAGCAACTTCTCTCAATATGAGAAAATATTTTATCAATTGTTCCTTCTTTGCCTCAGATTGCCCCTGAGCACGGTGAATGAGTAGTTGGGAGTCACCCATTAATCAGACTCTTTTTGCCCCACATATAAGGGCCAGTTTGAGACCAACTATAGATGCTTCGTATTCAGATTCATTGTTGGAAGCCCTAAAACCAAAACATATAGCTTGGTACATAGTATCACCATATGGAGAAGTTAAAAAAATTCCAGCCCCACATCCCATAGTACTAGAACCGCCATCAGTTCAGACTACCCATTCGTTTTTAGACTGGATCTCTTGTAGTTTCCCGGGGGGTCTATCAACATGAAACTCTACCAGGAAATCACCCAGCGACTGGGCCTTAATTGCAGTTGAGGTTTCAAAGTTAATGTCACAATCACCTAGCTCAACTGACCACTTGGTCATCCTGCTTGATATATCAGCCTTTTGAAGAACATCTTTCAGAGGAAAAGATGTTTGGACGACAATTGAATGATCTTAAAAGTATGGTCTCATTTTTCTAGCTGCTATTACCAATGCCAAGGCCAACTATTCTAACTTCAAATACCTTCTTTCACCATCCAACAGACTTTTGATAATATAATAGACAGGACGGGGGTAATTATCCACCTCTCTTACCAGCACAATACTTACTGCATACTCCGATACAACTAAATATATATAAAGATTTTCCCCTGAATAGGTTCGAACAGTGTCTTAGGCGAGGATAAATGCTTTTTGATTTCAAGAAAAGCCTGATCACACTTTGGGGACCATTTGAATCTTTGTCATTCATCAATACTTGGAAAAATTGAGCACACTTATCTGATGATCTTGAAATATACATGTTCAACGCAGTCAAGGGTCTAATTCATCGTTGAACTTCTTTAATGCTCCGAGGAGGGTACATGGCTAATAGAGTATTTAGTTGATCTGGATCAGGCTGAATCCCTTTTTCACTCATAACATAACCTAGGAACTTTCCAGATCGAACCCCAAAAATGTATTTTTCAGGGTTTAATTTAAATTGACAGCCTCTAAGTTAGAAAACGTTTCTTGAAGATCGGATATATGTGCATCTTCCTCAAGGATCTTAACCATCATGTCATCTATGTAAACTTCTATATTTTTGTCAAATTTACTAACAAAGGCTTTATTCACTAACCTTTGATAGGTGGCCCCATCATTTTTCAATCTAAATGACATTACTTTGTAACAACAAAGTCCTCTATTTGTAATAAAAGTGGTGTGATCCTGATCATTCGGATCTACTTGTATGTGGTTCTACCTTTAAAATGCATCTATAAAAGACAATAGCTTGTTCCCAAAGGTAGATTCCACTAACTGATCTATCCGAGGAACATGATGAGGATCTTTGGGATATTCCATATTAAGATTAGTGAAGTCAATACACATGCGCCACTTGCCATTCCTTTTCATGACCAAAACAGGATTGGCAGTCCATAACGGATACTGAGATTCTTTGATGTGGCCCATTTTGGTTAACTGGTCAAATTCTTGGACAATCACATCTGCTTTTTCTTTATAGAAGGACCTTAATCTTTGTATAACCGGTCCAGTATCACTTTGTACAGACAACTTGTAACAAATTACTTCAGTAGGCACTCCGGTTACATCATCGTTGCAGCATGCAAACACATGCAGATTATTCGGTAAGAAAGATTGTAGCCTTTGTTTCAAACTGGGTGCCAAGTTAGTACCAATTTTAACACTTTTCCCTTGTCTAAAGAATGGATTTCAACTTCTTCTATAAGTATTATAACATTAGGAGCCTCCCTTGGGTCATCAATTTCATTCTTATCAGTGGAAGGCTCCAACAATTGCTATTCTTTGTTTACTTTAATCGCCTCAAAGACTTTGAGGCATGAGTTCCTACATAGCATTCTCTAGACACCTTCTCACTGCTTCAGACAACACCCACTTGTGCCCCAGAACATATTTAAACACTGATGGACAGTATAAGCTATAACATGCATCCTTGAGAGCCAATATCTCCCAAATATAACATTGTAAGAGTTTGGGCAGTCAACTCTAACAAACAATACCTATATTGTCTTCTTGAAATACCCTCTGCCTAATAATACCTCCTCCTCAAATTCTCCGATGACGTCTGATGAACTCCCAGTGAACCCCACAATAGTCATGTACGATCGTTGAATAACTGATGGATTTTTTCATCTGTTTATAGATGTTTAAAAACAATATGTTGGCCGAACTCCCTGTATCGACCAACGTCTGACGTACATTATTTCCTCCTATTGAAGCCCATATCACCACGACGTATTCATGAGGCCCACAAATATCCTTTAGGTCATCCTCATCAAAGACTATGAAAGGAATTGGAGTTTGGTATAGATGTGTGGAAATTTTCCCATCCACCTGAGCAGCCAAACTACTAACATGTCTTTTCCTTGAACAATTTGAAGGTGCAGTCATAGTATCCCCTCCAAATATGGTCAATGACTCAAAAAGTTTAATCAGATCGGAAACGGCTGGAGTCTTGTCTACTACCACTCCTACTTGATTTCGGCTTAGATCTAAATCAAGGTATTAAGAATCCACATCAAACCTGTCATTATAGCATCTTCTTGTGTAGATGTTCCAGGAATGGAATGAGTAGTTTGGGGAGCGTTGGTACTGGATGGTGTATTATCTGACCTGTTGCCCCCTTGTTTTTTAACATAGGTCCTCAATTTCCTCTTTTCAATTAGATTCTGCACCTCTTGTTTCAAGGCTATGCAATCATGGGTATGATGCCTAATTTCATTATGATATTTACAGAAACAAGTACTCCGGTTTTCTCTAGGAGATTGTAATGCGACCGACTTTCTAAAGTGTACTTCATTTTTAGTTTTATCGTATATCGTAGCCACACTTTCTCCCAACACAACAAACCACTCAGGTTGAACCCAAGGTCCCCTTTTATTTCTGACTTCCTGACTATAATTCTGGTTAGTTTGATTATGTCTAGGCCGATGAGATCTATGTCCAGTTTCTTTTGATTTGTAACTGGAATGGGTAGTTGTTTGAGGTGTTAATGTTATAGTTGTGGATCTGATCTAGCGAGGCACTCTGGATTTCTTGATTTCTTCAATATTGATTTCCTTCCCAACTTGATTTAACAATCCCCAAAGGTCATAACTTTCTTCCGCGTCACAGAATCAACCAAGTTTCATGAATTCAAGCACCGTCTGATAGAGGCAATTGCAACTTGCTCAAAGCAATATGCCAACCCATTCTTTGTATTTACAAACCGGCTGATGTATTCCTTTAAGGACTCGTTCGGTTCCTGGGTGCAAGGTATGATCGTATCATCATTACGTTTTAGCTCCTTGCTTTTAACAAATTGCCTCCGGAAAGCAACCCAAAATATGTCAAAAAAAATTATAGATCCCTGAAGGAGACTATTATACCATTTGAGGGCGCTTCCCTTACAGGTTTGAGAGAAAACCCTATACAGCAACCTGTTGTTATCGTCAAAGTTCATCATAAAGTTCTTAAATTTCTCAAGATGGTTATTTGGATCTTTAGTCCCATCGTACTTTTCTATCTTGGAACTTTCGAACCTTTTAGGAAGGTGTGCAGAGAGTATTTTTTAGAAAAAGGTAATTATCTCCAATTTTGGCTACGACTAAACACAGTATTCTCATTCGGAGTAGCAAAAATACCTGGTTCGAATTGGAAAGCAAACAGATCAATCAGCAAACGGTCAATATGTTGATCAGTTAAACTCTTCATTTTCCCTTTATACTTCTTGAGCCTGCCATGTCCATCCCTATTTATTGAATACTTCTTACTAAGCCTTATTTTCTTTTTTCACCGTCCTTCATCACTACTGATGAGACTGACTCTTCAAGTTCCTTATCATTAAAAGAACTGCTAGAAGATTCTAAAGTGGAATTCTCCATCCGTTTGGATCGATATATTTTGTTGGAGCTGAGATGAGTCTTTAGGGACTACTCATTTTCAAAAGGATTATCAATATGGTGAAGCGCTAATGCACCAGATTTTTCTTTAACTCTACTTTCTGTTTGTTTTAATGCCCTCAACGCCTCAATTTCAACCCTTAATTGGTCTTGCTCCTCAATAGTGTATTCATTATTATCTTTCGTTCCTTCCACCTCTGGAAGTGGAGTATTTTGTGCATTCGGATCCATCTGAACCGGTGCTTTGATTACTGGTTTTGAATATGTAATTCAGACACCGTCGCCTCCCATTGTGGTTGTCATTTTGGTGTGAATTATTTCTGATCGAAGGCTATTTTGGGAAAGAGTTTTGGAATTTAATGTTTAGTGTAAAATGTAGAGAAATAAGAGAGGTGTGTGCTAGTAGTAAATTTTTATCCCCCTCATAAATGAAAGTAGTTGGGGTATTTATACTGGTTTAATGAGTGGTGGGTCTTTCGGGTCAGATCATGGGCTTGGGTCAAGTTTAAAGGCCCATAAACCCAGGATATGAAATGACTAACAACCAGCTGAGTCACAGTCCATTTGATTGTCTGTTCGGTGGGGCATGGTACTGGATATGTCCAAACAACCCCTCTGAATTATACAGTATCTAGTGTCGAAGAAATCTGACCTCATCAGTAGCCCCTTTAGGTCTTGCAAAGATACTTTGGAATAGCTAATTCGAGAAATATAACTTAATGTGTATCCAAAGGGTGGTCTAATCTAACATTGTATCTGAGCTGAATCTTGAGAATATACTTTGGAAAAGCTAATTCGGATCCGAAGAGATTGATTTTCAGTTAAAAAATTCGACCTCATCACCACATTCTGGTAAAGATGAGCTAATGGTTACTGAGAAGGATTCTCCTCCAAAAAATAAAGCCAAATCAAAAGAAAATCCTACTTTACTTCCTTCACATGTCGATGCTCTTGTTGGAAACAATCTTTGAGTCGTTGAAAATAAATACATTTTGGCCTTGTACAAAGATGACGGGCTAAAAATGACAAACGAATGAAACATATTTGTTGAATAAGCCAAATGATGAAGCAATGTGAATAAATTAAGTATGAACATCACAAGCTTGACGGACCGAGACAAAATCAAGCTTGACGATCCGAAAAGATGAGAAATCTGGATGAGACGTGATAAATTGGATAAAATGAAGAAATATCTATGTGGCCTAAAGATTCTTCAAGAAGCTTCTAGATCATTATTTGATACTACATGAGTGCCTTAAACGGTTAGAGGGTAGTTTTATGATACTTTAATGGATATATGTCATGTACCTATGTTAATATGTGTTCTTCATCCATATATTTTAGGCATGGTTATACTATAAATAAGGTGAGACCTTTTTAATTAGAGGGTGCACAATAATTTTAAAGAGAGAAATTATAAAGTTGATCTTATTTATTTTAAGTCTTAAGTTATTTAGTCATTATAATTATTGGCATTTCTTTGACACCATATCTGAGATTTTTTTTGCAAATATTTAATTTAAACCAAGCATGATAATGAGTTCCTGAATTGAAAATATTATTCAAGAGGTCGATTGGTATGGGTAACTTTAACAACTGCACTAGATCTTTCGAATATCATTTCACTAGTCTGAGAAAATAATAGTACTTCCAAATCCACTGGTACAATTCTTTTTTAGCATTTATCTATGGGAGTTGAATGTAATGTAATAAATCCTCATATTTTTTGTTTTTCATAATTAAAAATGAAGGAATTGAAACGATAGCAACACAAACACACTACAAATTTAAAGAGATGATATATGACGAACTAGGTTTGAGAAATTATTTTTTCTTTATATAATATATATGTGGATGAATCTGACTTTTAAAATGACCATCAAAGTGTATCTTTTCAGGATTTAGATAGTGATTCCAACAACTCATGTAATATAAACTCTAACTTGTCTTCTGTTTCACAAACGTGTCTAGAAAAAAATATCGTTTACACAGTCTTATTGAAAATACAAAATATATTGATGCTAAAAATAAAAAAAAATTCTTGCTTTTGATGAAACACTAAAAATAAAAAAATGATAAAACAAATGTTGGACTGATGAGAACTTGTAATCACACATAAAATGTCATCAAAACAAAAAACCATTGCTTCTGATATCAAAGCAATTCACTATTGTTCATACGACCTTATAAAAGATGACGAATGTGACATGGATCTTCTTAATCCTTACTTTAGAGCATAACACAAATCCTATAAATATGTTGATGAATCTGAACCAGCATCTATTAAGTATAAATGAGGAATCCTTGATAACATAGTTATTAGATAACCTAAAGAATGAGAACTTCCTCATCAATTTGTAGGGGATGAAATTTGTGTTCTTACTAGCTTATTGAGTTGAGGACTTATATTTCTTTTTCTCTCTAATCTTTTAAAAACTCCCATAAGTATTGAAGATATTTTTAATACATATAAATTTTCTAAAGTCTTTATAACTCACTTTTATAATGTAATTCTAAGTAGATTTTGCCACATCGAAAGACTCCATGGTTCAAACCGTCTATAGATGACGAGCTTCAAGCTACTATGTCGGACGAGTTTTGATAAGTTGAAATATAGATGCAAACATGTGAACCAACATATACATTGTTCTAAATCCTTAAATTTCTTATATATATATATATATCTTATTTTCATATATTTTCTAATTTTTTTGTCTTGTTATTTGCAACTTCCCTTGTTATCACATAAAATTTCTCTAAAATTGTTCATGACAAACTAGTCTTAAGAAAATAATCTGAGGCTCCATCCGAAATATGGAAAGATGAATATCATTCTGTATTTAAAATGACTAGAGATAGAATTGTTATTGTTTCTCAAATTGGGGTTACTACAACAACAAACAATATGGAAGTCATTTCATTAAATCGTGTAAATACTGGAGATTCTTATGGATTATATATTTATATTCTAGTCAAAAAGAAATTGTCAAATAAACATTATTAATCCAATAAGAATGCAAGCCCTTCTAAACCAACAAATGAGACTCATTGTATATAAAAAAATATAACTACAAAGAATACCCAGAGAACCAATCATACTCTTTTTCCAGCTAATAAAACTTCTTTTGTGGTCAACCATCAAAATATCCAACTTCACACGAAAAGGAAGCACCTTATTAAAACGACATAAAAAGGTAAAAATGCAGCTCGTACAACACCATCGTCTTTACCCATCACACACTCCTAAGGGATTCCATTAAATAATATTCATCCTAGATCCCAAATTTATTCTCAACAAGTAGTTGGCATTATGTCTCAGTGGCTCATACACGTTTTCAGAGACTAACTCAAAAAATTTAAAGCGTCTAAGTGAGATTTCTCATGACGTAAGTTAATACTCTCATATAAATTATATTTTAATTTTTTATAATTGTATTAATATTACTAATCATGTATTTATATTTTGAGATTTACTATAATTGTGTCTTGTTTGTTAGCCAAACTATGTATACTTCTCATGCTAAACATTTGTTTCCTTAATTATATTCATATGTATCTTTTGGTGACAGATGTAACTCCCTTAAATGAAAATTTAACGATTTAAATAATAGACACCAGATTATCAAGAAAGATAACGAATCTTTGTAAAAATATAAGTCTGAATACGAAGCTTTATTAACTACATTCCAAAATCTATCACTACCAAAGACACATAAATCTGTAATATCAAATACAAAATTTAAAACTTTTATTTTGAGAAACAAAAATCTATTGACAAGATAACGAAATATGTTAACGAGAAAACATGGAAGATTGCCAAAAATATCTTTCACAAATTGAAGAAAAAAAGTTATTTTTGAAATTTGGAGGGAAAATCGTGTGCTGAACTTATAATCGCACTAAGAAAACTATTTTATGAGCATGAAACTCTCACATTTCCTCCAACTGACTCTTCATACACTCAATGACAACAGGGTGACAATAATGATGAAAATAACAATTCTCTTGAAGACGAAAAGAATTTAAATCAACAAGATAAAAAGATAACAATGTTCTCAACTCTGCTATTAAATTTGCTCCCCAAAATAATTTACCCTAAGTGGACGTGGCCACCTTTTAATTCCTAAACACGTGATATTTTTATTTTTTCTAAACTTTGAATTACTTTGTATACAATTTATAAATTATTGTAATTTTGACAAACGTTTGTTTTTTGTCAGGTAGTTACCGATTAATCCTTTACTAAGTTTATATGGTTTCAATATCATTAGTTATGTTTTTCATTTATGTTTTACTAACCCGTCATTACTGCAAACTCATTTAGCCTATCCATGTAATGTTTTTTCCATATTATTTTTTAATAACTTATATCAGATTTATTTACACATATTTATTTTTATATATTCTTTATCATTAATATAACTTCTGGGTGTTTACGCCTCCTTGCGTGGTCATGTTATATTTTAATATTACAGCATTGGCTTATTATCATACTCGATTATTGACATATATTCCAAACAGTTACGTTCCCTTGCATGACTACATTATCCTTTCAATAATGAACTTGACTTATAGTTATTTATTTTTACTGATTAACATGAAATTTGTGCGTTTACGGCCCCTTGCATAACCTCGTCAACATATAGAGTTTGACTTAAAATCCATAGTCACTTCTTAATATTTACTAACCATATTTTTTAACATTATTCTATTACTTATTATTTGTATAATATTCCACATATATATATATATATATATATATATATATATATATATATTATTTTACCTTCTTCAGATTTCTTTTTTTATATTATAGTTTAGCCTCCTCTTTAGGTTTTTAGTTTATCTTTTTCTGATGCTTAATGTTTTTTTATTTAAAACTTATCTTTTAATTTTATACGAGCTAATAAAATAAATATTAATGAATAAAATTATATTAATAATTACTTTCATTAAAAAAAACTCGCGCCACCACGATGGAAAAAATAATACACCCTGATGTTTTATAAAATTTTAAATGTTGGATATTCCAAATATGTTTGGATATATTCTTATTCATATCTACAAGTCTGTAAGCTTCATGATGTCCTTTTACAGTGGTTCATCCTAGTTATGTGTCAAATTTCCAACATTCTTTTTTTTCTTTAAAAATATTTTTTAAACCAAATCTTCCTCTTTTAAATTCCTTAGTTGTAGCCTAAAATCAAATATACTCTTCATAATCTTTTTATAATGTGCAGGTCGTACTCACACTTGATTTCTCATTCCTTCTATCAAATCAATAGAAATTTGTATTTTCTCGTTATTTATGTCTTACGAATAAAGATTAATTCTATGACTTATAATCATTATTTCCGCTAGTACTATTGTTTCCATACCGTATATTATGATAAAATGAGTCTCATTTATAGCTGTTTTTACATGTTTTATAAGCCTATAAAACCTCTTGCAACACATTTTCCTTTAGCTAAATTAATTTCCTTTTGATTACATTGATTATAGTTATGCTAATAACTTCAGTCTGACCATTAACTTGAGGGTAATACGGATAGTCAAATATTTGTTCACCTCATACTTTCTACAAAAAACAGTGACCAAATCATTCTTAAACTATGGGTCATTAGCTGCTTTCAGTATCTGAGGTACCCTAAACCTACATAAAATATTACATTTCTAAAAACTAACAAACTTCTTGTGCTCGAGTTCTCGACCTCTTGTTCTCGAGTTCTCGATAATGTTTTAGCTTTCCTACTTGGTAAATAATTAACTACCACAATTATGAACTATATTTTTCAGTTTGTATATGTAAATGACCCACCAAGTCAATTTCTCATTCATCAAAGGGACATGTAGATTAAACTAATGTCGTAGCAGTTGGTAGATGGCTTGCATTTGAAAACATTTGACAACGATCACAACTTTAAACCATTACATTGGAATCTATTGATAGACGATGTTAATAATATCTTACCAACAAAATGCATAATCCAAGTTATTAAACAATAGATAAATCAGAGTTATAGAAATATACTTCTTAAAAAGTTATTTTTGATGATGGTTAAAATAAATTGATATATCGACATAAAAAACGAACAACTTCTAAAGATTATTTTTTATGGAGGTTAAAACAAGTTAATAAAAACAAAAATAACATCGACACGAAGGAAAAAAACGTCTAAAGATTAATGAGGTTCAAAACCTTCATCAAATATGTCAAAAGTGTTTCAGATCTATAAAGGAGAGGAAAACGCTTTTTTTAAAAATAAATTAATTAAGAGGGTAAATTTAGAATAGATGAGATGTATCCATTTTTTGGGTCAAGCATACAAGCTTCAAAGACCATTATACCAATATATGTAGGTACATTGACTTTTAATAAAAATTAGAACGCCTCTATATATTAATTACATAAATGTATTTATATTTCTACCACTATTCGAATATTCTACCCTCATCAAGACTCCCTCATAGTCATTGAATTAGAATATCAAATGAAACTTAAGGACTATAGGTGTTTAAGAATATTCGGATAATATAATGTTCAAGTTCTTTCTCATTCGTGCTTCATGCTAATTTTGCATTCCAGTCGGTAGTCTTTAAATTCGTCCTTCTTCATTCTCCATGCTAATTTTGTATTCCCGTCGGTAGTCTTCAAAATCTTCATTATTTATGCTCTATGCCAATTTGCGTTTTCTTCTCATTTAGTCCAATTGTTCATTTTTGTTGTTTTTCTAGTATACAAAACTTGATATAATAAACGATAAACATTTTGATTATACTTTGACCATTTAGCTTAAAGTTTGTCCAAATGATGATTTCATTTTGATCTCACTTATCAAGTTGAATATCCTTCTCGTTATCAAATCGATGCATTTTCCCTTGATTCATAATGTACTGTCCATTATTCTCTCTTTTGTCAATCTTTCTTTTTTTCTATCGATGTATTCACTTATTTATTTTTTTGATATTCTTTTTCCATCTGCAATTAAAAAACCTCTATGTAGTCGACACTTTGATAACAGATCAATCAATAACTTTATCTTAATAATATTCATGTTTAAATTTTCATATCTATTATTTTATGAATATATGGACATTATTTTCAGGAATGACATACTTAATTATCGTTTTACCACTATCGTCTGAAAAGTACATGGAGTATATATTTTAACGTTGTTTTAATATAGAAATATTAAGAACCGTCACTTTGGATATCATTGGAAACATTAAAAACTATCTCTTTGGAGATCATTAGAAATGTTTGAAACCGTTGTTTTGGAGATCATAAAAAAAATTTGAAACTGTCACTCTAGAGATCATTAAAAACATTAGAAAAATAGTATGGCCGCTTACTCTTTTCAGATAGACTTTATTTATAACCATGTTGACTTTGATTAAAGTGTGCGGTCGTTTATGTTATAATAGTTAGGCTTGACTTATACTTATGATCGTAATTTAAGGCCTTTACAACTTGACATTTACAACCTTAGTGTGGCATCTTACAATTTTCAGCTAGACTTAGCTTATAACCATATTCTTTCTAATTGGATGCGTAACTTCTTATACTTTTCAGTTGGGCTTGGCTTGTAGCCATGTTCGCTTATTAGTTATAATTTTGTTATAATTTTTCAACTCATATTCCTTTTTTCTTTCATTAGTATTAATTCGTCAATTTGGATAAATTTTATGGAAGCCTTCGGTTATAGAAACTTAAAAAAATATTAATTTATGTCGATTGGAATTTTTTTCAAACCATAAAAAACATTAGAGACCGTTGCTTTAGAAATCATTAGAAACCTTACAAACCGTTGCTTTTAAAACTACCTGAAACAATAAAATATAATTTTAGGGAAATTAACCTCATATAACCATAGTATAACGCATATGCCCCCTATTGCCAGTACTTGGCTCAAATTTAAAGTATTCATTGAATGACTAATAAATAGTAACGGTGATATAGAATTCACTGGATCAATGGCTTAACAATTGTTATTTTTGAGGGCTTATTGCACGATCTATTTTTTGTTGATGTAGAACTTCAATTTCAACCATGTATAAAAAAACAATATAAAATTTATAAATGTATGTAAGAGTAAGTATAAAATATTCTTAAATGTATGTATGATGATGGATTATACTTAGTAGTATGAATGTTAACTAATATGTTATGGCAATTAAAATTCGTTTGAAGAAATACATCACATTTGAATACTTATTGATGAAGTTTTATTATAAAATATCATTAGCGATCGTCGTTGTTAATATATCAAATAATCATTGTATGTTGATTTTTGTGTTGAAAATTTGACGATAAAATTAAATTTTTTTTATTTTTTCGGAGGGAACCCGCAGCCGCTACTCATAGTGCAATGAGTGCGCACTGCAAACCAACGCCAGAAGATAAACCACACAAGGTGACAGGCTCAGCCGAGAAAGCGTATGTAGAGGGACTCGAACTCATGACCTTTTGGTCATAAGAATGCCATACTCAACCAACTCGGCTACCTCATTGGGGGCGACGATAAAATTAATTGTTTTCATCATTTGTTGACGATGTTTTTTTAGAAATATTATTGATGAAAGTATATAATATTTGATTCTTGATGTCGCATGCATGTTTTGGACCTTTATTTATGTCATTGTAATCTAGATATAATTTTTTTGAGAGCTTTAATTCTTGCTGAAATATTGACAACTCAATGGTTAAATCACTAGTCTTTCATAATTGAGGTCCCAATTCAAATCCTTGCAAAAAAACTTAATTTTTTTATCTTGAAATAAACAGTATGAATTTATAAGTTGTTGTAAAAAACTTATTTAATAAATTATTAGTAATTTAAACTATAAAATATCTAACATTTTTTTGTATATATTTAATTTCTGTCGGTAAAACCTTAGTTATAAATGAGATATAAAAATAAAGGTTTGCTCATTTATGTATTCGTTTAGTAAAAAATTAGTAATAAATGATAAATAATAATTTATTTGGTCCAAGCATTTGTAATGGGTATGAACATAATGTTTTGAAATTAATAATTTGATGATAGAGAACAATTTGCTGACAAACCCAATTTGCAGACGTAAATAATATATTTCAAAACCGCAAACTACTTCTCGACTACTACATACTTTCAAAGACCGTTGGCAAAATATTCATCATAAATTCTTCACAATATTACTCATCATTATTCTTTTAACCCACATAAAAACAATGTCACATCCCGTAAAGAATTTATGCGGTCTTTTTTTGTAGTTCATTGAATTTATTACCAAGATAAAGAAAGAACGGATCTTTCACATTCAAGGATAACTGAATCCAATTTTAGACCATCTCCAAAATCTTTAATGGTAATTTAACTTTTTTGCTTTGAATATTTGTATCCAATACTGGCGATACTGTCATACCTTAATATACCATGTCTGAATAACAACAACAACAACAAGTATGCATAGACTTCATCTGTGCCAATGTCATGCAAAAATAATTCCACAATTGTATAATACTCCATAATATGTCACGTAAAACTAATATAAAAAATGTTATCATCAAATGACAACATATTCCAGCACTTCTTGTGATGCTAGATAAATTAAATTTATTTTGCGTTCACTCACATATGTTACAACAATTTCATGTACATAAATTGGCAAATGCCTGATTTTGAAACAATTGTAAGTAAAAAAAAATATGTATTAATATTTAAAAATAAAGACTATTTGAATTAAAATCATCGATAAATTTAGTTATATATTTCCAAGAACTTGGAATTACAATAACAATGTCCAATCTCAATTAGATAAACGAATCAGTAACTCTTGTTCTGGATAGAATAAAAACATAGAATTATAGTTATAGTTGAATTTAAATAATTTTCATATCTTAGTAAAGAACCAAAAATCATTGTAATTATTGAAAACATAAACAATGAACCTTTTCTTATCAGTTATTGTCAAAAATCAATACATAGACTTCAATCAAGAATGAATTACACATGAACAATGGATCATAAACAAATTAGCGTATCTTCCTATTTAAAATTTTTAATACAAAATATAAACAATAAAACATTGATCTAAAATCAATAATAAATCAGAAATTAAAAATGATAGTCTTAGATTTTCAGCTAGTTAACTTGAATTGAAATAAGAAAAATAAGTAAATTGAAAAATTGAAAAATCACTTTAATTGTGACTAGTATAATTTATCAAATTACCTAGTCAAATTTAAACAAATTTTCATATCGGTAACTGATTTTCAAGATCTAAATTGCAATACCTGATTTCATCTTAAACAAAAAACTATAAATGAAACACTTGATAACGAATATCGTTACGTGGATCCCGACTCGTCAAATTGTTGGAAAATTCGATCTAATTGCATCTGAATTGATGGAAAACCAAAAACTCCCCAATATAATAAAAATTGAAAATAAAGACACGTTGATTCATTATTTCTTTAGGCAAATCGTTATTTCACTTATTTGAAATAGTACTTTTGACAAATAATATCTTTTTTCACATTTTGTTTCTTGCTTCTTGCATCGATTTAGATTTTACCCATTATATATATATATATATATATATATATATATATATATATATATATATATATATATATTTAAGCTAAATATAACTTACTTGATTTTAATTGATCGATCAGAGATGACGAATATGAGCTCAAGTCAGTAGATCTTAAACGGCTGTTGCCTTTATGAAGGAACAATGACTACCTACGAGAAAGACTCTCATGTTTCTTACAAGTTACAACAACAAGAAAATTAATAAATTAACTCTCAATTCATAAATGAAAAACAACGAGAAAATAACTATCAGATATGAATTAATTAATTCTTTTTTGGTATGTGTTCATAAAATGTTTTCTATTATAAGTTTTTTCTTCAAAGACAAGAACACTTTTGGTTTCAAAATATGAAAAACAAAAACTGTTTCCAATAGATGAATCTATTGATAAAGTTCAAGACCTTCATTATAAATTCTAAAGTTTTTTAGATTTAGAAAGGAGAGGAAAGAGATTTTTAGAGAGAGTACATAATTAAGAAAGTTACTTTAGAATAAATGAGATATAGTCTCTTATTGGGTACCTCTCCTCTATATATATAGTAAAAATCGAGTATACAAATGTTAAAGACTAATATACCCTCATTTAATGTATATTGACTCTTAGTACAAAGTAAAGAGTCTTTATATACTTTGGATAAATGTCTTTATCTTTCTACCATTATCCATATATTCTATCATCATCACTAATGCACGTTGTTCTGAATTTAAGTTCCTTATTTCCACATCTATCAAATCTTTTACTCACGTATTAAATTGGTTTTTGAATCCAATTTTCCTCATGCACCAAAACAACACTTACAATAAAAGTTGACATCGATAGATAAATATATAAAGGTTTTCAATGTACTTGTGTAAATAAAATCTATGTAAAAGTCAAATATTTCTTCAAAACATCAAATGCTTTCACATTTATTAATTTCACTCAAACTTTTTCCCTTTGAGAATATCAAAGAACGAATGACTTCTTTCATTTGTTTTTGAAATAAAAAGATATAATATTGTTAAACAACACGTCAATTTATGAACATCTTTAATAGATTTTGGTGAACCCATATCAAACACTACATTTAAATGTTATGGATTAGCCTCAATGCATCTTTTAATTATTGCGAGCCTTAAAAACTTTACAACCCTTACATCAATGAACACTTAAGAATATTTAATTTTGAATTATATTTCTGAAGGTTATTCAAGGTTTTTTTATAATTCTCATATATGGTTATATTTGCCATTTATCTTTATAGTCATATCATTAATATACACCTCCTTATTTTTTCCTAATTATTTTGTAAATACATGATCGTCGAGGCTCTGATACAATCACCTCCTTAGGTTATAAATTTTTATACTCTTTGTCTTTAGTATGCATCTTAATTTGGTTATATCATGAAAATGCCTCCATAAATGACAAAAAAATCATGCCCTGATGTAGTATCCACTAACTGATCAATACGAGTCAAAGAAAAGTGATCCCTTGAACAAGCTCTATTAAGATCTGCAAAATCCATACACATCATTCATTGACCATTTTTATTTTTGACCAATACTAGATTTTTTACCCACGTCGAATACTTGGACTCTTATATGACCCACCTTAAGAAATATTTCTACCTCTTCTACTATAACTTCAGATTTTTCTAGAGAAAACATCATTTTTTACAAGTTGGTCTCGACCTTTAATCAACAATCAATTCACGATAAATTTCTTATTTACTTACTTCGTTTACATTCTGAAACTTTTATGGAAAAATAACCAATTTGTTTTTATAAAAATATCATAATTGTTTCTTTAAATTCCAGACTTAAATGACTTCAACTCTTTATCAACCTTACTTTTTTACTATAATGTCAAGTACGTCCTCTAATAGTGGTGTTTCTTGCAAATTATCCTATGGGTCGGCAACACATTCCACATGAATTCCCACTACTGGTTCTTATTTTATTGGACGTTGATCATCTATTATGCTCTATAATTGTTATGGAATGATATTATAGGGATTAAGAGATACTGAATAACAATCTATGGATAATTTATGACTTCCTCTAACAACTCCAACATGATGTAAAATAAAATACTTAATGCAATGATCATAAGACGAAGCTAATGATTTCATTTTATATAATCATGGACAACTTAGAATTGCATTGTACGACCCATGTATATCCATTATCATAAATAAAGTTTGCACTATTTTTTTAGTCTATCCAACACCAACCCGTTATAAGAAACTTTTCTTTACCAATACAAACAATCAACCTCCCAATGAAACTCAGTAGATGCCTCTAAATTTTCTCATATGGAGATATCCCAATAATTTGCTCATAACTAATTTTATACAAAGTGTTAGATGAACTCCTTGTATCAATCATAACTCTTATAGTCATAACTCCAATGATTTATAAAGTAACAAAAAAAATATTATTTGCGTGAAGTTATTAACCCTCTCAAATCGTCAAAAACTAAAAATTATTTTGAAACTCTATTCACATGTACTAAGAGTGTATCCACAAGGTGAACCTCTAGATCACATTTGTACATTTTTTTAGATTCATTAGAGGTTCGAGCTAAAGTATCCCTCCAGAAGTAGTACATAAATTATGCTTATTAGCTTGAATCTTTCCTGAATAATTACCTTTCTCACTTTCCTCTGAATTATCAAAACCCTTATTTTTAACGAACTCAATCAATTCCCCAGTGTTGAGTAATCTCTGAATTTCATCTCTCAATTGAAAATAATCTCCTCTCATATGACCATGATCATTTTGATATACACAAAAATATCTTTTAGATTTTTCATTGTGTGGAGTAAACATCATACCAAAATTTACTTGATCATTATTTTTCTTTATTATTACTTTTTCAGTAAAAAATTATAATACTTTAGATATTTTTCCTTTTTCGTCTCTTTATATTTGCAAAATACTAGATTTATATTGTTCTTATCGCATTTCATTTAATTGTATTCCCCAAGTATACAAATCAACATACTATTGAGGATTTTCTTTATTATTAAACACATTACCTAGTGTTGGAGACACAATAATTTAAGGATGCATTAGAGTTACTAGAGCACCACCTTGTACTTTATTATTTTCACAAGTTGGCAAAACAATGTTAACATTATTCACGTTAACAGCTAGAGATCTCTGATTACCTCATAATTTATTGTTCTCACAAGTTGGTGAAAAAGTATTGACATTTCTTGCATTAACAACTAGAGATATATGGTTACCTCGTATTTCAACATCTTTACAAGTTAAAGAACCCATATTGAAATTCATTGGAACCAAATATGGAGAGCCATGAACATATTGTCCATGGGAAATATCTCTATCTATCTCTGAGTGAGTCTAAAATATGATTAGGTAAAACCTTGTCAAAGCAAATGTCAATGGAACTTAAGACTTAACAACTCACAAATTAGAGAAAAACTAAGGAAGTTTTTTATTACTCAGAAATCAATCACCATTATATAAATATTTACAACCATATTCATTGAATTTCCTAAGGACTAACGTGAATAGACGTGTAAACATGGACGTAGTCTACACATCAAGATCATTTAAGAACTAAGTTTATACATATATTACAAATTTATCTAATACACCCTCTAACTGCTTAGGATATATAAGTAATATTATTAAATTAAGTTAGAAGCTTCTTGAATATTTTTTGATTTTCTAGTTCTTATTATTTCCTTGACGTAATCTTTGTGTTGCTCACCTTAACTCGTCTTTATTATTTATTTACCTTCCATTCAGCTCGTTAAGATCCTTCAACTTTTGGTCATCTCTACTTCCTTCTTCTTTTATTTACTTTATCGTTTAGCTTGTTTGGATTCTTCACCCTTATGTATTAATTTTATTCTTATTTTATTTTTTATTTGGTTTAACTTGACTTAATTTCCCTTTTATATGGTTCGTTATTATTTATTTCATTGTTCAATCAATATTATCTATATCTTAATATTATAAGGTTTATTATAATATGTTTTATTTTTAATCAAGTATGAGTTTGTTTTATCATATTGATCTTTCCTATACAAGAGTAGTCTAATATACATTTATCATTTATATTTGTAAGACTCAAGATTTGTAGTTAGTGTTGTTCTTGTCCGTGAAGATATTGGAGTTCAAAAACCAATAAATTATGTGGGTAAGGGTTTAGTTGATGTTTAGAAAATCTATCTTAATCTAAACAAATTAGATATTAGTTCGATGGTGGATTCACAAAAAATATAATTATATTTTGAAAGCTATGTTATTTTATTGCACACTTATTTCTATTTAAGGAGTATATTGAAAAAATTAGATATATCAAGTCCTCTTCACGATCTCCAATTGAACTTGGTGGGTATGAAATTCAGTATGAGCCTTGTACAACAATAAAGGAATATGAAACTATACATTTTATTAATGACTTTTAAAACAACATAATGATGAGAATGATGTTTTAGATGGAATTTTCTCTAAAGAAAATTAATTGGTTATACAAGCATATGGAACTTATGACTAAAAGTGATAGTGGATCTATGATAAATTTAGTTACTCCATACGGAGAAGTAATTTGACAAGTTGTCAAGTTTGGATTCATCATTACAAATAACAAGGTAGGACATGGGGCAAGTTTTAGCAAGAATGTGCTTATCTTGTATTTGTGGTGCATAAACAATAAGGTTGATATTGGATTCTCAATTAGTAATTGGCCGGACTTAGGAGATATTTGAAGCAAAACAAGAAAACATGAAATAATACTTAAAAATTGTGAAGCAAATGGAAATAAATTTTGAGAATTTAATATATGAACAAATACCTCTTCTAAAAAAAGTAAATGCGCATTTTTGAATATGTTTTGATGTTTGGAAAATAATCTTATAATATTTTTAAGATACTTAATCAGTTGAGATTGAGAATTTAAAAAGGTATAATTATTTGATGAACATGAGGATTGGTAACGTGAATACTTCTTGTTTTTAAAATACCAAATATAATCACCGGATAAAGCTCAAGTATGGGTCCTACATTTACAAGTAACAAAATATGTTATTCCTCATGAGGTACTATATAGAAAAAGTGATACACAACCCATCCTGAGATGTTTAAGAAAATATGAAACATAATTTATTTGAAGGGATCTATACGAGGGAGTTGTAAGAGCGCATTATGGTTATAAAAAATTAATTCTATATTTTTAGCGATATATTAATTGCCTACCTTGGCGGCTGATACAATAACCAGGGAACATAATTGTAATCATTGTTAGCGGTTTGCTAATAAGAGTTATTTTACAAGAAGGAACATAAGAGTTATTTTACAAGAAGGAAAATAAGAGTTGATAAGAGTTATTTTACAAGAAGGAACATAAGAGTTGATAAGAGTTATTTTACAAGAAGGAACATAAGAGTTAATAAGAGTTATTTTGCTAATAACCAGGGTACATAATTGTGATCACTACTAAGAGCCTTAGTAGTGATTTAGATAAAATCATGATAGTATGAGTTATGACTGTGTTGTATTTGTTGTAGGTGAAGGTAAATATCAAGAGTAGTATAATGAGGGGTGACCCAAAGGCTCGGTGAACCTTCTGGCGAAGTTATCCGCTGTTGCAAACGCTGTTTGGGGGTTGAACCCACGCAAGTTTTTTGTGCAATAAACTACTTAAAAGCTGGGTTGTGGCGCATTCCAAAATTATATATTTCTATATAAAGGCTAAGTGATCATGAGTAAGAGTGGAGAACAAACAACCTTGGAAAGGTTACGCGTATTGATGGAGAAAATGTACGAAGAGAAGAATTACAGTGGGCTCGGTCTGTCAGTGCCACAAGGACGGAAGGAGCGGGAGACGAGCGGGTCATCATTTACATTAGAAAAGGTCGAGAAAGGTAACGAGACAGAAGGCTAGAATGACAAAACAGTTTTGTCGAACGTGGCGGAGGGAGTGGAGGATGGAGAGAGGTCCGTGAGGTCACGTGAAGACGAGACGGACGGGGAGGTTAGTCCGCTGAAAAAGAAAAGCAAGGTGGTTATCAAAGAGTCCATTAGCCTGATTTATAACTAGCTGGGAATCCGAGCGTACCTGATGAGTGGTTGCACCATAAATTTGTGTCAAGCGCATGCCTCCTATGACAGCCTCATATTCTACCTCGTTGTTAGTTACGGGAAAATCAAAACGAATTACTTGTTTGATCTGCTCTCCTGTTGGCGTCCTGAGAAGAATACCCACTCCACCGTCAGAGTTGCTCAAGGCCTTATCGGCTTCCAAAACTCAAGTTGGTTTCTCACCAGGGGGCTATGGTATTCACCAAATGGTCGAGGTGCTAAAAGTTTGGTTAAAAAGTTGGCTACATCTGATCGCCTTTTGTGGCTCAAATTTTATGTTATATTCATCGAGCTCAACTGACCACTTAGTAAGACGTCCTGAAATTTTTTGATTTTTGTAGCACGTTGCGCATAGAAAAAGATGTGCGGACAGTGATGGTATGACTTTGAAAGTACGGTCGCATTTTCCATGCCGCTACTACCAAACCCAAAGCAAGCTTTTCTAAATTCGTGTATTGTGTCTTTGTGTCAACTAAAAGTTTACTAGCATAATAAACGTGTCGTTGAAGGTTGTCGACTTCTTTGACGAGGACCGCACTGATAATATAGTTGGAGACAGCCAAATAAAGGTACAAGTGGTCGCCTGGTGCTGGGGCCGATAGTATTTCTGGTGAGATGAGGTACGTTTTTAGGACGGTGAACACCACGTCGCACCCGTCGCTCCATAAATGTTTTTTTGCTCCCCGTAAGACTTCGAAGAAATGGTGACTTTTATTAGAGGTTTTTGAAATGAAACGAGATAGGGCCGCGGGGCGTCCAATGAGGCACTGAACTTCTTTGATGTTTGTCGGGGCCGCCATTTGTAGTAGCGCCTGTAATTGTGCAGTGTCAGCTTTAAATCATTTTTTGCTGATGATATAACCTAAAAACTTGCCTACTCGGACACCAAAAGAACATTTTAGGGGGTTTAACTTTAAATTGTACTTACGTAGTATTGTGAAAATATTGCTTATCACTTCCACGTGGCGTTCAGGGATATTAGTTTTAACGATCATGTCGTCGATGTAAGCTTTTATATCGTGTACTAACTGTTTTTTAAAAATCTGATTGACAAGGTGCTGATAGGTGGAGCCGACATTTTTCAGTCCAAAAGGCATGATTGTATAGCAATAAAGGTCGCGCTCGGTCTGGAATACTGTGTGCTCCTCATCATTTTTGTGCGTTCAAATTTGATTGTAGCAAAAGTACGCATGCATAAATGACATGTACTCACAACTCGAGACGGACTCTACCAACTGGTCGATTCGGGGTAGGGGGAAAGCATCCGTAGGACAAGCTTGGTTTAAATCAGTGAAGTCAGTGCACATGCGCTACTCTCCTCTTTTTTTCTTGACCCAGGCCAAGCAACGTAGTTACCTTGGAACTGATTGCTTCATGTTTTTCAATATAAAACGTCATATGTTTTTGTCGTACTGGTTTAGCATACCTGTCAATTGCTAACTCATGACAAATTGCAGAAGGATCGACCCTAGTTACATTATTGGCAGTCCACGCAAAAACATTTAAATTTTGATGTAATAATAAAATTAGAATATTTTTAAAACCCGAGTCTAAAGTTTCCCCGGTGCGAAGGACATATCCTGCTACTATCGTTTCTTCCATGGCGCCTTCGGGTTTGGTATCCTACTGCTCGTCGTCCCTGGGGTCGTCCATTAAGATGGGCGAGGAGATGTTGTTGCTGGGCTTCCCTCCCTCCCCCGTCTGTTAATTCCTATCGAATTGGTTTGCTTGGATCCACGATTACTGAGTAACATGTCCTTGCTTCACACTGGCTACCGCGGATGATCCCTACAGAATTTCCAACAGGGTATTTAACAAATTGGCGGAACGTACAAGGGGTTAATTCCATTTGGTGTAGCCATGTCCTCCCAATGATGGCGTGGTATGGGTTTGGTGCATCCGAGATCAAGAAAATGGTCTTTAGTTCTTTCTTTCTCGTTATGTGCCCCCACTTTGACCATGAGCTTGATTTCCCCGACTCACTGGAACGTCTTTGCTTCATACCCTGTTAGAGTGCGTTGGGTTGGTTTGTACGGAGGGACTCCCAATATTTGGTCATAGCTGGCTTTCAAAATAATATTGGTTGAACTACCCCCATCTACCAATATCTTGGTCATTATCACCCCTCCAATATCCAGAATTATCGTCAGTGCGTCCTCATGTGGGGTGGTTATTATCCTCATGTCATCGTCGTTAAATATCAAGTCTGTCACTGGTTCTCAATAGTTGTTCTAAGAACTTCCTACTGAGAGTATATATTGGTCTTCCCTCGACCTCTTCATGGCTTGCTGATCGGCCTCAGTTAGGGTACCTCCTTCGGATATGGCGAGCATCCATTGTTGCTTCCCTGGTTTGGTGCTTATATCTTCCCTGCGAGTGTCTGGCTCTCTCTGGCGGAGCTCTTACTGGCGAATGTTTGCTCCCTTCATTATGTTGCTCTAGAGTTCCTGCTCTTGTTGCTAAACAAATTGGATTAGAATGTCTTTATCTACTAACCTTTGTATTTCTTCTCGTAGTTTCCAGCAATCATTAGTTGTGTGATTGTGGTCATTTTGGTATGCACGGAAATATCGGGTCGACCGCTTGTAGCTCGGGGCGGACATGGCTCTTGGAGATTGGTAGTGTACCATGTCTTGGGTGCAGTCGTACATGGTGTAAATAAATTCTGTGAGTGAGGTGAATTGTCATGTGGGACTGTCATAAACCATAGACCGATGGCTGCCCATATTCCTCGAAGATTCTCTAAGTTGTCCATCAAAGCTTCCCAAAGGTTCCATGCGGTTCCCCTCGGCGTTCCTCAAAAACTCGCTACGAGGTATGTCCTCGATCCTTCTTCTATCATACAGAGATGCTTTGGTATCAGTCATGGTTTCCTCAGCCAGTGGAGTGACTTTAGTTGCATCTTCAACTTTGATGAATTGATCGGCGCGTGCCAATAGATCTCCTATTTTATCATACGAGAATATTACCAAGTCAGCGTACAGCTTACCTTGCCGGTCGAGCCCTCGCTTTAGAGAGGAGACTGCCATATTTTCAGCTATATCGAGGAGTTTATTCATGGAATGGAAGAATCTCCTTATATAACCTTTCAAAGGCTCACCCCTCTTCTGGTAAAGGTCCATGATGGAATCATGATCCAAGTGCAGCTCCTTGTTACCTACAAATCTGTTCCTAAACGCAATCTAGAGTCCTACAAAATGGCTTATCAAACCCTTAGGAAAGCTATTGAACCAATCAATTGCATTACCTCTGAGGGTCATTGACAGAGCCTTGTATAGCATCGCATCGTCTGGATTGAACGCCAACATCATATTTTTGAATTGCTCTAAATGTCTTTCAGGGTCTCCCTAACCATCGTATGCTTCCGGGCGGAACGGACGAATAAAGACTCCTTAAGAACATACGCCGCCATTATCAGATGCACGTGTTCGTACTACTCCGCTACCACTTCTTTGTTAGCTTTTAGGGACGCATGCTGTTGGAGTTTCTGCCCATTACTCTCTCTATCTCTCTTGTTCCTTCGCTATGTTTGTCCTGTTTGGAAGACCCTTCACGTATGGCCGCTCGGCTTGCGTCGACTATGGATCTAGGCGGATGATGCCCATCAGTGCGCAGCTTCATAGTTAGAGCGTTGATGACATTATTCAGCTCCGCCATGGTTGCTTTGGTGGCTTGGTCTCTGACTTCTTGGTCTCGATCGGCCTTACCTTGAGCCATTTGCATTGCCAGGATTTGCTGCTCCAGCCGCCTTAATTTAGTTGCTTCTTTTGGGCGATTAGACCTGATAGGTTGATCCGCTAGGTAAGCGATTACTTCTGTTATTATCGGAGCTACCGAAGGATCCACCACCACCGAGGGGTTCCTTGGAAAATTCTTCACCATTTCATGCGGCGAGAGAATCTATTGACTAGCAGGCAAAAGGGCAGTAGGTCCCACGACCTGCTCCATCACTTGATTAGGATTGACCATGGGGATGCGTCTTTATGTAGTATCTATGTCAATCCCGGATCTGGTCACTACTATTGGTGTTTAAACTCAAGGAAGAGTTTTTTTTTGTTCCCACAAACGGCGCCAAAAATGTTAACGGGAAAAAACCCTAACACTAATATGCCAAAATAGTGAGTGTTATTGAATCAGGAAGAAGAAGAACATAAGCCCATTACATCACTCTCCAACCTTATTTATACTATTTTGATCCGTTTCCTTTTTATTCATTACACAAGCTCATTTATAACATTCAAAAAGTTGATTGTAGCGTACATTGAGTATCCTAATTAGCGGTCTTTATTGTGGTCTTCTAAGGTTGACTTTTATAATTCACTCAGTTGTTTATTGGTTATCAGTATCCTGAGTTCCTGAGCTAGTCAACCTTTCTCTTATGTTCCTGACCCTCGGGGTCATGCTTGGTTTTGGGCTCGCTCGGTCTTGAATAAGTTCAGCTCGGCGTTTCTCTTCTTACTCTTCTATCATTATTTTTACTCGAGCGGGCCTTCCCTATAGCTCGCGCTATTCATTTTCTCTTCATCGATTTATCTTTATTTCTTGCTCTGCTCTGCCCTGATCGCGCTCGTATTTCTTCTCTGATCCTTCTTAATCGTTGAACACATCCGCTTCTGTGCTTCTCGGGCTTGTGTCTTTTTTTTACTTATTTCTTGCATCGGATCTACTCAGTGGTTAGACGATCGGTACGTTTTCACTAAGTAGGCTCGGTTTAGCATCTCTCCTTCACATCTGATGTGGATATCTAGTACCTTATCACTAACAGGAGTCCTAAGGAGAACATATACAACTACCCCACTAACTAATGTTTCTTCATCCATTTGGAGTCAATTATGAGACGAAAATCCTAACGATCATAGATGAAAGGAAAATCTGATATCTAAGTTGACGAGGCTATGGAAAAAACTAAACTAATCTTCTTTTACATGGAATATAAGATTTTTTTTCTTTGGAAAAATTAATTGTTACTTCGTTAAGAACTCTCCAATTATAATGCATATTGTCTTATTCAAAAGGGTCACGATACATATGGATGTTTTTGAATAATAAAGGAATTTTTCATAAAAAACGACCATGTAAGTGTAAAGTTGTTGTACACCCTCTTCAATAACTATAATTGCTGGAAAAATCTACTATAGGTTTGTTAGACAAGGAAATTGTGTTAGATTAATGGTTTTAAGAGGAGAAACACGGATTTCATTTTCTTACAACGCTAGTTGTTCGATTAATAAAAATTCTTTTGTCCTTTGGTTAAAGAAATTATGATTGGTATGTTGATTTTTTTATAGAATTCCATTTAAATGAAGTTGAAAATTTAAAAATGTGGTTGGAAAAATATCTCATTCGCTAACTAAATTTAAATAAACCTAAGAGGAGAAGCACAGATTTTATTTTTTTATAATGCTAGTTGTTCGACTAATAAAGGTCTATTGCCCTTTGGTTAAAGAAATTATTATTGGTAGGTTGATTTTTCATAGAAGTTCATTTGAAGTTGAAAATTTAAAAATATTGTTGGAAAAATTATCTCATTCACTAACTAAACCTAAAAATAAACCATTTGATTGACTGGTTCTAAATTGGATGCAACAACTAGCATATTATAAACTAAACAAATAATAACTAAAACGTCATCCGTTTTACCCATATTAAGTATCAAAATAATAACACTAAATAAAAAAATCATAATAAGATATTTTTTAAATATATGTAGTAAGGATAAATTATCTATAATCATTTGGGCACACAAAACACGTACAACTTCAACAATTAGTTATTTTTAATTTTTAAAATTTATATCTTTTAAAATCTAATATAATTTTGTTTTCATCTAAAAATACATATATTTTTATTTTTTAAATAAAAAAAATTCACAAGTTATATTTTTAGAGAATGTTTATATTTTTTTTTCTATTTTTGCAACCAAATCAAATGTAATCACGTAAGTATAACACAATTATGTTTTAGCAACCGAAATATACGTAATTTCACAACTGGAACACCATTGCAACCAAAATCTTATTTGGTCAACAATTTTCTTCTTATTCACGAAACTCATTTTACACGTAATTCTACAACTGAACACAATTTTTTTTGTAACAAAATCATATTTATGCAACTATTTTCCTTTTAGTTACGCAAATCATTTGTACATAATTATGCAATTGAAACGCGGTTGTTTTTTCATAACCCAATTACATGTGATCCCACAAATAGAACACAAAATTTCTTTACAACCCAATTATATATAATTTCGCGACTAAAACACAATTTGTTTTCAGACTTATTATGCAACTCAACTACACATAATTATGCAACTAACAAATTCAAAAAGTATATTTTATGAATCTAGTTTTGCTAGCTTTCAAAAACAAAACCCATGGTATTTTTATTTTTTTGGAGATATGGTTTGAATGATGTGATATTTAATAGCAAAAACAATTAAGGCGTATTTTGGACTACCATATAGTTATTTGTACTTCTACTTCATAACGAGATGGTTATCCATACTTTATCAAGCTTTGGGTGGTTAGTGGTAAATAAGTTTTTATATTGAACAATAATTGGTATCTTATCCTCTATCTATCGTATATATGGGTAATCTACCAATAACCACATAGGATTTTAGAAAAAACTGATAACCACATGGTTTTGAAACTAAATTGTTGATATATACGTAGAATTTTTTATACTAATCATATATTCGTTTTGTTACTAAGATCATGATTTGTTAGTTTTCTTTTTTTTTCACTCAATCAATCTCTTATGAAATTTGAGATCAGTTTTTCTTTTTTCTTTCAGTCAAGATCTTCTGCAATTGTCGATCGTTTTTTATTTTCTTTTGTTATCCTGTATTTATCAGATGTTTATCGATTCACATGTGATTTTTTATTTATTATGTCAAGTTATTTTGTTGTTATTTTTATAATTATATGATTATTTTAGTTATGTTGATTCTTTAATTTCATAGATTCACACAATTATTCTATAAATTATCTGAAAAAGTAATTTTGGGATAACATATTTGGGGATTTTTGGTTTATATAGGTGTGGTTGCGTAATCATGTGTTGTTTAGTTGGAAAATATAAAGTGTTAAATGGGTGCGTAATTACGTACAATCTGGGTGTGAACTTAGTCACTGTTATTGGGCGCGTAACTATATATATTTTGGTTTTAAAAAAGAGTTGTTGTGAAAATAGCAAGCATACTTTTAGATGCAAAATTGTTAAAAATGAGTCGAATAATGTCTTGACGGTATATCGTGCTTTTTGGTACAATATTGTGTCATTGGCAATGTATCTTTTGTGCTTAAGTATATCGTGTGTATTATACTTTATAGCATTTGTGTATATGAGCCCATTAGGTCCATTATATAGTAAGTCTATTTCTTCTCTGTAAATAGATATTATTACTACATAAAAGGAAATCTGAAAATTTGTAACCTTTTATATCACAGTGAAACACTTTTCCATAACGACGCTTGTTGACGTAGACATTTGTCGAACCATATTAAATCATGTGTTATTTTCTTTTATGCCTTATATTTTGTTATGTATTTGATCATTAGTGATATATTGCATATTAAATCCTAACAATTGGTATTAAAGCTTTGATGGGGGATCCAACTTTGTATTATGGAAGATTAAGCTGAAATCTTCATTGGTAGAGCAAGGACTGTAGAAGGTTGTGGAGAATAACTTACCAGAAGAGATGAAAGATATGAGAAGCAAGATCTTTAAGTTAAGGCTTCTGATGAGTGTGAAATCAAACGTTCTTTGCGAGATTAGTGATGAGAAGATTGTTGCATAGACATGGAAGAAGTTGGGAGAAATTTACTCAAAGAATCAGTGGTGGACCGGTTATACTTGAAGAAACACTTATATGATTTCATATTGAAAAAATATATGTACATAACTGAACATCTAGATAATTTTAAATCATTTATAATGGACTTGGAGAACATTGATATCAACATTAAAGATAAGGATCAAGCTTTGTTTATCTTGAGATCGTTACCAGTTCCATATGAAAACTTTGTGGATACCATAATGTATGGCAAGGATAAGTTATCACTAGCATATGTCAAAAGGGCACTGAAATCAAAGGAGTTAAGATAGTTCTATCTAGACAAACAGGCGAAAGGGGAAGGTCTTATGACTAGGGTTAGATATATAAGCAAAACGAGTTCTTCATGAAGGAATAACTGAAGGTCCAAAACAAAATTGAAGATCTCAAACTGTTATGAATACGGTGAGCAAGGTCATTACATAAGAGATATTCTAAAATTGAAAGGTACAAAAGTAAATCAATAGGAAAATATAGAAAACCTTGTTGAAGGTATGAACCATTCTAATGATAGTGAAAAAATGGTAAATGAGGTGTATTGTACGTGAGTTTAGACTGTGGGAAAAACTCTTGGGTACTTGATACTGGCGCTACATATCACATGTGTCAGTCTAAGAAATACTTTGATACTTACAAGCCAATGCATAAAGCTGTCTATTTAGGGAACAATCATTTGTTGCATGTTGGTGGTATCGGTAACATCGGAATCAAAATGTTTGATTGGGTTGTTATAATCATTACAAGATAGCATGTTTCATGGTTAAAAAGAAACCTGATATCTCTTGGGACACTAGAATCTCGGGGTTAAAAGTATTGTGTAGAAGACGGTATAATCAAAGTGACAAAAGACACAATGGTGTGTATGAAAGGCGGTTTGCAAAATGAGCTTTATATTCTCTAGGGGAGTGTTGTTATAGGTGATGCTGCAATAGCATCATCAGGGAATAATAGCCAAAGTCGACAAGATCATAGTCAGTTGCGGCATTGGAATCTCAGGTCACATGAGTGAAAAAAGATTAGTTGTTTTGGGAAAGAGAGACTTGTTGAAATGGTATAAACTAAAATCATTGGGATTTTGTGAGCACTGTGTGTTTTGTAAACAAACTATAGTCAAATTTAGCAAATCCACTATAAGAAATACTAGAGGGACAGTGGACTACATTTACTCAAATCTTTGGGGCCCAAACAGAATTTCATCAAAGAACGGAGTCATATACTATATGAGTTTGATCGATGATTATTCAATGATGGTGTGGGTTTACTTTCTAAAAACTAAATACAAGGCATATTCAACCTTTATCAAATGGAAGACGATGATTGAGAAGCAAACATGAATAAAAATTAAAAGTCTTAGGACAGATAATGGGTTAGAATTTTGTATACATGAGTTCAACGAGTTCCGTGAAGCTGAGGGAATAGTGCACCATCACACTTGTTCTAGAACACCACAACAGAATGAGGTCGCAGAAAGAATAAACCGAATGCTTTGAGACAAGGCACTAAGCATGCTCTTGCATTCTAGTGTGGGAAAGGATTTTTGGGCTAAAGTTATCAATACACTGTGTTACTTGGTGAATTGGTCTCTATTAACGACTATTGATTGTAAAATCTCTTTCTGAGATTTGATCTGGATTGCTGGCTGATTACAAATAATTTAGGATGTTCGGTTCTCCCGTGTATTCTCATGTGAGAGATGGTAAGCTTGAGTAGAGGGCAAAGGGGTGCAAGTTTCTAGGATATGCTACTAAAGTGAAGGAATATAGGTTATGGTGTACCTTTTCAAGGTCTCCACATTTTCTCATCAGTAGGGACATGATTTTTAACAAATTTGCTTTGCTAGACAGTCATAACAAAGTAAGAGAAATTGTATAATCATGATCGACTGTGAGTAAACAGACGAAGCTTAAAGTAGAATCAGTTCCTAGCAAGTTAAAAAATTCGAGTGGTTCTGAGATGAATCATGAGATGAAGAGCCAACATCAGATGATAGTGATGATGATGCACCCAAACCAGAACAGTAACATTATAGCATAACATTGGATAAAGAAATAATAAAGATTAGACTACCAAAAAGGTATGCGAATCTATTTTCATATGCTATGTCAGTTGCAGAACAAGTTGAGATGCAGGAACCTTGTAGCTATAGGGAAGTTATAGCGAGTTCAGAGGCCAATCTCTAGATTGGTAGTAGGCAGAAAATGGATGTTCAAGAAAAAAGAAGGTAATCCAGGGTTTTAGGAATCTCAATCCAAGACAAGACTGGTCGCTAAGAGTTTTACTCAAATGGAAGCAATAGAATTTACTAAAGTGTTTTCTCCAGTGGTGAAGCATAGTTTGATTCGCGTTTTGTTACCCATGGTATTTTTGCAAGATTTAGAACTTGAGCAGTTAGATGTAAATACGGTGTTTCTACATGGTGGATTGGAGGATCGAATCTACATGATATAACCAGAGAGATTTATTAAACCTAATATGGGGAACAAGGTTTGTCTGCTAAAAATTCACTGTATGGTTTAAAACAGTCACCTAGGAAATGGTACAAACATTTTAATACATTTACGGTATCAAAAGGGTTCATGATAATTCCATATGACAATTTTGTGTATCATCAAAAGATGTTAGATGATTCTTATATTTACTTGTTGTTGTATGTGAATGGTGTGCTTATTGTTGCTTTTAGTATGTCACACATCGTGCAAATAAAGAAGCAGCTTAGTGCCGAGTTTGAGATTAGAGATCTGGGTAGAGCAAAAAATATTCTTGGTATGGAAATTACCAGGAACAGAAGTGTAGGATCATTTTACTTGTCTCAACTAAGCTACATTGAGAAAATGTTACAACAATTCAACATGTTTGATGCTAAGGCAGTTAGCCTCCCGTTTGCTACTCATTTCAAGTTGTTTGCAGCAGGATCGACCAAGGACGATGCTGAGTTGGAACAAATATCAAAGGTTCCATATTCAAGTGCAGTTTGTAATATCATGTATGTTATGGTATGCACACATCCTGATATTTCACATACGGTTAGTGTAGTTAGCAAGTAACACTGGCAGGTAGTAAAGTAGATACTTCAGTGTCTTAAGATTTCAAATATTAGTTTAACTTTTAACAAGACCAATATTGGTAGATCGCTGAATGATATTGCAGGATCAGCTGTTGGTTTTGTTGAATCTAATTTTGCAGGTAATATGGATAAAAGATATATCTGACAGGATATGTATTTACTCTAGCTAGATTCGCGATCAGTTGGAACGCACAATTGCAAGCTACTGTAGCTTTGTCTACAACAGAGGTAGAGTACATGGCGGTAACATAAGCAGTTAAAGAGGTAATATGGTTGCAAGATTTGGTGGAAGATTTGTGTTTGGATAGGACTACTACAAAAGTGTTTTGTGATGGTCAAATCGCCATATACCTTACAGGGAACTCGATGTACCACGAGCTTACAGAACACGTAGATATCATATATAATTTTATTCACGATATAATATCAAGCGTAATTGTTGATGTGAAGAAAATGTCTATACATGATACTCCTGTAGATCTAATTACCAAAATAGTATCAATTCGAAAATTTAGGGAGTGCTTAAACTTGATTGGTATTCGTAGCATCAAGTGAAGGCCTTAGGTGCATTTGGTGAGTTAGAAAAAAAAATAAGTCTCTTTCTAGATAGTGAAGAAATGATACTCACTTCAAGGTGAATAATTGTTAATAAAGAGTCGAATAATGCCTTGACAATGTACCGTGTTCGATGGTACAGTCTCGTGTCATTGGCAGTGTACCTTTTGTGTTTAAGTATATCGTGTGTATTATACTATCTAGTTTTTTGTATATGAGCCCATTAGCTCTATTATCTAGTAAGTTTATTTATTCTTTATAAATTTATTATTAGGACTACCCAAAGGGAATCTGAAAATTTGTAACCCTTTCTATCATAGTGAAACACGTTTATCTGGTGGCGGCCGTAAACGTATACATTTTTCAAACCATGTTAGATCTTGTGTTATTTTCTTTTACGCATTTTATTTTATTTTGTGCTTGAGCATTGATGATATATTTCATAGTAAATCCGAACATAAATTATGTGTTAATTGGTCGCATAATTATATTATAGGTGATTGTGTAAAAAGGTTGTGAAAAATATGTTATAGGTGGTTGCGTAAAATGGTTGCGGAATTAAGTTATAGGTGGTTGCATAAAAGGGTTGCAAAATTACATGAATTTGGTTATGTAAAGTACAAATGTAATTGGGTTGTGAATTTATGGTTTAGTTAGTTGCGTAATTACTTTACAAATAATTTCAGTTGTGAAATAATAATATATATATATATAATAATACAAGAAAACTAATGTTCCAAACAAAAAAAATTGTATTTTAGAGACATACAACTTTTACAAATATAATATTATTGTGAATTTAACATGAAAACATCTACTAATATTTTATTGTATGTCTATTGTTAAGACATAAAGTAAACATTTTAGCTCTTTTCATTTTCGTAAAATATGGTTCAAATGTTTCGGGTATTATTCTAGTTTCAATAAAGCACCTCACATATTCGCACACAAAAACTCCACAATTAACAAAACTGGGTTTTTGTTGTGAAATGTCTAATGGACTTCTAAATTTCATTGTTGGTTTTGGTATCGTGAGTTTCATTTTAATAAAGTATTTGTATCACAAAATAAAGTTGGCACAATCATTTGTACTATATTTAAGGGTATATAAATATAAATCATAATGTTATATTTTGGTAATAATCACCAATTATTTAGCTGAATTTATTGTTAAATCAGTTTTTCTATGTAGTGTTGAGTTGTATTTGTATATAATTCTTTCAATTAGATCTAATATGCATAATACCTATTGATTTAATCCATTTTATATTTTAGTCTTTGTATATATTAAAACGATGATATATCTTATTTATGTAGGTCTTAACTTGTATATATCGTCAATTATTGGGGTAACATTGTTTTTATCTTGTATAAATGTCTATATTATGATATATACAATCAAATTATTAGTAAAAATAAGGAATCTAAAACTTTTATTTTAATATAACAAATTAACTTACCAATGCATGAGTTGATAAGATTGATTTCCTCCAATTCGGCAAATTTAAGTCATAAGGTTGTGAAAGATTTAAATTACTATTAACCTCTTCGAATTTTATGAATATATATATACAACAATGTCGTATATAACAAAAAATCAAAGGGTGCAGAATTAGGTGTTAAATAGTTGTGAAAATATCAAATGTTGATTGGGTGTGTAATTACGTATAATTTGGTTGTAAAATCATAAAAAATAATTGGTTGCATGATTAGGAGTAATATGGGTGTGTAAATATGAGCAAATTTGAAGCATAAAGAAGATTTTAGGGTGTAAAATTACCTTGTATTTGAGGTCACTAAAATTTACAATCTCCAATATGTAGTCTAATTGAACATACAAATTTATTACTGGAAATAACCATACAACAGGATTTGAGAACGAAGTCAGCTTCTTATTTCTTATTCAAAATAAAATATATATATATATATATATATATATATATATATATATATATTTGATACCTTCTTCAAATATTAATTTATTTGTCTCGTTTTCGATTGACCAATCATATTCCACTTCTATGAAATTTTTGTTCAAATGCTTTTGGATAATAATATAGAGATTTATCATATTCGTCTATTACAATTTCTTGAGGATCTTGCACAACTAGCTGTAAAATTGTTTGTTGAAGAGGTGGAGAATGAGGAGAATGATTTATAACTGGTTGTACGACTGTTTGTTATAGAGGAGGGGGAGGTTTTACAACTTGTTGTACATTGGTTTTCTTCTGTTGTTGATGTTTTTAGATATTTCTCTTTTGAGAATAGTATTTACACCTGCTTCAACCTTATTTTTCGAATGTATTACAATTCTTTGAGCTTTTTTTTGTTGATTAGCAGTTTGTACACATTTTTAACCTCATTTTTCTTGTCCAATGTAGCAGTATAATCATCTAAATCTCCTAGAACCCTTTGTTTCCTGCTCTTTCTCTTTTCTATTCTTTTTTTACATTCTTTATTTTTTAATGAAGTCTTTGTTAATTTTTTATTTGTTTCCTTTACTTTATTAGCATTTATTATTATTATTATTATTATATCAAATTGATTAGAATTTTGTTCAACTACCTAATACGGTTGTAACATAGAGTGTGTCAATTCTTTTGATATGCTATATCTTTCATTTTCTACTTATTGTTTTTTCTAACATCATCTTTATCTTTGATTAGATGATCTTATTTAGTTACCCTCTCAATTATAGATGTATTTGCACCATGAATTCTTTTTATTTGATCATTCAAAGCAAGAATATTTTTGTTTGCATATATATTTTCTTTTTCCAGTTTTTGAAATTGTTCTGTAAGAGCATCATTTGGTTTTTTTTTATTTCTTGAATCTGTTGAGGGAGTTCATTGTTTTTTCATTTCATTTCTTCAATCTGTTTGTTTAGTTTTTTGTTTTCATTTTTTTAATCTAATTGACTTATGTTGGCCTATATCTTTTGGATGCGAAATAAAAAAAAAATAAAGTTTTTGTCTATTCAAGTTGCGTAAGTAAGTGCAATCAAGTTACAAAAATACAAATTTCGGATGTGATTAAACATGGTTGAAAAATTACGTGTTACATGTCTAGTTTGATTCTAAAGGCTTTTAAAATATTCCTGAAGTTCTATTAGTTTTTTTGATAAACCTCATGTTCTCTGACATTTCATGTAAAGTAATGTTGTATTTGTCACATGGTCTTCTAAATGTTTTATAATATGTGAGTCGGAAGTTTATCGCAGCTGTATTTTAAACAGATTTTTGTTTTTGTCTTTCTTTTTGGAGCACTAGTTGGTGGTCTTTTTTATCCTAAGCACCAACATCAACCCCTTCATCAATCTTTAACATCAACACCTTTGTTCATTTATTCATTAACATTAGCACCTTTAAATTTTTTGGTTTCATTTACTTCATTTGCGTATTCCCATCTCTTTTTGTGTGTTATTTCTTGTTCTCTTACTATAAATGTTATTAAAAATTTAGAGTTTATTAATTAATAAACTTTTATATTATATTGTTGAATATTTCAAGCTGTTTCGTATCACTTCTAATCTCTAATTCTAATCATTTAAAACACTATGATATAGTTTATAACATCTTAAGTATAATCCAATGTTAATTGTTGCACAATAATAGGAAATTAGTATAGGAAATATATATATTTGAATTATTACTTAGCACAAGTAGTGCTACACAATCATGATAATGATATATCATACACGCAGTATATACTTTTTATGGTGACAAGGTACACTTATATAAAGGAATAGCAATATGATAAGTGACAGTTACAACATGGGGAAAATCTTCTAAAGATGAGGACAGTACACACGACGAGCCCACGAGGTAAAGTTTAATGATAATCATGAACAAGATGAGGGTAATGAGCAATATGAGACGAGGGAAATATACGAACATGGACAAAGACCTAGACAAGAGCACGAGACAAACAAACTAGATTAAGAGCTATTGTCATGAAAAATACATGTCGACATAACGAGTAGTATCATCCTTTATGAGTCACGACCAGAATTTAGAGCAGTTTGACACGATTCAAATATGTACTAAATAGATTTTCAATACAAAAAGAGATAATGAATTGTAAAGATTATAAAAGAAGGAAAAACTCTAATTATATTTTTTCAAAGACAAAATCGAATATATAAAATAAAACCTTATTCTAAAAACCCTATTTCTTTTATAAATCTATCTTTATTACCTTGGCACCATTTTGGAGAAAGAAATTCATTAAAAAAATTGTATTATTTGTGGCAATAAATTTCTCTTGTCCTACCAGTATTAACCAACCAATAGTTACAACAAGATCGTGAATTAGTAAGGACAACCTTGATACCCTTTTAAGTCGAGGAAGCCTATTTCTCATTCTATGAGTAGTGGAAATGCAACCAACTGACAATGCTAACCTGGAGTAAGATTAAAGGTTAGGCGCTATCCCGGGCACACAACAAATGACTGAAGTAATCAAACTCACAATGTTAACCCACTAGCCAGGTTTGTGTCTATGATGGAGTATGAGGGGAGTCAATCCCAAATAACACTAATAGATCTAGTCAATATCACGCGCACTGATCTTATACCCGTTCAAGGAGAAAATACCTACAGACAAGGTATGTCATCTAAAAAAATATAATATCCAACTTTTGGAATTATAGCTGAAAGAAATGAGATGGAAACAAATCAATACCAGACAGTTATAGGTCAAGAGACACCAAGAGGCTAAACCGAGAATGGAAAATATGACCGAGGTATTGTACCTATTAATAGAGAGAGTCCTATTAAAAGACAAAATGAAGAGATAATTGGATCAGAAGGTCGTTAAACAAGTCGCGCGGTTAGAGAAAAAGATGGGAGAAGGAGTATGACGAGCAAAATGGAGAAAGTGGTGGAGATAAGCAAAGAAAAAAGAAACGCAAGGGCGCCGAGTGCGAAAAACGGTCGGGAAATACTATCTCTTAAAATCAAAGAAACTAAAATGTTCGAGTACAATAGGGAAAGAACAAATATGGTGGCTAACTGTCTATAAAAGTATCTTTTTGTGAAGAAATTTATGGAGGGCAAGCTTATTATTAAGTTTGATCTACACTTAATGGACTTTTATGATGGCTCCGGAGACCCCAAGCATCATCTAAAATAATTTAGGAACATGATGATGGCATTCAACCCAGATGATGTCTTGATCTGTCAAGACTTATCCATGAGACTCAAAAGAAATGCCCTCGACTAGTTCAACGAATTGACAAAAAGGAGAATCTGGGATTTTGAGGGTTTATGGACTGTTTTTAGGAACCGTTTCGTGTGCAATAAGGAGCATAAAAAGTATGGTTCATCCATCGTGAATATGTATCAAGGGCAGGAAGATACGGTTAAAATTTATGTAAAAATATATTTTTCACGAGATGAATACGTTATCAACATACAATAAGGATGTGGCGGTGGCCTCGTTTCATAGCGGGCAAGATACCAAGGAACCCATGTACGACGATCTTGTCTGATTCCCGGTCGATACTATGAGCGTCATCATTGCAAGAAAGTTTGTCTGGAAACTTATTGTAAGTTGGTGTGAAATTACGTTCGAATTGGTTGCTTAAAAAAATTGTCATATTAAAGCATTATTTGAAGCATTATCAAGATTCTTATGATCATATCCATTTTAATTAGATGGTAGAAATGTGTGTTTACAAAGTTTTTAAGTAAATTTTTTCTATAAGTGACGAATTCACCAGCACCAGCTAAATAAAATGTTCAAATATTGATCTATAATATATTGTTCCTTTTGTCATTTTTTATTACCATTACAAAGTTAAAAATACATGTAAATTACTATTTAAACTACTATAAGTTTGGTCCAAAATTACGTTCAAATAGGTTGCATAAAATGTTTTTTATGTATGAGAAACAAGAAAGAAAGTTTGCCTAAAAACTAACTCTAAGTTAGATACAAAATTACGTTCAAATAGGTTGCATAAAAGCTTATGGTTGAAAACTAACAAATAAAATTTGTCTTGAAACTAACAAATACAATTTGTCTTGAAACTAACAATAAGTTAGGTGCAAAATTACGTTCAAATAGGTTGCGTAAAAGATTTTTAGGTTTGAAAAACAAAGAAAGAAAGTTTGTCTGGAAACTTGTTGTAAGTTGGCGTGAAATTACGTTCAAATTGGTTGCTTAAAAAAATTATGTTTGAAAAACAATAAATAATCTTTTTATGGAAACTTACGGTAAGTTTGATGCAAAATTACGTTCAAATAGGTTGCATGAAAACATTTTAGGTTTGAAAAACAAAAAGAAAAGTATGCATGAAACTTATAGTATTTTGGGTGCGTGAATCGGTGTAATATGGTTGAAAAAAAACTTTTTAGATTTTAAAAACAAGAAAGAAAGTATGTGGAAACTAAATGGTATTTAGCTGCGCAAATAAATTTAAATAGTTACGAAAACAAATTATCCATAACCTTTAAATAGATATACAAGTTGTTCTTAGGTTACTAATTGTATTTTTTGTTGCTTGAAAAAAACATACATTTATCAAAACGAAACGAACAATTCTAGGTAATGAACACAATCATTGAAAAATTAAAAACAAAATAATTTCATAATGAAAACCTGATTTTGTAGTTGCATTAGATTGAAATGTTTCGTAATTCATTTAAAATTTATAAAAAAATTGTAATTTCATAATGAATACCTGATTTTGTTTTTATATTTGACAAAAAATTCTTTTTTATTTTTTACGTTTAATTAAAATTTAAATAATTGTCTGTACTTTTACCTTTTTGTGAATATTTGTCTTACTATGTATTTATAAATAAATTAATAAATATTCTAATTAAATCTCATATTAAATCAGCCAAATACATATAGAAATCGCGTTATTTCATCAAATAAAAATTAAAATAAAAGATAATCACATAACATAAGCTAACAACTAGTGTTCCAGGTAAAGTGCTCTGGAAATAGTACGGTTTGATTCAGCTGGAGACTACTCTGAGATTGATATTTGGCATTTTCTTCTAGTCGTTTTGTTATTTATTTGTTGGGTCTAGTATATGGGTAAGACTACCTGCAGGAATGGACATATTTCTATCTTTAAAAAATGCTCCACATTATTTTGCAAAAATTCTAGTATAATTTATTTCTTTTGGTTACTTGCTTAAACTTTCGAAAAATAGTTTCGAAAAAACTTAATAATAAAAAAACTAAAAAAATCGATGTCCGAATAAAATGACCGAAATCTCTATTTATAGATCTCAAAAAATTATAAATCATGGTATATTTTTTTAAAACTTACCAAAATATTCTAAAAATTGTTTCAAACAAACTTAATAAAAAAACTAACAATTTCGGTGTCCAAATCAAACAACCCAAGTCTCTATTTATTGATCTCAAAAAATTATAAATCATGGTATAATTATTTTTTTAACTTATTAAAACAATCCGAATTGTTTTGAAAATACAAAATAAATAAAATACTCAAAAATATTCGGCGTCCAAATCAAATAAACTAAATCTCTACTTGTAGATATCGAAAAATAAAAAATGGTAGTATATTTTTTTTTTATTTTTTGACAATTTTTTTTTTAAATAATAGAAATAATAATAACCTGCAACATGCCACATGAGACGTTGCGGCTGGTGTTCGCAGAGATTAGGGCGGTCAAAGGTTCTTCGGAACCGAGAACTGGACCGGAACCGGACCGAACCTTAACGGTCTGGTTCGCGGTTCCATTCTAAAACCCGAAAACCGATAAGGAGCCGAAACAAAAAAATCGGTTAGGAACCAAACCGATAAAACCGATAGAACCGATATGGAATCGAACCGATAAAACCGATAAACCGATAGAACCGATACAGAATCGGACCGATAGAATTGATAAACAGGTAGAACCGATAGGGAATCACACCAATAAACCGTTAGGATCGATTATTTATTATTATTAATTATTCTTTTATAAATTATATTCCCAAAACTAATAGTTAATTACCATTTTTTAACAATTAATTTATAAAATTTAGTTTTTATATTATTTATCTAAATAAAAATAAATAAAAATCAAATTTTAATTAGATTTAGTTTTTTTTAACCGGACCGAAACCGGACCGATAACGAACCGAACCGAAACCGGACCAAACCGAACTCGGACCGAACTGAAACCGGAACCGAACCGAATCGGACCGAACCGGACCAAACCGAAAGCTTAGCGGTCCGGTCCGGTTCCAAAAATTAGAACCGAAAGCTTAGCGGTCAGGTCCGGTTCCGTCAAAACCCGGACCGAACCAGACCGATAACAACCCTAGCATAGATAAGTTCAGATTCATCTTTTGCACTCGAGTTCATCTTTAACTTGCCACATCAATAATGCGCTGCTGCATAGGAATTTAAAAAAACGAGGTAACTTAAATGGTTGAGCATCTGTTTAGCATACGAGGTAAGCCATTTTATATATATCTCACTATTTTTTTTATTTTTTCCTCTTAATCTCTCACCAAACCTCTCAAACACCTAATTTTTACCAAAAATCAAACCTTTTTTTAAAGAATCTAAACACATAGCAATGCCGAGGTACACCATACAAGCCTCACACTCTATTTTTTTCGGTATGTTTAAGTGGTAGAAAAATAAGGTTTTTTCTGATTATAAAACTCTGATTTTGGCATGATTTTAGAGTTTGTTTTCATAGATTACTGTTGTATTGTTGTTGTTCATATGCGAATCCGTTGATTTGGCCTTGATTTTGTTAGAAATGGAGTTGTTTGGATAGATCTAGGTTCTTATTGGTTCTAGGTGTTTGTCGCACTTCGCGTGCTACCAGATCTGTGTTTGACGCATGCGACGAGCGACCATGAAGAGGTCTTGTCGCATGCAACGCGAACAGAATTCTGGTCGCATGCGACAAACATATCTAAGTCGTCGCAAGCAACTACTTTGTTTTTGTATCGCGTGCGACTACAATGTTAGATTTTTTTTACTGTGTTGGTTTATGTTTCAGGATGACTCACAAAAAAAATGTAAAGAATTCCTTTTGCCGCCACACACCTACTCATTCATAGGAGCCTTCAGAGGTTGCATGTACGACCTCTACTGTAGAAAGAGGAACCTCGGGTAGCCGTACAAAACGACGCATGCATCATGGTGGTGAGGATGACGATACCAGCCATGATGCTGTCTGGGCTACTGCCGATAACAGTGAAGCATGTATGTCTTCGCATGGCACACACCTGAGGCCGACGATACAAATTTTTTTGGTGGTGCTACACATCCGCACTCTCTATCTTGATTACGCTCTACATCCGGCTTTTAGTGTCTATCATGGCAATGTAAGTTTTAATACTACTTAAAATTGGTTCTTAATTTTATTAAATAAATTACTCATTTACGTGTTTGATACATATTATAGGAGAGAGTTTCCTTGTGATGCTTTGCGATATACAATAATCTTCGCAAATGAGATTTTAAGAAGAATAGTAGAGTACGGGCGAAGGTGATGACAACTATGTTTAGACCTCTCGTCGAAGCAGTCTCTCATTGGCATACCAACCTACACCTGATATTGACATTCCTTGAGCGGTGCCATGAGGAGACGTCCTCATTTGACTTCTCCTTTGGCAGGATTTTTGTGACTTTAGATCAAGTCCACGTCATCACTGGACTACCGGTCACATGTATGTCTCTCGATGTTTTCTCTTTTGATGATGAGACATAGAGGAACCAAACTTATGATGGCATGGTTATGCTTGGTATACGCCAAGTTGACTTGGTTAAAAATCTTAGGAATGCTAGTAGTGTGACCTGGACTTGGCTGCATACCACATTCACAGGTGATAGATACAATGATGCTAAGATCACATATGTTAGGGTTAATCACACTACTCGTGCGTATATACTATTTATTTTGGGTACCACTATATGCACCAGGAAAACCGACAACAGTAATTCCTTAGATTATCTCCAGTTTATCAACGAGTACCAGATTATGGATCGGTACAAATGGGGTCAGTTCGTATTGGCGCAGTTGTATAACTCCTTTAGTCAAGGTTTTTTTGCACGATACGAGCGGTATTTGTGGGTTTACAGGGCTATTGGAGGCATGGATCTTTGATCACTTTAGACAGTTTTATTATTCATTGTATAATTATTACGACCTATGGATGCCGCATATGTGCCGGTACGCGCCATTAAGAACATCGGTATTTTACAGTTTGTACGCAGAGAGTTGAGGCACGCACTCTCGATGTGCACCAATATAGATGTAAGTATTATTTTTACAATTTAAATGTTATGTTTCTTACTTTTATACTTGTCGTGTTTGTTAACTTATTTCATTTTAGGTCATTTTTTCCCTATGTGTATCTACGTGATGAGCATCTATTCTAGAGCGTCGATTGGGTTGAGCTTACGCTAAAGGCGTTTGACATTGTTGTCCCTTATTACCCCGACCGTATCACTCGTCAGATGGGTCATATTCAGCTGATGTCGTTGAAGATACATCCTCTTGCTACCAAAAAAGTAGAGAAAAATATTTTTCAGATGTACGCTTGGGATTTTTTGCATTGGCAAAATTGGCAGCATCATCTTTTCACCAGTGTATGTGCAGAATATGATGGTGGGGATTATAGTGCTGATGTGATGTACCCAACAACGTTTGGTTACGATGGAGGTCCTCAGGTGCACCCTCAGTGTGGTGTTGATTACGAGGGTTATGATGTAATCGCTGAGTTTGTACCACGACTACCCAGGTTGCCCTACGACGAGTTGTTAGAGGCTGCGAATGAGATGGGTAGGATTACCGAGAGATACAAACATCGTTAATATGTATTTTATGACTTGTATGTGTCATACATTTTTAGACTATGTTTGTTATTATATTTTTTATTACTACGTTTGTTATTACATTTTTGAGTTGTATCATGATATTTACGTCCTTATGAATAGTAGGATATGCTTCTGTTGTTACTGTGTTTTACGAGTAATGTATGGCTTTGTCTAAAACAAATAGTATAAAATAAAATAGAATTTGTTGTTAGTAGATAAGTAGTATAAGACAAGTATAATACTAGTAAATAAATAGTGGAGTCGTTTAATGTGAAATTGTTATACCATGTCGCAAACTGCACATGCGACACATAGCCCTCTGTCTGAAAACCATGACCAAATATTTTTGAAACTGTTGCATGAGACAGTGCGTGATATGGTCGCATGCGACTCCGTCGCGACTAACCTGCGACACAAAGCATTATTTCTGAAAACTATGGCCAACTTTGGCTGAAGTTATCGCATGCGACCGTAGGGGTTACTCAATCGCATGTGACTACTTACAATATTCAACTAGTTTGTGTACACGTGGTCGCATGCGACTATGGCATGCATTTTCACAAATTTAATTTGCGACACATATCCCTTTTTTTGAAAACCTGGGCCAAAATTTGGGTATCAGTCGCATGCGACCGTTGCATATATTTTTGCAAATGTCGTTTGCGACACATTGCTCTCTGTTTGAAAACTTGGGCTAAAATTTTGGTATCATTCGCATGTGACCACGTTTCTACGGTCGCGTGCGATACCATTGTGAATCACACACGATATCTAGCCATCTATATGAAAACATGGGCCAACCTTTTATGATGCAGTCGTATGCGATCAAGAAGTGTATCAAGTCGTATGCTATAGTTTCCAATATCGTACTAGTTTGTTCAATACAAAATATTTGGTGGGAACATATGGTGGGAATTAAATAGAATTAAATTAAAAGATAATGTAACATGCGCTAACAACTAGCGTTTCACACAAAGTGTTGAGGAAATCGAACGGTTTGTTTCAGCTGGATACTACTCGGACATTGACATTTGGTCTTTTCTCATTAGTTGTTTTTGTCTTTATTTGTTGGGTCTAGTATATGGGTAAGACCACCCCAGCAGTGAGCATATTTCATCTATGGGCATATTTCATCTCTCAAAAGTGCGCCACATCATCATAATCCCCAGATAATTCATGCAAAAATTCTCACTCCATGAAGTAGCAGAAGAGTATATTTCATCTTTCAACATACCCCACAATATTTCTCTCTTTTCCGCATCATAATACCATATAATATCCTACCATATATTATATTTATCTTCTTTATTATTTAATATATATTTACATTAAAATTGTATATATTAATAAAAATAATTTTCATAAATTAACATACTATTTTTTTATAAATATAAACTATAAAATTAAAATAATTAATAAAATAATACATAATATATAATTAAAATAAAATTTCTCTAATTGTTGTTTTCACTTATTTTCGTTTAATGAAAATAGTATAATTATTATTTTTTACCAACTAAAAGTTGTTTCCAAAAACTTGAAATAAAGATCAATAAATTTTGATGTCTGAATCAAACAAATCAAGTCTCTATTTATAGATCTCAAAAAGTTATAAACTATAGTATAATTTATTTTATTTTTTACTTGCTTAAACTTTCCAAAAATGGTTTAGAAAAAAATTAATTAATAAAAAACTCAAAACAATTCGGTGTCCGAATTAAACAAACGAAGTCTCTATTTATAGATATCAAAGAATTATAAATCACGGTGTATCTTTTTTAACTTACCAAAATATTCCCAAAATTGTTTAAAAAACTTAATAAAAAAACTATAAAAATTTCGGTGTCCAAATCAAACAAACCAAGTTTCTATTTATTGATCTCAAAAAATTATAAATCATTGTATAATTGTTTTTTTAACTTATTAAAACAATCCCAAAATTCTTTTGAAAATACAAAATAAATAAAATACTAAAAAAAATCGGTGTCCAAATCAAATAAACTAAATCTCTATTTGTAGATATCAAAAAATAAAAAATAGTGGTATATTCTTTTATATTTTTTTGACGAACCATTTTTTGGTTAAATGATTTTTTTTGGAAAAAATAAAAAAAGTGATAACCTGCAAGGTGCCACATGGGAAGTTGTGGTTGGTGTTGCCAGAGATGAGTTTGGGTTCATCTTTTGCACCCGAGTTCATCTTTAACTTGCCACATCTAATGAATAACGCGCTGCTACATTGGAATATGTGCATTTTTCATCAAAAAATCTTTTGATGTTTAAGGTCTAAGTGTGTTCCTTTGATATAATTTTAATTTTAATTATTTTGCTTGCATTGTTTTAAACAATTATGAAACACAAGGAATTTAAATTATTAAACACAGTTATTTTTAATTCAACATCAAATAATTATACAAACTTTACTTATTATTTTACTATTTACGTTCAGAATCGTAATTCGTTCACGGACCATCAATTTTTGTGATAGATTGTTCATGGATTTTTAAAAGGTCGTTGGTAGTCTTTCAACTATCCAGTTGGAAAAGCATTGGTCCTTATATGTGTGTTAACTATTAATTTTTGTGACAGATAATCCTTCAACTATTCTTTTTTTATAAAGTTAGTCTTTTAACTTTCTATTTTTTGATAAAGTTAGTCCCCTTAATAAACATGTACATAGGACTCACTTTATCTAAACTGGATAGTCCATGAACTACCAACGGACTTTTAAAAGTACATGAACTATATGTCATTAATATTGACAGTCTAGAGACTACCAGCGGACTTTTTAAACTCCAGAAACTATCTGTCACCAAAATCGCTAGTCGAGGGACGAGTTACTCTTACTATTCATTTATTATTATTTAAAGATCAGTTAACTTTGCTAATTACTATGTTTATAAAATTTTATTTAAATATTTTATAATTGTATAATACTAATTTTTTCTATCAAGTTAAATATTATTTTTAAGTACAATTCTTTTTTAATTTTTCTCATTTTTTTATCTCTTTCTCAATTTTTTATTTCTTTCTTCCAATATGATTTTTCTTCTTATTTTTTATATCTTTAATAAAATCATGAATGGTTTCTCAAGTCTATTGTTTAAATTTCACATTTGTCTTCTAGTGAAATAGATGAACTGAAAGTTTTTGAATAATATATTAAAGTAATGGAATCAAATTGTAAACCGATAATGTGACGGAAGGGATAAAAGTATAAAAAATAGATTTGTAATGTGTTTCTAGGTTTAGGATTAAGGATTGGTTGGAGACATAAAATAATTATGTAATTTATCTAAGTTTTAGTGGGTTTTTATGAGGAAAATAAAATATGTTAGGATAAAATAAAAATGGTAGATGTGAGACTTAAATACTTAGATGATATATGCGAGACCTAGATGTTAGATACTAGATGCGAGACAATGAAAATGGTACATGAGAGACCTAAATGTTAGATGATAGATGAAGATTTGTCAGATGCGAGACTAGTGTACAATAGAAATTCTAGATGCGAGACCTAAATGATAGATATAGAAACGAGACCAATGTAAAATGAAAAATGATAGATGCGAGACATAAATGTTAGATGATATATATGATACCCAAATCCTAGATGTGCGACATACATGTTAGATGACATATACGATACCTCAATGCTAGATACCAGACCATGGTTAATAGGGTTCGTAAATAAAATTTAAAATATATTATTTATGGATCTAGCTTTTTTTATTTTAAAATAAAATCATTGGTACTTTCAGAATTTTTTTCTAAACTACGGTTTAAATGATACAAACTTTTAAAACATCATAAAAAATACATGTTTTCAATGGTTTTGTTTTTTTATTGAAAATTTGGCTAATTTGTATTTTTTGAGTAATGAGATCTAATGGAGTTCTTAGGTAGGTCGTAGACGGTAAATAGGCCTTTTACTTAGTTTTTTAGTCATTTACTAATTAATAATCAAACATATTGAAAAAAAATAATTAAAATATTTTAAATTTATTGAATTTATTATTTAATTCAAAAATAAAATAAAACAACCCAAACAGATAAGATAATATTGTTGTTATTTATTTGTCGAAAAACATATTTGCAGCTAAAAATTTGAGTATCTCACGATTTTTTTATGTTTTTTCATATAATTTAAGGATAAAATATGATGTTCTTTGTTAGCACTTGTCAAAACATTATTAACTTTTGTGTTTATATATATATATATATATATATATATATATATATATATACACACGAGAGACACATAATCGATATTCTACCACTCTAAATATTTTTATTTGATAAACGCGATGTATTCAATGAAGAAAGAATTCATTAGATTCCAAAGAATTGGATCGATTACGTACGATTCGAATATAAAATCAACTATATATGAATTTTAAAACTCATTTATATCATTAAACACAATCAATTTAAGGGTCAAGCTAGAAAAAAAACCACAATTTTATAGATCTTACACGGTTAGATCCTACACCAAATTGATATATCTCTCACGAGATTTTAGAAAACTTTACCCCTTCTAGAAAACCTAAGTATAAAAGCAATTTATATATCTCTCATCGTTTTTTCTTTCTTTTCCTCTTAATCTCTCACCAAACCTCTCAAGCACCCAATTTTCACCAAAAATCAAACGTTGTTTTTTAAAAAATCTGAGCACACAGCAATGTCAAGGTAAGCCATACAAGCCTCACACTCTATTTTTTGGTGTGTTTAAGTGGTAGAAAAATAAGTTTTTTTTCTGATTATAAAAGTCTGATTTAGGCATGATTTTAGGGTTTGTTTTCATAGATTAGTTTGTATTGTTGTTTGTCATATGCAGATCCGTTGATTTGGCCTTGATTTTGTTAGAAATGAAGTTGTTTGGATAGATCTACGTTCTTGTTAGTTGTAGGTGTTTGTCGCACATTGCGTGCTACAAGATCTGTGTTCGCCGCACACAAATAGAATCATGGTCGCATGCCACAGACATAACTAAATCATCGCAAGCGACTACTTTGTTTTCGTATCACGTACAACTACAATGTTAGATTTTTTTTATTGTGGTGGTTTATGTTTTCAAGATGACTCACCAAAAAAAGACCGTGAAGAATTCTTTTCACCGTCGTACACATACTCATTCATAGGATCTTTCGGAGGTTGCACATACGACTCATACTGAAGAAAGAGGAACCTCGGGTGACGCATGCATCATGGTGGTGAGGATGACGATACCAGTCGTGATGTTGGTTGGGCTACTTCCGATAGCAATGGAGTATGTACGTCTTCGCATGGCGCACCTGAGGCCGCCATTCGGGGTTCTTGTTGGTGATGTTACACATCCGCACTCTCTATCTTGATTACGCCCTATATGAGGCATTTAGTGTCTATCATGGTAATGTAAGTTTTAATACTACTTAAAATTAGTTCTTAATTTTATTACATAAATTACTCATTTACGTGTTTGATACATGTTGCAGGAGAGAGTTGCGTTGTGATGCTTTCCGACGTATGATAGTCTCCAAAAAATGAGACTTCAAGATGTAGAGTAGAGTACGAGTGAAAGTGATGGAAACTATTTTCGGACTTCTTATCGAAGCAGTCTCTTATTGGCATACTAACCTACACCTGATATAGACATTCCTTAGGCGGTGGCATGAGGAGACGTCCTCGTTTGACTTCTCATTTGGCGGGATTTCTGTGACTTTAGATCAAGTCCACGTCATCACTGGACTACCGGTCACATGTATGTCTCTCGATGTTTTCTCTTTTGATGATGAGACAGAGAGGAACCAGACTTATGATGGCATGGTTATGCTTGGTATACGCCAAGTTGACTTGGTTAAAAATCTTAGGAATGCTAGTAGTGTGACCTGGAGTTGGCTGCGTTTCATAAGTGATAGATACAATGATGCTAAGATCACATATGCTAGGGTTAATCACACTACTCGTGCGTATATACTATTTATTTTGGGTACTACTATATGCACCAGGAAAACCGACAACAATATTTCCTTAGATTATCTCCAGTTTATCAACGAGTACCAGATTATGGATCGGTACAACCGGGGTCAGCTTGTATTGGTGCAGTTGTAGAACTCCCTTAGTCAGGGTTATTTGCACGGTACGAGCGGTATTTGTGGTTTACATGGCTATTGGAGGCATGGATCTTTGATCACTTTAGACAGTTTCATTCTTCATTATATAATGATTACGACCTATCGATGCCGCATATATGCCGGTACGCACCACAGAAGATCGGTATTTTGCAATTTTTACACAGAGAGTTGAGGCACGCACTCTCGATGTGCACCAAAATAGATGTAAGTATTATTTTTAAATTTAAACGTTATGTTTCTTACTTTTATACTTGTCGTGTTTGTAAACTTATTTCATTTTAGGTCATTTTTACCTAGTCCATTAGGTATGAAATATGTAATAAAAGTTAATAAATATTAAAAGGATTATACTTACATTAACAAAGTGAAATCCATGTACGAAAGAAATTCCAACTTCTATAATCGTTGAAGTGTTCACAGGTGGGCGTCTACAAAATTGGTAATACGATAATGACGATGCTTGCGGTATACCATGCACTGATACCTTGTCGCAATGACTAGTCATATGTCTAAAAATGTCATCCAGTCATGAATAGTAAGGTTGGGCTTGAAGTAGTCTAACCTACATACCATATCATCAAACACACCGATGGAACCATAAGCATCAAACCAAGATGCACGATTTTCAATCAACTACTTCAACAACTCGTGTCTAACATTCTCCCATTTATCCTCATCATTGTATATTGAATGCGCTACCGACCGATATCCGCATTGTATTTCCAGAAGAACGTTTACCAAATTAATGATATAGGTGTGTAGAAAACTCGGGATGCAATCCAGATATATATATTTAACTTCCCATCCTTAACAGTTTTCTTAGGCCGACCAACGTTTTTTTTGCAAGTGGTGGTTTAGGTGCTACAACCGGAACCACTGGCGATGCTGTCGTTCTCCCTAATGTATTAACGGGTGTACTACCTATCAAGTTTTCTGGAGTGCTAGCACTAACGATTTGCTCAATGGAATATTCCCACGCACTGGGGTTTCGATTTATCCACGCCTCCCTTTGGCCTACCTTTAGCTCTTACAGCTTCCTTAGGGTCTTGAATATTACTAGTTTCGGGTTTCAAGATTTGCATAACACTATTGATAATATGGTCTTGCTGATCATGACCAAAAATACGAATGAAGCTATAAATTATTGATAAAAAAAAAAATTAAAGTCATCTTCACACGAAGTGCGATCTCTATGAACAATATCTAATTGTCTCCAAAAATTATCCACATCTACTAGAGGAATGCATATACCCTATCTAGCTATTGACACAATTTTACATGCGCATGGTAACCCATGTATTTTTCTAAGGACACATGCTCCACATGCTACCTGATCTACTCTTATATTCTTAGAACGTACAGTAGCATGCAGCAAAAGGTATAGGCCCTCATGGGATACATGACCTTTGAGTAGTGCAGTCAAAGTAACATCAGTATTGTGTAGTGTACAAAACTTACTTTGCTCAAAAGGTTCGAGGATCCCCGCATGTTCCATCGTTAGGAGGTTGTGAATATTTTCCCAAAAACGTTCAAAGTTGCACGGATTTGTCCCAAGGTATTTTTTAAGGCAGAATGAGCATCCGAGCACCTATATATTACAAGTACATAATTCGAACGTATTTTTAAAGAGATATAATAAGAAAACAAAAAGTTGAATTAGAGGATATACCTATTTGTTTTTTTTTTGCCTGTAATGTTTGATATTATTCGTTCGATACTGAATAAACTTGTCACCATATTTTGTTATTCATGCGTCCACAACATATTCATAACACTTGGGGTGTGAGGCGAACATCTACTTCAATTATCTAGTTATTAAAATCATATACTCCATACTGTTACTTGTCCTGGTTTGTCAATTGATCATTCTTATTTCTTATCTAATATGTCACATATTTCCATTGTTTGTGATGGCCTCTTTTTTAAATTCTCAAATTTTATTTTATTTTTCTTCTCATGTACTCATTGATTCGCTTTTAGGATTTATTCCCTCCCCAAATATCACATCCTCTTCTCAGGCCAGTTCTGTTTTGTTATACCTTTCATCCTGTTTTCACCAAGAAAGATCCTTAAAAGAAATCCACTATACTGAGTTAGCGAGGTATAAGAGTCCCCATATTGATCATTTTTCGTTTGAACTAGCGCAACGACAATTGAGCTTATAATATACTATTTTGATTGCTACTTTTCTGGATTATACTAGTATTTCTTTAATTTTATTTTGTAGATTATACTTAGCCGGTTTTTGGTGTTGCACAATGCTGACAGTGACCCCTATGACCATATTGTTAAATTTCAAAAGCTGCTCGATGATACATGTGAGCCTATAGACATAACTTCTAAACTTAAAGCTTATTTGGAGGAGAATACTCAGTTGGAGCCTCGTTTAAAAGAGGAGCGTAAAACTAGTCAATAAGATTTAAAAGTTTAAGACTTGGGTTGTTAAACAGTTAGGTTGTGCTCCGCTTCATACTTTTGATAAGTTGAAGAAAAGTTATTATCTTCTTCGTTTTTTTGAAATAATTATGTCAATGCAAAATGAAGTGATATGAGCGTTAAAAATGAAACTTACTGATTATTATTTTGCTCATGATGATTTGATTAAGTTGTGGCCCTCTGTTGATAAATAAATTTTGGTTGTTAAATCTTATATTATTGTTAAATGTTTTGGTTGTTATCTTCTTCTTTGTTTAAAATAATTATGTTAATGCAAAATGAAGTGATATGAGCGTTAAAAATGAAACTTACTGATTATTTTTCTGCTCGTGATGACTTTTATTAAGCTATGGTCCTCTGTTGATAAATAATATTTGGTTGTTAAATCCTATATTATCGAACTTTGTGAAAAAGAAGAATTAAGTCATCTGATTATGAAGTTATTGGCGTTCCAGTTATAGACTCCGAGAATAATTAACTATTGTTTCTTCTGAGTATGAGTCTGTAGGTTTTGTTTGATGAACGTCGGGATCAAATTAAATAGTGTAGTGCTAACTGTTGTTTGGAAGTCAATTGCAAATGTGTGTAGTACGACGATCTTATATGTTCATAGTTTGTTTCCCGAAGTTGATTTATGTAGTTTTTGGTGTTGTGTTCATATCATTGAGATGCATCCTGGTTTAAATTTAAACGTTTATGAATAAAAACTTTTCATTTTATGTCTCGTACAAGCGATGACGTAGCAAGCAATTTTACAAAGAATAACGTTCCAGTGACTAATGTTAGATCATCTAATGGTGTTTCCTCTTATCCTAAATAAGTATAACTTTGTTTGATATGATGTAAATGCCTTTTGAGTTTGTTTTTTATATATTTTACAACTATCATATTTGCTCTTTTTTTTAGCAACTACTCTTTTATTTTTTGTGAAAAAGTCTTTATCTTTTAAACACATTATGTATTCTCTATTTTATCTATTGATTGATCATGTGAAATATGTCAAGAATTGTTCTTTTAGAATAACATGGTTCCATAGATGGAATTTTCTAAAATTTTCCAAGTAAAGTTAAGGTGCATGACTCTCTGGTAGGGGTTTCCCTTATTTTGAAGTAAATGTAGCTTGTTAGTTCAAATTAATTCCTTATTATCTGGATTTTATTATTATCCTAATCATATTCGTTTTTATGTAGAGTTTTAATTTCTCCTTGGGCATTTTGATGTCTTTAATATTTTTATTTTTATTGGTAATTTATTTGCAAAAAGTATTGATTTCATTAATTTATTATTGTTTGTAGATATAGGGATATAAATTCCCTCCGTAAGAATTCTTCACATATTCATTTCCTTCAAAGTTTTAAATCGGTAACAACTTTTGTTATTCGTGTTACCTCAAATAATAAATGAGCCAACTCGTTGGCAATAAATTATTTTATTAGCGTCGAATGCCTCATTTTCAAATTTTGTGCGCCACTGAGGGAAGAAATGGCACATCCTCATAGTTTTATAAGTGAAATTTTATATAAGTAGTAAAGTATTAGTTTTTTAATCTACATGTTCGAGTATTTATTTTTCTCAGAATATTGGGTTTAATTTCCTATTTTGTTTTGACCGTCATGTATAATAGTAGCTTTTACTTTTATCATGACCTCAAATAGCTTATTATATATTGGGTTTATCTTTGAAAATCCTTCATTTGTGTGTACTAAAATACTATTTTCGTAACTTTATCTCAAATCTTGGATCTCTCTACTCAAAATTTGAAGTTGTATATACTTCTTGTCAACGTTTTGTAGTGTTTTAACTGAAGGTGTGTGTTTATCACCCTTCTTTAATCGATTTATATCCTAACATGAAAGGTTTTTCATCTATAATAATTCTTGGCGACGCTCAGTTTATCCATGTTACAAGATCCTTGGTAAATTTTCTTATGGTTTATTTGTATCTATCTTGTCATTATGTGTTGTACTACTTTTACTTCCGTAGATTTCGAGAAAATGTATGCGACGACATGTTGGATTTTTCTTCTTCCCTGAATTAGTACGAGTGTTTCAAGAGTGTTTGTACATTCGCCTTCTCTCATCATCTTTTAATGTCGTTTATGATTATTGCGCTTTTACAACCTTATAGCATTGTTACTTTAATTTTGGTATTTTACCCCAATGAGTGCTTCATATATGTTTGTTATAGAGACTTCTTCATCCACATTTAACTATATTTTCCATGGCTATTATAGTCCTTTTTCCCCATTGTATGTTTCTCAAGAGTGGTGAGAAAATCCGGACTCATCAGTAGCTCTTTTTTTAGGTTATGTTCGAAGGCCTTTGGCAAGACCTAAAAAATCGCTCACAAGCATCTGAAACCACGTCCGGACAGACTTCGATTTGTGTAACAGATTTATCCAGACTAGCAAATCGCTCAGAAGCTCAAAGGTTTTGTTCACAAATCGTGGGACACGTGTCCCTTCCTGATTCGCCTCACCAGCCGTTTTTCCCCTATAATGGCGGTCCCACTAACCTCAAAAGTAACCTCTTCATTTAATGTTGGTGATGCCAGCGCCATCTTTAATCATTGCTCCTATATTTTCGTATTCTCCTAAGTTTCAAGGCATCTTTTGTCTTTTTAGTATAAATTAGTCCACTTTTCACTATTTTACCATCTTCATTATCGCCACACTGTTAATCTTCAAAGTTTTTACCTCTCAAAAAACCCCTTTCATGGTGTAAGTTTATGTGCACAGCAAGAAACACCCTTGTAAAAGGTGGGTGGCTCAACTTGTCGGAGTTAGAGAAGGCTTAAAAAGTCGAACGAGAAATGCGCATTGCTGCTGGCCTCCCTATTTCCCATATCAACAAATCTGAAACACCAAGTTCATAGCCTGATCGTGGTTCGTCTTCTTCCAAAATTTCTAAACCCAGAAGGTTATTCCAGCCCAATCTTTCACCAATCATTTCAGGCTCATCGGTCCAGGAATCAGAGCCTGTTATTGAACCAAAGCAGGAAGTTACAAGCACTAAGAGACTTTCCCCCTTCATCGCCATGGGATCAGATACTGACATCTTCCCATAGAAACTAGTAGATCAACGAAGGGGTCGTTTAGTGAAAGGGCAGGCTGCCACTGCACAGCCTAAGCCTCCAAAATCCACGCCTTCTTAGTCTGGGGCTAAGAATAAAACTACAGGGTCAGAAGCACCCATAAAAGTCCCCAAGGACAAGCTGTCCGGTCCGGAGGCAACCAGTTCAAGCCTTCGGAAAGAAACCTCCGGATCTGAGCCCCAGCCGGACTCCAGACCACAAGAGGAAAGCAATGCCCAACCATCTGAAGGGCCTACTGAGCCAACCACTAGCTCTTCTCTCCCAAAAATAACTGATAATCCTTCCATGGTGGTGGAAGATATAATGGAGGATAGCATTGAAGAAGCCCCTTTTGAGACCGATGTCTCCGGGAAGTCAAATGAGACTGCTATCATCAAGAAGAGCAAAGGCAAAGAGAAGGTGTGTTTAAAGCACTCGGATCTGCTGGAGTGCCTTGTAGGAAAAGTGGGGCCTTGTTTCCACAAAGTAAGCGTAAAGTACCTACTAGCCATGCAGAAGATTAATTACACTTTTATTCATACAACTGAACTTGGCTGGATGAGGACGAAGTGGGGGATTCCGGAAAATGTTAAAGTGAGGATACCAGTCGATCCGGAGACGCCCATGGATTGCAAACTCAGCGAGATAGTCTTCTACACTGAATTATTTAATTGGGGGCTTAGGTTTCCCTTGGACCCAGAGATAGTCAGATCTTTCCATCTGATAAAGCTCTGCCCAAGCCAACTGAGCCCTAATGTCTGGTTCACCCTCATGGCATGTATCATGTCTTCGAGGCTCTCCAGAATTCCTCTTCTGATGGAGCAATTTGCTGCTGTAGCCAGCCTTTGCTGAAACCATATCATCCCCTTCTATCACTACAACATGGGTGATAATTACAAAGTGGTGGACGAGCTGCTTGAGTCAGAAAAGAACTGGAAGACTCAATTCCTGTTCATCAGTGGTGCCTGGGAGAACGAGAAAAAGATTAAGGCTGGTGTCAACCCAAGCATGCTTACCAACAGATGGCAAAGCGCTGGTAAAAATCTCATCACATACTTCCACCTTTACTTATAACAAGTTTGTTTGTCCAATTTCTCTTCTTTTGTTTTTTGGTAGTGCTGCCTAAGGAGTTCAACGATTACGTAGAGGCTGGGCAGACTACTTGTACCAAGCTAAATGCTTGGGCTGCTGAGAAATGAGGAAACTGCTTCTATAAGTGTTTTACCAGAGGAAACTTAACAAGATCCCACCTCTGGAATACCATCCGCGGAGGGACTTGTCTTGGGAGGAATTAACCACTCCACCCCCTCTGGGGGTGATTCTTCAGAAGACCGATGGAAAAGATGAAAAGCTGGCCTTGCCGGGCAGAGCTAAATCCCCAAGCAAAATGAAGGGCAAGAAAGGCAAGGCTAAGCCAGGTGGGGCTGAAGTCAACCCAGGTGAGGTTGAGGAAACTGCCCCTGCAAGCCCGGAGGGGCAGGAACAAGGAAGGATCGATACTGCTTTGCTACAAGTGGTAGAGAATGAAAGTACCACAAAGGTGGTTGGATTTCCAAAGCCCCCAAAGGCTCCCAAAAAAGACAGAAAATAGGGAGCAAAAGGTGGAGATAGGGAGGCCAAGAAGAAGAAAACCTCCAAAGGAGATGAAGTTTATGGAGTTTTGTAGAGTATGAGGATATCCCATTCCATACGATGGCGGATGATGATAAGAAGAACTATTCCAGTGGTTGGGATGATACGACCGATGAAGATGAACGGACCGGGGAGAGTCCAGATGAAGAAAACAATGATCCTAAGAAGAAGCCAAGTAAGGCTGGGCCATCTGGGAAAGCTCAGTCTTAAAGTATCAATTATCTTCTAACTTTTTGTGTTTGAACTAAAGTCCTTGGCTGGCCAAGGTATTTTTTGTAATCTTGTCCGGATCTTTCTGTTTGAAAATTCAAAGTCCTTGGATGGCCAAGGCATTCCACATATTTTAATGGGTAGATTTATTTTACAAAACTCTTGCATTGTTTCATAGTTTTTCAACTTTGATGGCTAATGTTCAAACAACCCTTAGTTATTTTACAAGTATTTTAAAGTGAGAGTGTTTAAATTTTCCGATGACAAATGTTTAAGTAGTCATCACTGTACTAGTTCAATCCGGTCTGCCATTGATAAAAAAAATTCAAAGAAACTATCAATTGAAATAATCCGAATTTTTTAAGAAGACATCGAATTTTATTAAAAAGCCCAGACACCTCATTAAAACCTCCCCGCACCACCAGGGTAGGAAAGAGTATGCCCCCAAATATTTACATGAACTTTTAAACAAGTAAATATTTACATAGTTTTCATTCCAAGTATAACCGGAGGTGTTCAACGTTCCAGGGGTGATTCAAAATCCTTCCATCTTTATCTTGGAGCCTGTATGTCCTAGGCTTAAGCTTTTCATTGACCGCATAGGGTCCTTCCCAAGTTGGAGCTAACTTGCCGAACTGCTTCTCCTTGGTATGTAGGAAGACTTTCCTCAATACTTTATCCCCTGGTTGAAAATCCATTCTCTTGATTTTAGAAGTAAACATGTTTTTCATCATACCTTGATAGTGTGTGGCTCTAAGGTGAGCCTTAACTCTTCTTTCTTCCATCAAATCAAGCTGGCATGAAGGAAGAGTAGCCTCTATGGGAGCTATGGCATCCATCCCATATACTAAGGCAAATGGAGACTCTTGTGTTGCAGCCTCGGGAGTGGTCTCGTAGGCCCATAATACTTCTTGTAGATAACTTGGCCATTTTCTAACAGCTCCCTCTAAATTCTTTTTAAGACCGGACAAGATGGTCCTGTTAGCCACTTCAACTTGACCATTTGCCTGTGGGGGAAATGAGAAGAGAAGCAGTGTTGAATGCCTCTAAAGGCACAGAAATTCTCCATTTCCTTGTTGTCGAATTGTGGCCCATTGTCTGTAGTTATCTTCTGTGGAACCCCAAATCTACAACAAATATTAGACATGATGAATTTGATAACAACTTTCGAGGTAGTTCCTGCCAATGGGGCTGCTTCGATCCACTTCGAAAAGTAATCAATGGCAACAATTATAGTTTTGCACCCCCCAGACGCCATGGGTAGAGGTCCCACTAAATCTAGCCCCACCGAGCAAAAGGTATTGGCTTAGAAATTGACTCCAAAGGGACAGTTGGGGTATGAATTTCATTGTTGTATCGTTGTCATGGATCACACTTCTTCACCAACTCCTTGGCATCTTGCATTATAGAGGGCCAGTAATATCCAACTAACAAAACTCTTCTATTTAGAGCCCTGTATCCATAGTGTGCTGAGCCTTCACCATCATGTAATTCGGAGAGCACTATTTGGGACTCTTCGGTCCCCAAACATCGCAAGAGAGGTTTACTAAAGGATTTTTTTATAAAGAACATCTCTCAAAATGACAAAACCATGAGCCTTGTATCTTACTTTCCTTTCTACTACTTTTTCCGGAGGCAGAATACCATCTGAGAGATATTGGAGGAAAGGAAATCTCTAGTTGTTGGGTTGTTTTACTTGTATATTCAAACTTTATTCTTCCTTATCCGGATTGATTTGAATGGATGGGCACTCTTGCACAAGAATCCAAGGGTAGGAATTAGAATAGGCTATGGTTGCCAAGGAGTCTGCTAGTGTATTTTCTGTTCGGGGTATGTGCTCATAGGTAATGCTTTTGAAGTTGAGTACCACTTCTTTGAGAATAAATAAGTATTTAACTAACTGCTCCTTTTTTTCTTTGGATTGACCTTGTGCATGATGGATAAGAAGCTGAGAATCGCTCATTAACCTAACCCTTTTAGCTCCATAGATGAGAGCTAACTTCAAACCAGCTATAGCAGCTTCATACTCGGACTCATTATTGGAAGCCCTGAAAGCAAAGCATACAGCCTGGTACATCCTGTCACCGTACAGGGAGGTTAAACATATCCCTGCACCACAACCCATGGTACTCGATCCACCATCGGTCCGGATAACCCATACTTTTTTATCTTTTACACCGGTTGTTTGCTTAGTATCCATATCTGAATGGAATTCAACTAAGAAGTCAGCCACAGTTTGGGCTTTAACTGCTGTTCGAGGGGCAAAATCAATATCGTAGTCTCCCAGCTCTACTGACCATTTGGTCAATCTACTTGAGATATCTGCCTTTTGGAGAACGTTTTTCAGGGGAAAAGACGTCCGGACAATGATAGAATGAGCGTGAAAGTAAGGCCTCATTTTCCTTGCAGCAATGACTAGGGCTAGTGCTAATTTTTCAAGCTTTAAATACCGTTTTTTTGTATCTATCAAGCACTTCACCCTTTAAATACCATTTTTCAACATCAGCTAGCCTTATCGTTGCTTCAAGATCAACTATGAGGCTCTTGGCCGGACTTGGAGTCACTTCACCCTTTGTGATGGAGGGACTCCCAAATCTCACATATTCGAAGTCTTGTATCAACTTCCAAGTTCCATGTTCAGCAGCATGTCATTATATCTTTAATTATTAGATCCTCTCAGCAACCCTAAACATACATTAACTTACCATTCCAAGTCTTGTTGCAGTCTAGAAGGTTAAAAACTACTCGATTGGAGGTCTCTCTAAAGAAGAAAAAGTATGGATTCTCTTTTCTACCCACCAATATGTTCACAATCAGAAAGTCCAAGAGTTCAATTGCTCGAATTGATCACACCACAAATATGTTGCCCATAAGTAATCTCCATACATTGAGAAGTAATAGCGTTGGACACAAAATTTTTACCTTAACAAAATTCCAATAGCTTTAGATTAATGGGCACTGAAGCCTATGCTTCAACACATAAGTGAAACATATGGCATATTTATCCCTTACAAAAAAGGATGTGCAACATATTTTAGGAAAAAATACCTTCATATATTTAAGAATACACCTATCTATCAGATTTTTATTTGTCTTGCCTCCTTCACGTATTTGTACTGCTGACCTTTCGTTACCCTTAATTGGATTTGCTCAAGATCCGTGAACACATTCACATTTTGTCTTGCATATCAGTTTCATTATGTATCATTACATCTTCCTTCATCGGTAGCGGCACGTTAGGGTCATTGATGAATTTTAGAATGAGATAATCCTTTAGATGAAATGTAAATTATTCTGGCAATAATTCTTTAAACGATGTCATCGTCTAAATCATCATCAAAGTGGTAAACATCTGAATAAACAAATGGAGTAACTTTGATTTTTCTTTGCACCAATTTTATCTTGAAGAAGTAACAACATAAACGAGTTATTTTAGGAAAATATTAAACTAAATCCAAAAGGTTTAAATAAAATAATGAAGAATAAAGAAGAAAACGAGTTTTAACTTTCAAAGTTCTTAAAAGGATTTTCCATAATAAATAGAATAAATGAGGCGTCTTTCAGTTTTATGGGCTAAAATAAAAATGATTTGACCTTTTATTTCTTTTACTTCACTGAAATAGATCCTTAGATGACCAACAACTAAGAGATATCGAGATCAACCTACCAAATTGAAGATCCAAAACAACAACATCTCGAGTGTCAGAAGTCGTTACCACATTCAAACACGTGTCGGATGCAGACTATTAGCCTTACAACGTCTCTTCAAAATTGCATGTTAATCTGTACACTTCTGTAACCGAACCACATTTATCTCTTTCTTTTATTTCCCTTCACACCATAACATAATTCATCAAGAGTAAAGTTTTTTTATCATACCCAAACATTTTAACCATCACAACTTTTAACAACATCATTTCCCATAAGAACAAATATTTACTTTCTCTAGTCATTCCATCGTCATTCACAAATAACAAATGGGCTACTCAACATGCCAAGACGATAGACAAATAATTTCTTTCATCATCAATGATACATTTGTATACTTTGTCAGGACTATGAGAACTACTGAGTCATGCCTACAAGTAGTATGAATAAATACATATTTTAATGTATGGGGTGACAAAATTACCATTGTTTCATTGGTTTATTATTTTTTACATCACTTTATAAAAATAAAAAATTATCTCAATGCGACAAAATAAAAACTTTTGAATACATTATTTTAAACAAAAGTATATAAGTGAACATATTTATTATTAAAATTGTGGATTTTACAAATATTTAACTTCTAACTTCTTTAATCATTATTTTAATATTTTATATTGAAAAATCAAATTTATCATGATAGATTATTTGTTTGATTTTATTTGATATAAAAAAATTATATTGTCTTGAATTGTAACTATAATACGAAGGAAGACTGTTAGAAATTTTATTATTATTTATTATTGTGTGGGCAACGGCTAGTTTTCTAGAGAGAGAAAACTCTCTGTAGCAATCTTTCGTCCTCCTTGCTCCGATCAGTCATCCCTCAACTTGGTAACCCTAACCAAGCCTCCACTCATCTACCTCTCCTCATCACAAGCAATTTTTACTTGTGATGGGGAGAACCATGTTTTCCCTTATCTCTTCCGGAGTAGTCACTGCTCCTTGTTTTTCTCAAACTCCATTAATCGAGTATGCAGTAACTCCATTAACGGAGTCTGCTCAAACTTCATTAAAGGAGCCTCTCACCCTTTCAACTGCCCCTCCTGGAATTTAACGCAATCATCTTCTAAATACTGTCTTGCTCATGATTGCTGGAAGACACCAGTAATTAATATGTTTTTTTTCCGAAAACCATCCCCTCTCGTGCATCGATACCCTCTATCTAGAGTGGCTAACGCCGTTAACGTTAACTTCTCCCGGCGGTTATCGTTACTGCTTCTCTCTCTTGCCCCTCGCCTCGACCAGTGTGGCATTAAACTCGCTCGCTTATCGAGCAACAGAGTGTTCTTCATCTGATTGGCTCCCTCTGTTATTCTAATTGCAGCACCCTTACTCTCTCTCCATCGACCAATAAACCTCACCTTTCATTAACTCCTCATTTAATGCTCCTACCTTGCTCACACGGAAACCGTCCACCTCATTGCTCCTCCCTATACCCAAAATCCTATCCCCCTCACTCCATAAATGCTCAACTCAAACGCCTTGATAACAAGCAACCCATCGATACCCAGAATCTCCAGTATACTCCATTTCATCCCTCTCCTCGCTTGGCTTTTTATCTCCCATCCTCTCTCACCATTTCCATCAACATGG